>NW_004624730.1:42802227-42880229 GCF_000247695.1 Heterocephalus glaber | reverse complement strand
CCCATTGGTTATTCAGAAGTGTGTTGTTCAATTTCCATGTGTTTATGAAATTTTTTGAGTTTCTTTTGCTATGGATCTCCAATTTCATTGCACTAAGGTCTGATAATATACACAGGATAACTTCAATTCCTTTGCATTCTTAAACATGTTCTCTGATGGAGTATGTGGTCTGTTTTGGAGAACAACCCATGTGCAGCTAAAAATAATGTGTATTCTTTTTTTGTGGGGTGGAACACTCTGTAAACATCTGTTAAGTTCATTTATTCAAGAATTCGATTGAGCTCTACTATTTCATTACTTATTTTTTTGTCTAGTTGATCTATCTATTTGTGACACTGGTGTATTGAGGTTCCCCACTACTATTGTATTAGTGCATATATGACTTTTCATGTCCATAAGTATTTGTTTTATATAGTTGGGTGCACTAGTGTTTGGTGGAGAGATATTTATGATTGTCATCTCTTCCTTTTGGATGGTTCCCTTTATAAGGATGTAGTGTCCTTCTTTGTATCTCTGAATCAGTATTGCTTTGAAATCCACTTGATCTGAAAAGAGGATAGCTACTCCTGCTTTTTGGGGGGGTTACCCATCACTTGGAGTATTGTTTTTCACCCTTTAACTTTCAATCTATGAGTTTCTTTTTGAATTAAGTGTGTTTCTTATATGCAGTATATTGTTGGATTTTGCTTCTTGACTCATTTTGCCAATCTATTTCTTTCAATTGGTGAATTGAGACCATTAACATTGATGGTTATAACTGACATGTATTGACTTATCCTTGCCATGACTTTTTCTTTTTGTTGGATTCTCCCCATTTACACATAATTTCTTGTCACACCTGCTGAATTCATTCTGCTGTGCTTCCTGGTTTTGTGATCCTCATTTTCTGTACCTAGGATATTATCTATAATTTTTGGAGTGCTTGTTTGGTATTCAGGAAGTTCCTAAGGTGCTCTTTTTCATTAAAGTATCTTATTTCTCCATCAATTTTGAAAGATAGTTTTTCAGGGTACATCATTTTGGGTTGGAGGCTGTTTTCCTTTAGGGCTTGAAATATGCCACCCCAAGCTCTTCTTGCCTTGAGATTTGCATTGTGAAATCTGCTATGATTCTGATGGGCTTTCCTTTGTATGTGATTTGTTTCTTTTCTCTAACTGCATGTAGAACTTTGTTCTTCTTTTGGGTTACTGGAATCTTAACAATTATATGCCTATGTGTAGATTTTTTTTTTATCAAGGCTATTTGGAATCCTATATACCTCACCTATCTTTAGGCCAAGTTCTTTTCCCCTGCTTGGGAAGTTTCTGCCATTACTTCTGTGAACAGTTTTTTTATGTCACCTGCACTCTCTCCTGTTTCTTCTTTAACTCCAATCAGTCTTGTTATTTTTCTTTGCATGATCTAGCAGCTGCTGGATTGACTTCTCATGGTCCCTTACAATTTTGAAGGAATTTTTATTTTCCTGGTCAGTAATTGCAATCCTATCTTCTACATCTGAAATTCTGTCCTCACATTGGCTCATTCTGCTATGTAGACTTTCAGTGGAGTTTTTAATCATCTGGAAATCAGTTTCTATGTGTTTTATGGATTCCATTTGTTTCCTATGTTGGGATTCCATCATATTCCTCAGCTCCTCTATTTTTTATCTGTGCCCTCTTTAAATTTATTAATCATGTCTTGCATTATGGGCAGAATCTCTGTTGTTATGTGAGAAATTATTTCTGATTTCATTTTTTCCAGATCATCTTTTGTTACCAGTTCAGGGTGTCCAGCTGGTTGAGTATCAGAGTGTTCCATCTCCTTTCCCTTTGGGATTGCTGAAGGTGATCTGAAAGTGTGGTTTTGAGACTTTTTACGTGTTTTCTCATTTCAACAGGAGGGGAGGGTACTACTGGCTCACCTCCTCAGCCCTGGGAGCGGTGGAACAATGCCCTGGAATCCCCTTCCTCTGGGCTTGGAGCAGTGGATCAGAGGCCTGAAAGCCCCTTTCTCCTGGCTGGGAGCATTGGTAAGGTGGTTTGGAAGCCCCTTCCTCTGTGCAGGGAGTGGTGGAAGGGTGGCCCAGATGCCCCCACCCCTGGGGTGGGATCGGTGGCCACTTTCAGAATTTCTTATCCATCTTCCCAAAAATCAGCAACACAAACTTTGTGATTAATAGTTGTAGAAAATAATCTGCTATGAAAATTAATGGCCCCTTCTGTAATTGGGCAAACTGAAGACATTTTTACACAAATAGCTCCTCAGTTCCCAAGCTGGGGAATGCTAGTGATGAAGACAAAGGAAAGAATTTTAGGCAGTAGAAATAATGAATTTCTACTTCCACAGCAAAATTTTGAAAACTTGAGGGACAGAACCACACTAGCGTCCCTTTAGCTATCTTTGTGTTGTCAAGTTTGTACACAGGCTTTATGGGCAGATTTTATACCTTGCATGTTCTTTACATTTTTGTTTTCAGAGAAAAAATATGAGACTGGGATGAGGATAATATACTATAAACTGCTTTCATTTAGTCATCCTTGTCCTGTTTCCTGTATCTTAGTGCAGTGAATCAATGATCTGGTGTTCAGAGGATATTTCACTGCCTGGAGATGATTGGTGGCTGTCTCAACTTGTGGTTGAAAGGAATGGTGTTTTTATCCATTTTGTGTTGAAACACAAGGAGGTGGCTAGTGACATTCTGAAGAGGAAGGATGTGCATGAGATTTCACCTTCAAGAGAGAGCAGGGTGTGCCAGGCTCACTCTGTCAGAACAGCACACTCCACAGGAACCAACCTGGTCCTGCAAGGATGGCTTTAATCTTTCCCTAGGGTGGTACCCCAATGGCCTAATCATCTCCTTTAAAGGACTCACCACCTTAATACCTTTAACTTGGATAATTAAAGTTTAAGAAGAGTTTTGATGGAGACAAACCTCATCAAACAAGTAGCAGATGCTATTGGCATTTAGTGGGATCAGGCCAGGGATACTTCTGATTATCCTCCCAACACAAAAGTAACTATTCCAAAATACCAGTGCATTGACAAAACATGCTAGAAAGTACTCAGATACTAAGGAAGGGGCAGACTTATTTCATGGACTACTACTTATTTAAATAATTTCTATAAATATGCCCATAATTAATTTTTTTCTCTTATGTTACATCCTCCTTGAGGTCATGCAACATTCTATATTTTGAAATACCAACAGCTAAAGGAAAATGACTAGAATTGCAAAAAATGTACAACACTATGCTGATATCTGATGGTTTGTTCGTGGGATATGCATATGTTTAACTAGTTTAAAATGTATTTCCTTTTTGCAAACTGCTTTTAGTAAGTTGCTAGAGAAATGTTTAATATTCCAAAAATAGTAATAGTTTATTCTATTTATACAATAAGTCAGATCAAAGGACAAAGTTGTGACTTTAATTATATTAAAGAAACTAAAGACTGAGAGCTCATCTCAAATTTAGTGATATTGATTGATTCCCTCCTAGGAACTGCAATCATCATCCCTACCATTCTACTGCAAGTTGTACTACTCTGTCTCAGACAGTAATTCCCCCTGTAGAGTCATCAGAGTTGAATATTCTTCCCTCTAAAATTTCTATTGCCCATATTTGAAGATAAAATATTACTTAAAAATAAATTTTTCACCAGATGTGGTGTCATACACCTACAATCCCAGTACTCAGGAAGTTGAGGCAGGAGGATTGGTTCAAGTTCAAGGCCAGCTTGAACTACAGGCTGTCTCAACAAACCAAAAAAAAGTCATTTTCATCTGTGATGTCAAAGATACTTTAGAGGTTATGTGAGTGGTGATTATGTCACTCCTTTTTTGGTTACAAGTCTCTTAAGTTTTTGATTAAGGTTTTTGTTTATTTATAACCTTTGAAAATACAAGCCATACAAGGATAGGAAGAACCTTCAGATTAAGGAAAATATATCATGTTAGAGAATAGCAATGGAAGAATGCTCAAGTTGTCAAAAATTCAGAGAAGGAGAACTATGGTTATGGCAAGTGGAGAAGACTTGCTATGTTGTAGTTGGTGCCCAGTGATAAATAGATACCTATTACAAGTGCCAGCAGTCAAATACTTGAAGGGCATTCTAGGCAGTAGGTTGTGCAGGCTATCTGTGTTTAAGTATCAACTCCATCATTTGCTAGTTTCACATGGGAAAAAAAAATCTCACATTTCTTTGTCTCAATTTGCTTTCTTTAAAATAAGGAAATAACAATTTATCCGTGGTTGTTGAGAGGATAAAAAAAAATAATGTATGCCACTATAGCATTTTGCATATGTGTTATTATGATGTGGACTATTTAAGCCTCAGATAGCCCTTAATACAAGAGAAATGATATGTTTAATTTTTCTAAATATTTTCAAATTTTATGTTATCATAGGCAATAAACTGATTGCATTTAGTGCCTTTATTCAAGTATTTTAAAAAGAATTATTAGTCTTGATAGTTGTTTTTCAGCATTTAAATTAATTAGTTCAGGCTTTAGTCATGCCCCCAAAAATGACTGTCCTAGATTAATAAAGCTGTATGTATTTAATGTTTTCCTAAAAAAGAAAGAAATATTAAAAGTAGATTCATATTGGATGTGAAAGTAAACTCCAAAACACAGAATTCTAATGTAAAGATACTGGCCTTGAAGTTAAATATGGAAAATAAAAGATGTTAGTAGTCAGTCTGTTCATAAATATCACTCAGAAAAATTTCAAGATAAAACGCTAAACCACTTCAAGAATAATTTACATAAATCATAAGTAATGCACAAAATAATTTAGAGATATTTTGGTTATATAATTATATTCTAGGTTTTTAAAAGGATAATTGTTTGAAAGGAAATGATCATTCCCTTCTCAAAGAAGTCTTATTGCTTCTGTTCGAAACAAAATATTAACATATTTTTATTATTTTACATGAGCAGCATGATGATGATGCATGTAAAAATTATTGGTGAATGAACAGTGTAATAGAAAAATGGTGGCTTTGACTGAGAGTCAGGATGCATGTCTGGGTTTGGCTGTCTTATAGCTATACAGCTTTGGCAAAATAATTCATTTTTGTGAACCTTATTCTAATATAAAATGATTACTAATTGCTCTCTTTTAAAATTCTAGTTAAGTCCAAGTGAAAACATATTAACAAATCTTTGCAAACATTAAAACATATAAAATGTAGGTAATTATTTTATTATAATTTCTTAATTAATCAGTGATATTAACCCAACTGGTTCATAACCATAGTCACTTTTATATAAATCACATTCATGTGAAAATATCCACAATAATTTTTAAGTATATGAAATTTTAAAATACTCTGAATGAACCCATACAATTCAGGTTTTACATGGATTTCATTTAAATTAAAAAAATATGAAAATTTAATATAATGAATAATTCAATTTTTATTTCAAGTTTCTTAAAACCTGAATGCATGAAATTAAGTATTTAGATAGTTTAGTATCATGTCAATTGGTTGATGAATAAAACATTGGAGGAAATATTAACATGTTCCACACTAAAATTTAAACCATGTCTTATGAATTTGAATAAACTTTGGAAAAGACAATCTCTTTTTACTGAGTTTAGTATTAATAGATTTAACTTCGGAAATTTCCTAAACATTTTCCAATGATTTTAATAAAGTCAAATTTACTTCTTATATATAATCATTTTACAGGAAAGGAAAGTCAAATAAGACTCAAGAAAAATTTGTATTTAGAAGTAGGAATAATTCATTGGTGATCATTAAATGAGATGGTTAGGGTTATGTATAGAGAATATTTTAAAAATAATCTTTAGAGAGAGAAGCAATTTAGATAATAAAAGTGGCATATTATTTCTCTAAAAATATCTGCTTTCAAAACTTTTAAATGTATATATTTATGCAAATATTTTTAGAACAAATATTTTTATTGGCAGTTAATAACTGCTTTATTTATAATTTCATAATAACCTCCTAGTCAGTGAGTTATAGCTGTTGATCAAACTCCTTGTTCTCTCTGTCTTTCTGTCTTTCTCAGTATAGTTGTCAGGGTCCCATTAAGTAGATGGGGAGAATATGACAAAGTTCCATGGCATCAGTTATTTCAGAAGAAAAAGATACTGATCCACACTTGTCTCATATTTGTTTTTCATTGTGCAGTTCAAATTTATATTGAGGAAACCTCAAACCTCCTTACTATCTTTGCATACTAGAAAGGAAAAAATGGCCAAAAAAGCAGAGAAAATGTACAGAGAGGAAAAGGAAGTCTGTCATAATGTTCAGAATACAGCTGAACAAAGAAACCAAATAGCTCTGGAAAAAAAGAATATCTTTCTCGGTAGATTCATTTATGTCCCAATTGTAGATCTGCTTTTAGTTTAATTAAGATCTACCATTTTCTCTTACATTAAATCCTTCTGTTCGGTTTAAGTCAGAAGGGGCAAATGCTGATTGTTTTCAACAAAATACTTTGCTTCAGGATTAAAAGGGATGATCTTACAAGGTTCACACATTTGCTATTGAAGAAAAGGATATTGTATAGAATCCAAGAAGCAGATTCACAGGTGATACTATTTATCAATAACAAAGCAGGATTAGGACTCTGTTATTCCATTGGACCTTCTAAATTCAATATTTTATACAGTCTATTCTACTTACATTGATTGATTGATTGACTGTAGGAAAAAGAAACATGCCTGGCATTGTTCATGAATGAGTTGGCACAAAGGATGAGCGATTACTTGGAATCCATGTCTAGTTTATACTCCAAGAGGGCCCAGAGGGCTGCCTTAACTGAGATCCCCTCAGCATGAGAGAATCTAAGGAAAAAATAGCCCTGATCTGAAGCTTCTAGGATGTTTTTATTGGTAGAACCAGGAAGCAAGGATCAAGGGCAAAAGAAGGACATCTGTAGAGGAAGGGCAAGGTAAGGACAGCGACCTTAGGGCCAATCTAAATAATAAATCTGTATATGGAGAGGACAAGGACCAGAGAATACAATCCTTAAGGCAATGTGTTTTGATACTACTTGGACTGTGGCCCTGTAGTCTATCTTTTAATGTTTAACTATGCACTCCAAGAGGTTTGGGGCTTGTGGCTCTAAAGGTCCCTTTATCTCTGGCCAATGTCCCTCTTTCTTCCAGGCCTAGGAACACAATTGTGTTTCTTCAGGAGACTGTGGTAACATAAAAGTATACCTCCATTCCAGGGCCTGCTCTCTTACACTATCCACTAGGATAAAAGAAAGCAGCTTACTTTCTGGTTCAGACTTTCTGATTATCATTGTTTTCTTTCCCATTAGATGACATGTGGCCTATGTCTAGCACTGTATGCCTTATCAAAGATGAAATTTGATGAAGAAAATAATCTAAAACTAGACACTAAAGATGTTTACAAGATTTTCAATGAGAGGAAGAGAGCTTTTAGAGTATTTATTTTTTAAGCATAATGATTTTACTTGACTGTAAGCAGCATAAGCTTCCTGGAAGATATAATGTTGGATTGGTATTATTACCTTGGGGACAGGAAAACCTCTTTGAAAAGTAAGGAGTTCTATACAGTATGTGTTATTAAACTCTAAGAGAAAGAAGACAGCAAGGTGATAAGGATACCCTCATTCATTCATGAAGCGTTCTGATTAATTTTCTTACATGGGAAAACTATAGATTCACAGTAGAAGGAACAAAATTTGCAACAGGCATTTTTAGTACTTTACAATCAAGTTCAAAGCCTTCTTAACATCCAGCTGTGTGTTTCTTTTAATTAGCTCACTGCTCAATATAACACACATTGGGAGTATTCTTTTGTGAATAACTTCCTTGAATAATGCAGCTGGGAGTATAGTCAGCTGAGCATTGATGCAGCTGAGTAGCTGAAACGATGAAAATCAAATGTGAATTCTGATGAAGTAATTTCATTTTGAGCCTTTCATATTTCTTCCCCTTTAAATTAAAAAGAAATGAAACCTCCAGTTCAGCTGGTTCACTGCCTACTCCAGGACAATTCACATTTTCAGATAATAAAAGTATTTTGCCTAAAATGAATACTAAACACAAAATTCTATTTTCTAACTTAATAGTAAAATCTTTTATGTATGGAGCTCACAGTAATTTGTCCTGATAATACAGCTGACCTGCTTTATAAAGTGAAGTGAACATATTAGTAATATTAATATAGTTAAACGTTGCTGAAATTGCTCATTATAAAATGTTATCTTGTCTAAAATCTTCATTTATAGTAAATCCAGGTTCAGAAAAGAATTCTATTGTAAAATAAATATGATGATTAATGTGGAATGATCATTTCATTGTGAAATAATATCAGTACCTTCTCAATGACCATTTTTTCACTACATTCTTAAAAATGCAATGAATGTCGTCAGAAGTTTAATCAGTTAATAACATCATAATTTCAATCTGTAAACCCATGCAGTCAATTAATATAAAGGGAATATCTTCTTTTTCTTTTATATATGATAGCATATTTTAATTATAATGTGTATTTTATTTTTAGCTCTCTTTTGCTTTATGTAAATATAATATTTAATATATCAGACTTAATTTGAGAACATAAATCTATTTTTATTCATTTATTTACTAACTTATTCATGCAACAAGTATTTGTTGGGGAACCCTTATATACACATTGTATGTAAGGCTCCTGAAATACAAAAACAAAAAATACAAGTCTTGGCTTTCAGTAACACAGCTCCTTTAAAAAAGAGACAACACTCACAAACAAAAGTAACGCCTACATACCTATCAGAATAACTTTAAAAAATAGTGACCCAAATACTGACAAGGATGTGAAAAAATTGATACACATTGATACAGTGGATGATACATCATTTGTAGGAATGAAAAATGGTACAGTCACTATGGAAATCTGGTAGTTTCTTATAAAGCTATCATATGATCCAGCATTTAACCTCTTGGAAATTTATCCCAGATACATGAAAATTTATGTTCATATAAAAAAGTTATTTCCAAATATTCATGGCAGCTTTATTGTGTGATGTCCCCAAACTGGCAATATTTCAAATCTCTTTGAAAAGGTAAAAGATTAAGCATATCCTGATGCACACATACCATTCGATACTACTCAAACACCCAAAAAGACACATAGTGTATATGTGCTCCTGAATATGTGGAATCTAAAAAGATGATGAGAAAGTAGAAGGGAGATTATTATTAGACAGGGGAAAGGAAAGAAAGGGGGAATGTACAAGGGTGGGAAGTAAGGAGCAGGTATATGATCAGACTACATTATACACTGAACTTCCACCTAAACAGAAAAAAAAAAAAAAAGTTTGAAACTAGAGGGGAGGATGAGCCAAGGGGAATGATGATGGTAACATTTAAAATATGTTATGTCCTGTCCAAATCTGCCAAAATGAATTGATTAATGTGTATACCCAATATATGCTAATTAAAAATATGGGGATAAAAGGTTCCAGATTGAGGCTGGTCACCAGAAAGGTTAAGGCAGGACATGAAATTCAAACTTTTCAGCTTTCCCCACCCCACCTCCCCCCAAAAAACACTTCTAGGAAGAGAGGCAATCATTAATCAATCATGTCTGTGTAATGATACCTTTATAGAAACTCAAAAGTGCAGCATCTTGAAAGCTTTTGGACAGCTAACCAGAGGAAATTCCTGGAGTGTGTCATGCCCAGGGGTTAGGTAAGTTCCAGGTTTTTCTCATGCCTCATCCCATGCATGTCTTTAACTGTACCCTTTGCAATATTATTTATAGTAAGCCAGTATATGTGTTAAAAATTAAATAATTTATGCATGCACTGACTTGGAAGAAAATCCAGGGATTTTATGTTGACTGAAAAAAAAATTTCAAAGGTTAAATACTATATTATTCTGTTAATATATTATTGTATAAATTGCAAAATTCTAGAAATAGAGTTCAAATTAATGAGTGCCAAAAGTTAAGAGACATGGTCAGTGTGTCAGGAGGTGTGTGAGGTTATAAACAAACAAACTGAAGCTAGGTATGGTGGTGCACATTTGTAATCCCAGAACCTTAGGAAGCAAAGACAGGAGGATCACATGTTCAAGTCTAGTCTAGGTAGTTCAGTGACCATATCTCAAAATTTAAAAATAAATTAGTGCTAAATCCATCATATTACAGTGATGCATGCATACCTATGATTATAATAGCAGAATTCATCATAACTAAATTATGAAAGCAGCCTATATTCCCATCAACAAATAAATAAAAAAGTATTATTTATCTTTCTATCATCTATCTATCCATCTGTTATGATTTGGGTCTGGATGTCCACCCAAAACCTCATGTGGTCATAAGCTTGGTCTAGAGTGTGTGAAGCAGGAATTGATTCATGAAGGGCACTAGGATTAAGGGTGTGAGTGCTACCAGGCCTAAGAAGTCTGAATAAGATAAAAGGGGCAGAAAGATACTGTGAAACTTCCTCTTTTTACCTCTGCTGCCTTGTGCATGCCATGTTGTTTTTCCTCTACAATGCTTATTTGCCATCCCAGCCTTGGAGCCAGCCGGGTATGGACTGAAACCTCTAGGAACTATAAGATAAATAAACCCCTTCCCTTTTAACTCTGGGTGTGGAGTATTTTGCCTCAGTAACGAGAGAAAAGTAACTAACACATCATCCAGTGGAGTGCTATTCAGCCATAAAAAAGGATAAATCTGCATCATTTGTAGAAAATGGGTGGATCTTGTGACCATAATGCTAAGTGAAATAAACAAGACTCAGGAGGTTTAAGTATCACATAGTTTCTCTTATATTAAAAAAGCAAAATATAAATAATTTAAGGAACAAAACATAAATAATTAAATAATTGGTTAGAAACAAGGTGGTAGACATTTTAGAGATGAGAAGGTATCTGTGGAGTGGGTGAGAAGGGAGAGAAGAGAGCAGAAGGGATTGGGAGTAAAAATGAACAAGATATAATATGTGTGTGTACCAATTCCCCAAGATGGATGTAAGGATGAAGGTAATTATTATGTATCATGAACATATACTAATAAAAAATTAAAAACCTGGGTTCAAACACCAGTACAGGGAAAAAAAAAGGAATCATTGTGTTGAGACAACTGTTCAGTGTCTTGACTGTAGTGTTCGGTACATGGACATACATACAGATCAGGTAAAATTGAATGAAACCAAATACATCTCCTTCCTGAAATGAGGATGTATAAAAAAGTGAAATCTTAAATGGTAGTCTGTTGTATCAGTTTTAATATCTGGCTGTGATAATCTAATAGACTTTTATAAAATGAATGAAGTGTACTGGATAAAGTGTACATTGGTTTTCTGTATTATTTTTATACCTACAGATGAATATATGATCATCTTAATGAAATTTTAAATATAACAGTATAGATCAAAATATATGGTTAATAAATAAAAACATTAATTACAATAAAGACACATTGCCATTAAAGCCCCTCAAAATATTCCCCCTTCCATTGAACACACTTTCTGAAGCACTCCTGGAAATTATCTTTTGTACGTGTCTTTACGAGGTGTGAACAAAAATAATTTAATGCTTCTGGTGAGTGCTATCTAATGGAAATTCAGGCTTGGAGAAACTATTTTTGTATGTTCTTTTCCATCTTTTTCACCAAATCTGGCACCAAATGATTTCTGGCTCCTCCCCAAAGTCTAAATGATCATGAAAGGTAAACATTTTGAAAAATTTAGCACATAGAGGCATTCAACACAGCATATCTCAAGACATTCACAAGTCGTTTAATTTCTATTAATGTGATATTTTTATTTTTGCTTTTTTATTCATCATGTAATATCATGTTATTACCTTTTTCCAAAGCAAAGTAATAGCAAAATTGCCTTAGAAAGACTTAAATAAGGAGGGATGGAGGGGTTGAATGGAAGGCAGGGGAATGGGGAAAAAATGAGAAACAAGATACATCATGTAAAGGTACAAATTCCCAAGGATGAATATCATCATATTGTACAGTTAAAATGTACCAATAAACTTAATGAATGAAAAAAGAAAGAACACTGTATTTACATAAATATATAATTCAAAATGCCTCACAATTTGTTTAAAACTTTCTCCTTTCTGATCCAACTCTAACATTGTATTTTCTATTGCTTTTCTTTTGAACTGAAAAGAATGTAAATAATAGATACAATATTTATTGCATTTAATCCTGTGAAGATGTTTTGCAATTTACATTGAATATGGAAGTTGCAATTGTTTAAAATTTTAGTTTACTGCTCATTTAAAATCACATATACACCTGTAATCCTTGAACTCTGGAAGGCTGAGGCAAGAAGATTGAAAATTCAAGCAGACTCTGGTTAATTTAGCAAGTTAGAGAAACAATGTCTCAAAATAAAAAAAGAGCTGCAGACATCAGAGCCAAGGTCCTGTGTTCAAACCTCAGTACTGAGAAAAAAAATCTAAAATCACATATAATTTTAAATTGTCAAATATGGATGTGCCTAGTGAATTCTTTTCATGCAAGAAATCTTCAGAGATTGGACTGGGTTTATTTTTCTGTATAAAATAGGGAAAGCATACTTGACAGTGCTTATGGTTTAGGAAAATATCAGTTAAAATAAGGATTCTTAATGGAAGAGTAACTTGGTTCTGAACTTTCAGCAAACAATTATCAAGTTTTTACTATGTATTGGTGTGGATAAATAATTTGAAAATGAACAAGTTGTTCCATGAGGAAGTGGATATCCTAGTGATAACTGAGCTCTCACTGTGTTATTTCATACGCTTTGAAATAAGACAACCTTCTTAAAATTTCATCATTTACATGAGATCAAATTAAACCAAATACCTTAAATTATTGAAGGCACACAAATTAGGAATGCCATTTTAAATATATTCATAATTTCCTTATGCATTTAATTAAATTCCTAACTTAATTATGTGCATAGGGCAAATGAAAATGAAGAATAGCTTATCTCCTTTTAAAACAGTAACTATTTTATTTCCACCAGTTGAATCACTTTAAGACTTTCTTATTCATTATTTTAATTTTAATTTTTACTACTACATGTTTGTAGTACATAACAACTATATTCATCATGGGAGAGTTATTCTTGATGAAGGATTTTATGTAGAATCTCGAAAAGTTTCAAATTTCATTCCATTTATTTTATTAAAATAAATATTTTTTCAGCAAGTGCACTTAATAAAGAAGTATTCAAATAGTTTCAAAGAAAAATAACCTCAAAATTTTGGCTTATGCTTAATAGTGACAGAAATGCTTTACAATTTAGAAGCATAACTTTTAAAACATTCAAAAGTTTAGATTCATCAAGTTCGCAGAAGAGGACTATATATGTCAAGAGAGCCCACTCTACATTTAAAAGAGAAATTTGATCAACACGTATGTTACATAAAGTAATGAGAATATTTTTATCAAATATTACACTAGTCTACCAAGGAAGGTGTTGTCTAATTGCACAGTTCCCTTTGAAAGAGCTTTAGAATTGTAATCACATTTGAAATCATGTTCTATTGGAAAATTCTGAGGCTAAACAAAGATATGGCAATAAGAAGAAGTTTATATTTAGGTCATGCATTTGGCTTATAACTTCATTATCTAAATGAACTATTATACATCCACTAAAACACAGGAATATCCTCCATACTAAAAGCCAGTCAATATATAATCCAGAGTCTAGACAACAATCTCTAAGGTAGTCAATGGCAGATGGAAAAATTTTACTTCGCATGACCTTGTTCAGTAGCTACAAACTCAAATGTCAGTTATGACCAAGTAAAATTTTCATAACATTTGCAATAGTTTGAAAAGCACATCAGCATGGATGTTGTGATATGTGTATGTATGTGCATTAAGTTACACAGAGTGAATGTGTTTGTTTAGAACTGTTAGCATTAAGGCCGATAAACATCAATTGAGAGATACATTAATTGCTTCAAACCATTTATCTACATATAAAAGTTGCTTTTCACACACAAAAAATTATCTTGTGAAAGAATTACAATCCATGTCTTGCCAATTGGCTAAAAATACTTTTGGAAACATGTGTAGCAAGCAATGTGAGATGTGTCGCACATCTTCTTAGTTTTCCCCTGATTCTGGCAGCCGCTTACCAGCATCCTCCCTAAAGAGATACACACTTTATTCAGTTTAAGGAGGAAATATGAGCAAAGTATGTAATATATTAAGAGGTTATAGCCATATATGTGGCAGACTTATGCTCTGTGAAATGTGAATTTCTGTCAAGTGATACTTTTTTTTTTCTGTGCTCATATAAGTTAAGAAAAGACAAGTTAATCCCAGGTTAAGTGGGTTAATTTATTAAGGACAGCTCTAAAACATTTAATGTGCAAAAGAACACTGTGACATGAAAAAAAAGGAAGCTCCACAAAATGTTTATATTTACATTATAAGCCCCAAACCACACACAGTTAGTAAGATATGCCTAGATGTTAACAGTACTAACAAATGATATGAGAGAGAAAACTAACTCCTCTGTAACTCTCTACTTTCTTTGTGTGGGCTACAGGGTAAGTTGGCCTAAGTCAGATAAAAAGAAGAAAAATCATTGTAGTTATGTGCATGCACACTAAAGGTCCACAAAAAACAAAAGTACAAAATGAGCCAAATGATTGAAGCTTATACAATGCAAGACTTGGAGTTTCTGGAGGGAGCAGAGACAAGTAATGGGATGGCAAAAGAAGGAAATGTATGACAAATAAAGACTGTTTATGGGGATAAAAAAGTCTGTCAGTTAATACCAGTTGTCTTTTTGATGTGGATTCTTTTAGTAAAATAGATTTTTAAAAATAGATATAATTTTTCTTCACAAAAGAAAACTTTTCAGAGCTACTTCTATGTCCGCAGTTTCTCAGAATAACCAGTTCAAAATATACCAGGAGGTATATTTGGAATTGGCATATCTGGTCTTCTACACTCATATTTGGTGTGATGTGGCCTGCATCTGAGCAAGGGAATTATATGGTGTATTAGGCAGCTTTTCTGTCTCTGCAATAGAATAACTAACACCCACAATTTAAAGTAAGAGAAATTTCATTTGTCTGATGATTTCAAGGGACTCAGTCTCTGATTGGCTGGTTTCAAGGAGAAACATCATGGTGGAAAGGTGTGGCAAAGCAAAGATCTTCAGTTCTTTCCTGGGAAGCAGAGCAAGGGAACAGTGCCAGAGAGGAAGGGACAAGGGTCAGATAAACTACACAGGGTCACATCTCCATCACCCACTCTAAACACATTCAGAATCATGCTTTACTAATCCCATCTGTGATTAAGGTAGATAAGTTGATACAGTTGTTGTTATTGTTATTTTTTTATTATTATTATTTTAAAATTATTTTGGTACCTTGGATTGAACTCAGGACCTTGTGCTTGCGAGGCAGGAGCTGGGCCACTGAGCTAAATCCTCGGCCCTGATATAATTATTTTTAACTACCACATATACTACATTTGGTTTCTAGTTTATAAATTCTTGACACAGACATATGCTATGTTTACAAATAAAAAAAATATAGAGTGTTTTACATCTTAACCTCCTCATATTCATAGTTTTACCCTTTTGTACTTTATGATCAGGAAAATAAAATGATTCCCTTAGGGGGAATTACCTTTAACAATTGCATAAGGATTTTATCAAGCAACCTGGGAAATAAAGTAGAGATTTTTCCTGACTAGCTTTTTCAGACATCTGAAAAGTATTTTCTGAGTATAAGCTTTTCTCCCTGGGAAGGTACATGGTATCTCATTGGAAGTGGGGTCCATCTGAAACCCACGTTAAGACACTCGGAGAGTAGTCTGCCTACCTTTTAAAGCAGCAACAGTGAAGGAGCCCAGACAAAACATAAGATCAAGGTCACAAGTACTGATTCTTAACAGCCAGGGGAATGGACAAAAAAATCAGTGAATCACAGAAGTTTTCTTCAATTTGAAGGTCAAGTTAAATTTTATTATAGTTAATATTTGTCTTCTTATTGACACTTTCCCATGTGGTACAATTCTCCTTTAATTTCCTACTGAAAGTTTTCTGAAAGGTAAATAACTAAATTATATTTGTCCTCTAAACTAATTAATGTTTACATCACAGAATATCATTTTTCAATTATAATAACTTTACTAAAATAAAGATCTTAATTCTAGGAGAGAATTACACACATGGCTGTCACATTTAGCCATCTTCAGTAATGTGTATAAAAAGGTAGTGAGTTTACAATTTTGTCTCTTTTCCTTCTGTGTTTTGTCCTTCTCTTCCCACAATTCCCTATTTTCTACAGGCTCTAAATGATCTGACCTATTTCTCCTGAATATGCTAATTTATCTGCTCAAAGAATTTTAATCTATCCAAGAATATTGATGTGCTAATGTATGTTTAATATCTTACAGAATTTCAGTAGAGACTCTACTTTGACTTCTTTCATGAACTCGTTAAATAAATGAACATGTTGCCCTTTCTAAGACGTGAAATTAGGCTAGGTGGACCATCAGTGTGATTCAATAGCAATACTCTAAACTGAAATTGCTTGGAATTAAGCTAGTTTCCATTTATTTTCTTTATTATATTCTGTCATTTAGTTGCATACATTTTAACAGTAAAGTAAATTTTTATAAACTCAACAAACTTGTTTAATATGATAAATGACTCTCTTTGTAAACAATATAAACAAAGCATTACATCACTTATTAATGTATTAGTACAATATTGAGAGAGGTATTATAGAAAATTATCTATATCAGTATGAAGCATATAAATTGCTGTGGTCCTCCTCAAATAAAAAAGTCTTGCAAATGGAAATGTATTATCTCACAGTAATTTTGTGTTACATTTGCCTTTTAAATTATTCTAATACTTTCTAAAATGAAGTTTCCAAAGGTTTTCTAATTTTAAAAAGATCAGACTAAGACCATTGAATTTAAATTTTAGTTGAACCAAATATTTTCTTGTCTTGCAGCCTAATAGAAAAATTGATTGCTTACTGAATCCACAGTACGTTTCCACATGGATAAACTGTACTTTTCATCTTATAGTGCCTAAATAGAGCTCCTTAGGTGGCATAGCTGTAGCCAGGTTGAAACATCCTATCAGATAATTGCAACTCAGTGGCCACTGACTGCACAGTTGAACTCATATAATGTCACAGATGGCTGCAGAAGATCTTTGCTGATTGTCAGAATTAACGGTTCATCAACTGATAGTGACTTTGTTTGTGTGAAAGGATAAATTAAATGACCAGATATAATAATCATTCAATTCCTAGACTTTCAAATAACAAGCAGAATTATTGAGAATCCATAGTTATAAAAATTAATATCTGATCTTGTATTTCCTTGTTGAGTTTATTATTAGGTTAATGGAGAACGGGTTCATTAGGAAATTTCATCATTCTCTGACACGATAAGTTTTCAGGTAGATTTTTCGACTTTTTTATCTTATTGTCTTCAATGTATCTTCAGCCAACTACAAGTCCTTAAAATATCATCTAAATCCTATTATTTTTATAATAAATTGTGGTTTCCTAATATTCTCATAATGAATGTGCCTAACTGGAGAGAATGCCTCTAAAACTCTCATTGTGAAGAAAATAAAAATGAAAGTAGCACGAAATATCATTTCCACTATAAAATCAATTTCACTCACCTATGAATTAAAAAGAAAAAATTTAAATGGATTATCATGGCTAGTGTAGGCTAGGAATCACATTTTTAATGACCATTCTTTGAAGTAACTATGAAACCTTGACATGTATTTGAAAGAATTTAATTCATTATATTTGTTAGCCTAATTTACAAATAAAATCTACTTTAGAAACATATTCAATTTTCCTGACACCCCATCTACTAAAAACTAATTCACTTGTCTCATATACACACATTCTTATGTTTCAACTATATTTTCACTTTTATTTTCAGTACTAGAAATTGAACATAGATAGGGATGCTTTGTCACTGAGTTAAAACCCAGACCCTTCTTATTTTTTATTTCATAACAGGACCTCACTAAGTTTCTCAGACTGGCCTCAAACTTGTAATCTTGCCACTTCTTTCTTCCAATTAGCTGGGATTAGTGGCATGTGTCAATGTGCCTGGCTTCATTTCAAATATATTTTCAAATACCACTTCTTGAAATTTTAAAAATATCACCCTGAAGTGATAATGCTTAACTTGAAAAAAATCTACAGTATTTTTTCTACCTTCTGACCCTTGTCTTGATCTTGCTTTTCTTAGATTTTTTTTTTAATATTTGCTTTGCCTGCTTTTCTAAAGCAAAACAAAACTTTTCTTTCTGTGCAGATTTTTCTTATCTATTTTCCATCCTAGTTTTGACTACAGTGTCCAATATAAACAAATAAGAAATCACTATCAAAATATATGTTTATATTTTTATACTTTTTCAATATACATTGTGTTCAATTTGAACAAATTATTATAAGCTGTAAACAAATAGATTTTACTAAAAATAATAATTATTCAGATAAAAAATGTTACATTTTCTTATAGAATATACGTGCACATACTCATACACATACACAGAAGCAAAGAATGCTATACACCTAAAGACCAAAATGATTCTCAGGAAACATATTTTCTATTCAAACCATAGATTTCAGTTTTAAAGCAATGGTCTGAATTAATGGGAAGTTGCTATGACTGAGCTAGGTGGTAGCTCAGTAGTAGAGTGCATGGCTACTATGCCTGAGATGCTCAGTTCAATCTCTAGAGTCACACATACCACACACACAAAAATCAGAGAGACAGAGATAGGAAAATAAAACTTTTTCTGTAGGTGTCACATCTTCTCCCCTTTGGCAAAATTCAATTTTCTTACCTGGAAAATGAAATCAATTTTATTTTAACTATTAACCCTTTAAAATTGATGCAATAATATAATTTTCTATTTTACTGTTAGTTTCACATGGCAATTCATAAGCATTAAAATCTTTTGTTTGGTACCTATACTCTTCATCAAGTAAATATTTGGATAATATTATAGCACCATTATTATTTTTCAGTTATAAAACTAAGTTTCACATTGATGTTACCAGCATTCAAAAATAAGGAATATCTGACTTATGGTTGGGAATTAAGAAATACTTTGTTGTCATCAATGTGTATAAATTTACAATTATGAAAAGAACTTTAAACTTTAAGGGAATCAAGGTTGATTTATTCATATCTAGATTAAATTTGTTCTATTTTAATTAAGCCTTTGGTTTTCTTCTGTCTATGAGAGCTATTTATGGCTATCCCCATGTTTAGAACTGTCTATACTTTGAATATGAATAAGAAGGACTTCCAACTATTTACTTCATTCATGTAATTCTAGGAGCATTCGATCACCTATATTAATGACTTAAAATAATAACATAGATCCATTAGCTAAAGCACTAATCAACAGTATACTGTATTCTAAGTGTCACATTTTGTGTCACCTCAGTTAATATCAGATTGTAGGATGCTATCTTCAATCTCTGATGTTATTCTTTTTTATTCTCATGTACCTGATTTAAATTCTTGGGAGCCTACCTATGCTTCCATATTCAAATTACTCTCTTTCCCCCCTGTGTTTTCAGGTGGTTCTTAATCTATTCGGGATTGCCTATATCTTTGATAATATAAGCAATACTATGGACCTGTTGCACTCTATATCACATAAATACTTATATGTTTATACATATACAGTTGTGCACACAATTTACAAATTCTGAGTATTCTGAAGCCCATCCATGCTATGAAGTTCTGTGGAGCCCATGCAAAGTGGATAGGATCTATAAAATCTTGTCTCAGACTCTACTTTGTATCAGTTTTCCCTTTGTGGTTCTAATAGTTAGTTCCAAACACAGGTTCAAAGTTTGAATTTTATATTTTCATTGTCCATTAAATAAATTCTTTGTCTTGGGTAGTGTATCTCTCTAAACTCTTTCATTACCGTCCATCATCAGCATTAACATTATTTGATAAGCCAGCAATAAAATTTTTCCTAGGTTTATTGTAAATACATTCACAGTTTGGAATTTCTAAAGGTAGAAATTGGGAATACAATATCAATTATATATTTTGGTCCTCATTTAGACTTTCAGTTTCTCACACCAGAGAAATAATTCCATATTTACACGTGTGTCCCATTTATTTCACTTAAGAGTATGGTCTCAAGGGGATGGAGGAAAGAACAGAAAGAAAACAATGAGGAAAGAAGGAAAAAATGGACACAAAGCTTTTGTAAATAGGGAGATATGGAGGGGTGGGGGGGAGGGAAGGGGAATGGGAGAAAACAAGAACCAAGATGTATCATGTACAGGTACAAATTCCCAATAATGAATACAATCATAATGTATACCTAAAATGAATTAATATAACTAATTAAAAAAAGTGGAAATACACTGAAGAAGGTGAAACCAGAAAAAATGTATAAAAAATTATGAATCTTTTGTTCACTTTGTTTCTCCTATATATTTTATGACCTCTTGAATATTGATATCTTCTTGTATTCTGTGTGTTTTTGTTTGTTTCTATTTCTTATTTAAATACTAAGTGTCATCACTTGTTATTTGACAGGTATGGATTTTGAGTCCTATCATTACTCAAAAGAAGGCAGTATATATGATATTAAAATTTTATCTTATACATATATTAACTGCAACCCTACCTAGCACAATATAACAATGAAAGTAGAGAAATTATATTTAAAATTTTAAATATTTGTCATAAGTGCCATGTGATTAGTAATAAAAGGTTTCACTGATACACAGAAAGGTTGTATAATTCTACAGAAATATATTATTTATAAAGTTCCTTATGCCACTTATTATTTTTATTTCCAAAGAAAAATATTCATTTTAAAGTCCAAAATGCCAGAAGAATTTTAAAATATAAAGGAGAATAGTAGCCATAGTAAAGATATATTTTTCAAAAATCTGTTACTAAGGAGAAAATGATGAAAATCTATTTTCTCTTTTGTATATATATGATAATTGTACATATTTATAGAATGCAATGTGATATTTTGGCATATATATGCAATGTGCATCAGTTAAATTAATGTAATTAGCATTTCTATTTTCTTAAATATTTATCATTTTTATGATGAAAATCTATTTTGAAAGTCACTTTCAGTTGAATGATTTCACTTCTGTTCTAGGATTCCAAATACCATTATTTTGCATTGCATGTAAATCATGCACTCTAGAATTATTGGACTTTATAAACATATGTTTAATGTTAGGATGAATCATTCTTTAAAAAATGGTTGGATATTTTTACAAAGTTGAATATAGATGAACTATTATTACTACCTTATGAGAAACTGAAGAGAGCACAAATATAATAAAAAATGGATTTTTACTGTCAGGATGTTTTAGAACTATGTGTTTAGCATTTGTCAATTTAGAATTCATGAATTCTACTTGCTACAAATAAGTTTAAGTGATCATGTAATAATTTACTACTGTACACAGAGATGAAATTAGTCCCTTGGTGTTGGCATATATTTTATAACATTACGAGTTTGTTTTTTTTTCCCCTGTCCTGGGGATCAAACTCAGGACCTTGCACTTGCAAGGCAGGCACAGTGCCACTGAGCTAAATCCCCAGCCCAGATTTTATAACATATTTAGGCTAGCACTGAGTTCAACATCTGGTTCTCAAACCAATTCTTGTTGCTCTATACCTATTAAAATTTTAGCTTCTTTTTTTTTTTTTTTTTTTTTAAAAAAAGTATTTGTGAGCTGGGGTTCACATATTTGAAGAAATAGGTCTGTCTGAAATGCTCCACCTTGTCATAGTCTATTATATTATTAGCACTATATTTTCTAAGTTCGGTGTGGAAGGAAAACCTAATCAAACTGAATTAACAAAACTTCATGGAGGAGAATATACATACATGCCCAGAATCATTTATCAATTCCATAATTCAAAGAGTAATGAGGAACAAACATTAGGCTAATGGAAAATTTTCTCTGAGTTTCTTTCCTACCTGTGTTATAATGAAGGAGGTACTCTTCACTAAAACATAAGGATGAAATGAGTGAAGTTAAGAAAAGGTATTTTTGAGTGATCATGAGGGTTATGGAAGCATTTTTGAGATGACTTGCATAACGTCACTAAAGCATTAAAAAGAAAATAACAACATTGTATAATTGAATTATACTGTAAATTCCATTCATGTCAACTGTTTGAAATAATAGAAGATAACTTATTGAATTGATAAATGCTATATGCTAAGCAGGAGCAATCTATTGAGATAGGCAGATCAGCAAAAGAGATGTTAAATGGTGTTTCAACACAAAAGACCCACCAAAAATTATTAGAATTAATAAATGAATTCTTCAAAACTGCAAGATTACAAAATTAACATACAAATATCAGTAATATGATACATGCTAATATCCAATTACTTAAAAGAGAAATCAAGAATAAATTCCATTTAAAATAGTAACAAAAAATAAATGTCAAGAATAAGTTTAATCAAATAATTAAAATATTTCTACAATGAAAAATATATAACATTGATGAAATTAAGTGAGAGGAAAAACAAAAAAGAAAATAATCTCATGTTAATGGATTGGAAGAATTCGTATAGCTAAACTGTATGTGTTTCCCGTTATCTACATGTTCATTGTAATCTCCATCAAAATACCAATGCCATGCTTTACTAGAAAAAAATCCTAAAATTTAAATGGAACATTAAAAAAATCTTAGTAGATGTTTTACTCATCTTCCTGTCACCTAAGACAAAGTACCCAACACCTGCGATTTAAAGGTTCACTGTTTATACAGGTTCCAGTCCATAGTCTGCTGGCTTCAAGGCAGGGTGGATTGGCAAAGGGGCATAGTAGAGGAATAACTGCTCATTGCATGGTGTCCAGGAAGCAGAGAGATCCAGAGAAGAGCTAGGGAGGGAGATAAACTCTCCCAGGCCAGGTCCCCAGTGATATACCTTTTCTTACCAGACCTCATCTTCTAATAGCAAGTCAACTATAAGCCCCTACAATTCAACCACCTTTCAAAAGTCCTGCCCTTGACCTCATGAGGCTTTTGGGGGATATCTGGATATAAGCTATAGTAATAGCCAAATACATTTTGAGCAAAAAGAGTAAAACAGAGACCTTACACAGTTTGACATCACAATTTGCTGTGAAATCAAAACAACATGATATTGACCTAAATGCAGACACATGGATACATGGAACAGCACAGCAAGCCCAGAGGTAACCTATGCATCTAGAGCCAAGTGATTTTCAATGACAGTGTGAAAAATGTGTATTGGAGAAATAACTAATTTGCAGTAATGGTACTGGGAAAATTGGATATTCATATATAGGAGAGTGAAATTGACACTATCACTACTTAACAAAACCCAGTCAAAAGTGGGTCAAAGATTTACTTGTAAGAATTAATTTCTAGTACATGTAAGGATTCCTCCATATTTAACAATAACAAAAATAATCCAATTAAAAGTGAGCAAACAATGGGAATACACACTTATCAAAAGAACAAATAAAAATGGCCATCAAATATATGAAAATGTTCAATATTACCATCTCAGAGAAATATAAATCAAAACTATAATAACATATCATCTCAGTGGATTTAGAATGACTATTATCAGAAAATCATAAAATAACGCATGCTGTGAAAATGTGGAGAATGATCCCTTATGCATAATTGGTGACAATAAAATAATCATTGTGATGAATAGAGTGGAATTTACTTGAAAATATAAATTAAATGTGATCCAGCTTTCCCTCTTCTGAGTATATATCTCAAGGAAATAAAAATCACCGTACCTAAGAAATGTCTTCAAGCACATGTTTATTCCAGAATCAGCCCCTGTGGTAATTGACAAATGAATGCATAAAGGAAATGTTTGTGTGTGTGTGTGTGTGTGTGTGTGCATGCACACACGCACGTGCGCGTGTGTATTGGTTTATATACATGCATGCATAGTGAAATATATTCATAATAAGAATGGTTTGCCATTCTTATCAAATGAATGGAATTGCGGGGCTTCATGTTAAGTGAAATAAACTAGATACAGAAAGATGAGTATATTACATCCTCTCCTATATGTGGAACCAAAGCACAGTTGAACTGAATGTTAAAAAAGAATTATTAGGAGTTATAAATTACTACTTGTTGGTTTAATCAATGTAAGTTCAATATATATGTTAACATGTCACACTGACCCCATTAATATGCACAATTAATGTGTTAATTAAAATTAGAATAAAATAATTGAAAATAAAATAGGAAATTGAAAAATAATTTAAAATAAGTAACTATAAAAATAATCTAATTGAAGCAGGCAAATGATCTGAATAGACAAAAAAGAAAATAAAAAAGACATAAAAATAATCAAATATTAGCCATGCTTATGAACAAGTCGTTAGAGAAATGCAAATTGAAACCAAAATAAGATAATGCCTGACTACATTAAGATTGGCTACTACCAAAAAAGAGAAGTGAAAACAGTTTTTAAATTAATTTTATTGGTATATTATAGGTATACATTATGATCATATACATCATTGGGAATTTGTACCAATACATGATCCATCTTAGTTTTTGTTTTTTCCCATTCCCCTTCCTTTCCTTCCACCTCTCCACCCCTCCATATTTACAAAAGCTTTGTTTCCATTTTATCCTTCTTTTCAAATATTTTTTTCTTTCCCTTCCTTCCTGTTCCTCACCCCTGTACTTCCTCTTCCCTTTTGAACCTTTTCTTCCTATTTCACATTATCTATTATGCATTTTGGTCCTAATTTGCACTTTCAGTTTTTCACACTAGAGAGACAATTCAATATTTATACATGTGTGTCATATTTATTTCATTAACAATATGGCCTTAATATGCATCCATTTAGATGCTTTTAATTCATCTGGGAAGATATCTAGCAGGGGAATAGCTGGGTCAAATGGGACCTGTAATCTTAGTTTTTTGAGGAATCTCCACACTGATTTCCACAGAGGTTGCACCAGTCTATACTCCCACCAACAAAAGCATTCCTTTTATCCCACAGCCTCAACAGCATTTGTTATTGGTTGATTTTTCATGGCAGCCATTCTTTTTAGAGTGAGATGGAATCTCAGCATTGTTTTCATTTCCATCTCTTGAGTAACCGCTGAGGTTGAACACTTCTGCATATGTTTACTGCTTCTACAACTTTGTCTGAGAAATGTCTGTTAGTTTCAGATGCCCATTTTTGGATTGGTTCTTTAAATTTGGAGATCTTATTTTTTTAAATTCTTTATATATTCTAACTAGTAGATCTTTGTCTGAGGAACAGCTGGTAAACATTTTTTTCCACATTGTGGGTTGCCTTTTCACTCTGTCGTGGTTTCACTTGCTGTTCAGATGCTTTATAATAAGAGGAGATCCCAATTGTTGAGTCTTTGTGACAGTTCCCGTCCAACTGAGGTTTTGTTCACAAAGTCTTTTCCTATGCCATTGTCCCTAAGAATTCTACCTGACCTATCTTCTAGCAGGTTTAGGGTTTCTGTTTTAATATTTAGATCTTTGATCCATTTCAATTTTAGCTTAGTGCATGGTGAGTCATATGGTTCTACATTTAATCTTGGTCAAGTTAAAACCCAGTTCTTCCAGCACCATTTATTAAAGAGGCTATCTTTCCTCCAGTGAGGGTTTTGGATCCTTTGTCAAAAATGAGGTGGCTGAGTATGTCTGGAGTTGTTTCTACATCTTCTAATCTGTTCCACTGATCTTCAGGTTTCTTTGCCAGTACCATGCTGTTTTTATCACAGTAGCTTTGTAGTATAGATTTAGTTGGGGATTGTGATACGCCCTGCCTTGTCTTTGTGTCTCCCTCCCTGCTTTTGGAATTTTTGGATTGTGGTCTCAAGTTCTGTGAAGTATGCTGTTCAAATTTCAAGTCGGCTTGCATTGAATCTATGTAGAAGTTTTGGAAGTATAGCCATTTTTGTTATATTGGTTTTTCCTACCAAAGAACAAGGGATGTCTTTCCATTTTGTGACGTCTTCTTTAATCTCTTTTTCCAGAGTGCTGTAGTTTTCAAAGTAGAGATCTTTTACTTCCTTCATTAGATTGATTGCTAAATATTTAAATTTTTTGTATGCTATTGTGAAAGGAACTGTTTCCTTGATTTCTCTGTCAGTGAGTTTGTTATTCGTGTACAAGAAGGCTATTGATTTTTGAGTGTTGACCTTTTATCCAGATAGTCTATTGAATTTGATTATTAAGTATAGAAGACCTTTGGTGGAGTTTTGGGGTCTTCTATATAGAATATCATGTCATCTGCAAATAATGAGAGTTTAATTTCTTCATTTCCTATCTTCATTCCTTTTACTTCTTTCCCTTGGCTAATTGCTGTGGGTAGTTTCCAGAACTATATTGATCAAAATTGGTGATAGCATCTTTGTCTTGTTCATGATTTTAGTGTGAAATATTTTAGTTTTTGACCATTTAGTATTATGTTGGTTGTTGGTTTTTCATAGATGGCTTTTATCAGGTTGAGATAAAGACCATCTATTCCAGATTTCTATAGGGTTTGTATCATGAATGGCTGTTGGATTTAGTCAAACACTTTTTGTGAATCTATTGAGATATTGGAAGGTTTTTATCCTTGGCTCAGTTAATATAATGTACTAGACTTATTAATTTTGCATATGTTGAACCATCCTTGATTCCCTGGGATGAATTCCACTTGGTCAGGGTATATGATCTTCTTGATGATCTTCTGCATTATGTTTGCAATTATATTATTAAGGATTTTTTGCATCTATGCTCATTAAGGAGATTGGCCTGTAGTTCTCTTTTTTTTTGGTTGGATCTTTCTCAGCTTTTGGAATCAAGGTGATGTTTGCTTTCAGGAATGAATTTGGAAGTATTGTATCCCTTTCAATTTCATTGAAGGGTTTGAGCATTATTGGCATTAGCTCTTTTCTAAATTTCTTATAGAATTCAGCAGTGAAGACATCAGGACCTGGGCTTTTCTTAGTTGGTAAGTTTTTAATTACATTTTGAAATTTGTTGATTACTATTGGGTTGTTTAGAATTTTTATATCTTCTTGGCAATTATGTCTTCTTTGATAATTCATGTGTATCTAGGAATCTGTCCACTTCTTAGGTATTGATGGTCCTTTGTATTTATGCTGGATCTGTTGTAATTTCACCCTTTCCACTCCTAAGTGCATAGATTTGACCCGTTTTTTTTCCTTTTTGTAAGGTTGGCTAAGGATTTGTCAATTTTATTTATTCTTTTGAAGAATCAACTCTTTGATTACACAGTAAATTTTTTTGTATCATCCTTGCATTCTCAATTGCATTGATTTCTGCTGTGATCTTTATAATTTTCTTCCTTGTATGAGCTTTGGGTTTGTCTTCCTCTTCATTTTCTAGAAGCCTGAGGTTCAGCATTAGGTTGTTTATTTGATCTCACTCTGTTTTTCTAATATGGTTATTCACTGCTAGGAATTTCTCACATAGGACTGCTTTCATTGTGTCCCATAAATTTTAGTATCTTGCATTGGCATTGTCATTTAATTGTCATTTAATTAATTAGACATGTAAAACTGTCTAATTTCTTCTTTAATTTTCTCTATGACCCATTGGTTACTCAGGAGGGTGATATTCAACTTCCATATTTTTATGATGTTCTTTTGGTTACTTTTGCTACTGATCTCCAATTTTATTGCACTATGGTCTGATAGTACACAGGGGATAACTTTAATTCCTTTACATTTACTTAGGTATGTTCTATAATCTAGCATGTGGTCTATTTTGGAGAATGACCCATGTGCACTTGAAAAGACTGTGTATTCTGATTTTGTGGGGTGGAACACTCTGTTGACTTCTATTAAGTCCATTCATTCAAGAGTTTGGGAGCTGGGGATTTAGCTCAGTGGTGCTAATATCTGCCTCACAAGCACAAGCTTCTGAGTTCGATCCCCAGCACGAAAAAAAAAAAGGAGTTTCTTTCAGTTCTAATATTTCTTTATTGATTTTTTTTTCTCTAGTTGATCTATCTCTTTGTTACAGTGGGGTATTGGAGTCCCCTATTACTATTGTATCAGTGATTATTTGAGTTTTTCATGTTCACTAATAATTGTTTTAGGGCCAGGAATTTACCTCAGTGGCACCATGGCTGCCTTACAAACACAAGGTCCTGAGTTTGATCCCCAGTACCAAAAAAAAAATTTGTTTTATATAGTTGGCTGTTTTATTATTTGGTGCATATATATTTATGATTATCATCTCTTCCCCTTGGATTCTTCTTTCTACAAAAATGTAGTGACCTTCTTTGTCTCTCTTAATTAGTCTTGGTCTGAAATCCACTTTGTCTGCAAATAGGATAGATACTCCTGCTTTCTTTTGGGTTCCTGTCACATGCAGTATTGCTTTCCATCCTTTGACTTTCAGTCTGTGAATACCTTTTTGAATTGTCTGTTTCTTGTATGCAGCATATTGCTGGATCTTGCTTCTTGATCCATTCTGCCAGTCTATTTCTTTTGATTGGTGAATTGAGACCATTAACATTGATGGTAATAACTGATATGTGCTGACCTGTCTTTATCATGATCTTTTCCTGTTGTTGGAAATTTTCCTCCCTTTGTATTTAATTTTTTGCCTTTTCTGATGGATTCGTTCTGATGGGGTTCATGGAGTTGTGACCCGCATTATCATTTCATGGGATATTGTTTAGAAATTTTTGGAGTGCTGTTGGTATTTATGAAGTTCCTAAATTGTTTTTTGTCATGAAAGTGTATTATTTCTCCATCTATTTTGAAAGATAATTTTGTAGGATACTTCAATCTGGGTTGGAGGTTGTTTTCTTTTAGAGCTTGAAATACTTCACTCCAGGGTTTGTTACTGTGATTCTGAATGGCTTTCCTTTGTATGTGATTTGTTTCTTTTTTCTAACTGCTTATAGTATTTTGTTCTTCTGTTGAGTTTCTGGAATCTTGACTATTATATATCTAGGTGTAGATTATTTTTTTTTTGATCATGGCTAGTTGGAGTTCCATATACCTCACTTATCTTTATGTCAAATTCTTTTTCCCTGTTTGGAAAGTTTTCTGCTATTACTTCTGTGAAAAGTTTATTTTTGTCTTTCACTATCTCTTACTCCTTCATGGACTCAGATCAATCTTAAATTATTCTTTTTTGCATCATCTAGTAGCAGTTGGATTGATTTCTCATGGTACCCTGCTATTTTTAAGAAATCTTTGTTTTCATGTTCATCAACCACAGTCCTGTCTTCTATATCTGAAATTCTGTCCTCATATTCACTTATTCTGCAGAAACTTTCAGTGGAATTTTTAATTTCTTAGATATCTGCTTGGATGTGTTTTATGCTTTCAAATTCTTTCCTATGCTGGGTATTATTCATGGTTTCCATCATTTTCTATAGCTCCTCTATATTTTTGTCTGTGTCTGCTCTAGAGTTATTAATCATGTCTTTTATTTTGGTCACCATCTCTCTTGTCATCTAAGAAATTATTTCTAATTTCATTTTTTCCAGATCCTCTTTGTTTTGACAGTTCAGGGAGGCCAGGTGGTTCAGTTTCAGATTGATCCATCTATTGCCCCTCTGATTTGCCTTTGGTGATCTGTAAGTCTGGTTTTGAGTCCTGTTCAGGTCTCTTCTCATTTCTACTTTTGTTGTTATTGTTGATGATGATGATAATGATGATTTGGGGTTCAATTCCTGGGTTGATGCTTGTAAATTGCTTATTTCGAGTATCTTTATTACTAGTGTTAGAACACTTAGGAAATAGCTAGTTCTTGAATTATCTTCCAGATTTAGTTGGCCTTTGGATTTTGAGTCTGTAATGGACCTTAGGCAATCTCAGTGTTGGTATACCAGGAAGGACAACTGACTAGAACAATCACATTACCTTGGCCAAAGTAATACAATCAGCATCAACAATAGCATCAAATACAGGCTAGAAAATGACAAACTGTGGTAACTATTAATCTAACACCTTTGACCACATGAACTAGACTTGTGGTTATAATCAAAATGTAAAACCAATCAGAAATATATTTACAATAAATAAGCCATTCAATATAGCAAATTTGCCCTCTGGGAGCTTTAGGAGTTGAGGGGTGATAGACAAAAAGAAGGAGAGGGAAAGTTTAGAAGTATGGCTAGAGGACACAGGAAGATCACGTGTACTTTGAGAAACTGGTGAAGACAGGAGGAAAAGAGAGAAGGAAGGATCAAAAACCAGAACAGAACAAACTAACAACACCAGGAAAACTAGAAACTGTATTCACACTCCTGCAAAAAGAAGAACAATCAAGAAAAAGCAAAACATGACAAAAACAGAAATAAGAAAGGTGAGAAATGAAGGAGAAAAGAAAAGAAAAAATTTCCCCTTCAAAGCTTGTCTCTGTCATCACCAGTGGACAACTTCGGTAGTATACAGATCTGTGTCAACTGATCTCAGGAGTCAGCCATAGTCCACTGCAGTTCAGGTTGGTTTCTGGCTTAGAGTCTGGAATTGAGCTCCCCGACTTCCTTTGGGTTTGAACTCTGCACAGTTCAACTGCAGGTTTCAGCTGCCCTTCTCCTGCAGTAAGTCTGGTCATGGTAAGAGGTGTTGACCTCAATAACTCACCAACTGCTGTAGTCTGTTGAACTTTTATTGAAATGACTCTCTTTGGGCTTCTATTTTTAACAACAAGCCTCAGAGAGGCTTTCTCTCTGCTGCTCACCACTGTGCCAATTCCTGGTTTCAGAATGATGGTCTTCTGGATCCTCACCAAATGCTATTGTCTAGGCAGGGCTCTGTCTGGGGCCTGGGTGCCCTTGTTGCTGATATCATGGTGGCTTTGTTTGGGGCCTGTGTGGGATGCCCTTACCCATGGTATTTTGGCAGGCCTCTGTCTGCGTGATAACAATTTTTGATCAGAACGTGGAGGAAAAGGAATCCCTGTGTATTTTTGGTGGGGATATATATTAGTAGAGCAATTATGAAAAACAATATTAAGACCCCAAAGTAATTAAATATAGATATACCATATGATCCACCAATCCTGTTCCTTGGTATGTATAGAAAAGAAACAAAATCAGTATGTGGAAGAAACATCTGTCTTTCTAAATTTATTTCAGCACTATTCACAATTGCCAAAAAAGTGGAAACAAGTGAAATGTTCATTAACTGATAAATGGATAAAAAAAATGTGGCATATCCTCTCAAAGAAATACTACTCAGCTGTAGAAAGATGAAATCTTATTCTATGTGGCAACATGCATGTAACTGAAGATCATTATGTTAAACAAAATAAGTCAGACATAGACAAGTACTGAATAATCTCACTCATAGGTGGAATTTTTAAAAAGTTGATCTCAAAGAAATTAAGAGTAGAATCATAGTTACCAGAGGTTAGGAAGAGTAGGGAATAGGAATTGGGAACAGTTGATCTTAAGTTACATTTATATAGGGAAGTATAACAAAATAGGGTGAAAATTTTAAAAGCCAAATTCTTCATTGAGAGATTTATTCCTCTTTATGTTTTCAAAAAATGAAGACAATGATCTGTCTTAGCATGTACTAGGTGATAGGGATACAAAAAAGAAAAAGTTTATGTTTAAAATCAAATTAATTACAAATAATAAAGCTGTAAAGTAAAATTGATAATTACTGCAATACAGTATGCTTGTTATGCTTGATGGGTACAGGTTAGAAAATCCATCAAAGTGTCTTAGTTATTTTTCTCTCTTTTCTGAGACAAAATACCTGACACCCAAAATTAAGGGAAGAAAGGTTTATTTAGCTTGCAGTTTGTAGAGGTTTCAATTCATAATCAGCGTAACCCAAGGCAGAGTGGCTTGGGAGAGGGGCATCAAAGAGGAGAAATTCATGGCAAGCAGGCAGGAAACAGCAAAAGTAAGCAAAGAAGCAAGGATGAAGACAATCCTCTTTCTCTCCCTTATATTGTATCCAGGCTACTGGGATTAGGGCAGTGTCAAACCAATCAGGGTACTGATTTAGTAATCAAATACCCTTGATCCCAGCATCACACACTATAGATTCAGCCACTTCTGAAAAAGCTCCACCTATAACTGAATGAGGTTTTGGGGGGACATCTAGACCCAAGCCATAACACAAGGTTTTCTGGAGACTTCTAAAGGAATAAAGAGAAATCTGAAGTACCATCTGCACTGTACAGGTGGGACATGGAGAACATGGCTAGCAGTACTTCTGAAACTACATAGCTAAGTGCTTGCTGAAAAAATATTTCTATTCAACTATAGCACTTGGGTATCATTCTCTGAAAATTATCACCTTAAAATAATGTCATTTTCCTGAGTATACATATACAGTACAGAATATTAATAGATTGTTCACTGACCAAATTTTTCACATCAGACTGCTCTAGAATATAGAAGAAAGAAAAAATTTTCCCCTCATTAACATTTTTTTCTAGTAAACATCTTCAAAAGCACTTTGAGTAAGGCAATGCTCTTGAGGAAAAATTACCATGATTCACTTCTAGCATATGCACCTGCTTGAAGAATTCATTGCCCTTGCACTGCCTGAGCTTTGGTTCCATGCATTTCAGTAGATTGGTCCTATCAGAAGAATAAGTTTTAGTCAATTAACAGCTAAAGCAAAGGCTAAATGGTATGAGCTCCACATATTATCCTGCCTTTCGCTTTCAGGTTTCAGGAGAGATATCTGTAAGTTTCCTAATAACACCTGAAGGCTAACTTTTGGAAAGTTTCTCATCAAAACACTTGGGAAGATCTAATACTGAATTAAGATCTGAGAACACTTTAATGATAATTTATTAAAATAGAGAAAATATGTTAGAGAGGCCCACCAAACCCAATGAGGAATAAAACAAATATATCAGCATAACAATCCACTTAAAAGAGGAGCTTTTTAAAGAATAATAAAACAATTCACTAGTAAAACAAATTTTTTTTTTTTTGGTACCGGGGTTTGAACCCGGGTCTTTGCACTTGAGTAGCAGGCGGCAAAACCACTGAGCTAAATCCCCAGCCCTAAAACAAACTTTTTTATGCATTAATTCATTTACCCTATATCTTTAAGTGTTACATTGTATTAACAATACTACAAGCTGGGGATTGAGTGAGGAAATCAGTTTATCTGAGGTCCAGTTGAGGATTGAGAGGTAACTGGGCAGTTGTAATAAAATGATATGAGGATTAAATGTTGAAGGAGATATAGTCTTATCTTTTCTTATTTACTTACTTTCTATAACCCTTCATTTAAATTTGATGCACTCTCCAACCAGTAATCCCTTTATGAAAAACTGATAGGGAAGTTCAGTGAAAGAAATAAAACTGAGAGCATGAAATATATGTAGCTGAATGACATGACAAAGTTGATGGAATTTTTTTTTTTTTTTTGTACCAGGTGTCGAACTCGGGTCCTTACGCTTGCAAGGCAGGTGACAGAACCACTGAGCTAAATCCCCAGCCCTAGAATTTTAAAAATTAAGAAACAAACTTGACATGAGTTATTGATTAATTTAAGGATGACCTATAATTGATTTGGTTTGGGAAGTAGGGTAGATAACAATAAAGAATTAGAAATAATTAATAGATTTCTAAGTTAATACTTGCTTAGCTAAGTTTCGTAAATGATGATTTTAGCCCTCTGTGGATAATACAATCAATATATTCTCAACAATTTGGACTAAAAGTCCAAAAAGCTTATGTAAAAAATCATCATTAAGAAAATTCCATTATACTATGTAATGTTTATAATTAATTATAATTAAATTATAATATAATTATAATTAAATAATAGATCTGACTGTCACAGGATACAGGAAAATATTTTAAAATGTGGAGAGCACCCTGTCTGTCTTATCTTCTATATACAAGTCCGTTTATTAAATCATTTTCTCGAAACAAAAAACAAGAAAAATGTTTAGCAAATTTTACAAAATGATAACTGAATAATCCTGGCCAATATTTACTAACCATGGTCAAATATGTTTGAATCTCAACTTTATACTAAGGTAGTTTCTATCCTAACAAATGAACTGAAACCATCAGGGACAAGTGTCATTAAACTTGAACATGCTGAGGTCAGACTTTGAGTTATATTGTATACTGAAAATTCTCAAAATTCTACTGAATTCAGAGATTTTTGGGGGCTTTTTTTTACAGACATTCATTACTTTGATTTTTTTTCAGAATTTCACAGAAGTTATTTATATTAAGTTCACAATCAAAGCTGTGGGGCCATTGGCTAGAGTTATGTATAAGATGGATAAGAAGAGGTAAGGGACTTTTGGAGCTACACAACCAAAATCTCCCAGAATGCATGCTTAAAGATTAAAAGATACCCTACAGGTCCACAAGTTCAAGTAGGATCGAAAGACATTACCTTAAAAAATGAATGTTCTGGCCTCATCTTCTCTGTACTCCAATTTATCACTTATATTGGCCCTACAGTCACTCATGTAATGGACCACTGTAACCTTCCTGTCTTTCTCCTGTCCCTTATATGAATTCCATCGCAGAAGTCCTTCTTTTGTCCTTGTTCTTTACTGCTTGTTTCTATCAATAATAAGTCACAGAAGCTACAGTTAGGGGCTGTCTTTATGAGACTCTCATGCTGAGGGGTCCCAATTAAGGGAAGGCCTTCTGGGCCTTCCTACAGTTTGAATTGGACACTGACTCTGAGTAATCTCTCATCTTTTGCACCATGCCATGGTAGTGTGATGTGGCACAAAGCTACTGTTATTTTCTTTATCATCATTTTCTTTACCACTTAGGAGTATATTACAAGTTCAGTCACTCCTCAATACCTAGAATTGCCCTCACATCCTTCAGATTCACTGGTTGTTACTTCTGAGATTCCTCTGCTTTTCTTCTTATCAAATTATTAATGCAATGCTATAGAGAACAGTATTTTTGTTTCCTTGTCTATGGGAGTTTGTCCAATTCCATAGCCTAAATAACTTTTTTATGATGATAATGTGCAAATCTTCTTTTATAACACTGATATCCATGGTATAATAGGCATGTCTAACTTTCAATCTTCACATAGCCAACACAGAAATTTTGATCCTGTTTCTCCAGATCTTTAATCTTCTCCTCATAGCAAAAGCCAAAACCTCCCATTCAGCTTCTTGACAAAACATTTCATAAGTCACCTTTGATGCTTTACTGATACAACAAAAGAAATTCATACTCTGAAAAGTTATCTTTTTTATCAGTGTGAATTTTTAAATTCAAAATTACTTGAGGGGAACCTGGCTTAAATGTTTCAGCAAATAAAATAATAATTCTGAAAAATATTCTAAAGTTTCAAAAACCTTAACTTTTCTGGCTGATACTTTGACATATGATATACCAGAAAAATTTTGATTATAGAAATAAATATTTTGCAAATAATGACAATTTCTTCTCACCTAATTGACAACTAAGGACATGAATATATCAAAGGAAGTGAATTATAATATTACTCAAGGTAACAGTCTGTTAGGAAATGTGTAATGTTTATTAGCTAAAATTGAGAATGCATTTTTTGAATTGCAGCACTGAATATTTTGTTAATCATAAATGAAAAACTAACTGAGGGCTGGGAATTTAGCTCAGTAGTTCTGCTGCCTGCCTTGCAAGCATAAGGTCACAAGTTTGATCTCAGTACAAAAAATAAATAAATAAATAAATAACTGAAAAAGTAATGATTTTTGCAATTGTGAAGCTAATGATGAAAGAGATTCTCTTTGAAATAAAGGATTTCATATTCAAACAATTTAACTGAACTTTATGTGTCACACTCATGAAGATCTTAAAATTATAGTAAAATTTCATTCTTTTTATTTTTTGTATGTTTGAGACAGGGTCTCACTATATAGTTCAGGCTGGCCTTGAACTCACTATGTAGTTCAGGCTTTCTTTAAACTCATGGCAATCTTTCTGCCTCAGCCTCCCAAGTTTTAGGATTAGAGGCATGCACCACCATGCCCATCTAAAATTTCATTCTTGTAGTTAATATTTTCATTCAAAGTATAATTATAACCAAATTCCAAATTTCCATAGAAATCCTTTGACTGTCATGATTTCCACTCATCATTTTTCCTTGTAATGAACATGACAGTCAATATAAATTGCATTTTATCAAATAAAAATTATCTGAGGAGTTTCTGAATATTAGTGAGGGATGCACCCTTGTGTCTCATTATGTGGCATAGAAAGTGCAATAAGAATAACAATTCATGTTTATATCTGCATTGTCTAAGGAGTGAGTAGAGAATTTAAATCTTTTACAAAGCAAAGTAATGTTTGCTGAAATTTTATAACTAATTGTACTACTAGGAAGGAGGAAAACTAATCGGGTTTGATCACCTGCTCTATGGCTTATATGTTGCTGTTTTATTAATGGGAAAATATTCAAGAGTCCAAAGTAAAATGAAAAAATTAGTATGCAGATTAGAGATTTTAAAAAATGCAAATACGTTTTAAGTTTATAAAGTTCTATTTTAATTCTAAGTTTATATAAGCACTCAGGGTTAAAATTTTCTCTGTCTGTCTTCTGTGTGTGTGTGTGTGTGTGTGTGTGTGTGTGTGTATCTCTATCTCTATCTCCCTTTTTCAGGGTATGGTGACACATACCTATCTATAATCCTAGGAGGATTCTGAGGCAGGAGGATTGCAAGCTCAAGCCCATCCCTGGATAATTTAACCAGTTATGGAGACCCTGTCTCGAAAGTAAATAAAATAAGAAGGGCTGGGGATGTAGCTCAGTACCACACACACAAGTTTTCTTTTTACAATTCAATAGTAAAGATATTTGTGGGAATTGTCTTTTGGGTTTTTTTGGAAAAATGGAGACAATTTACAAGAGTCCCAGGAAGTTTGAAAATTGTTATGGGGTGAAAAATTATAGGAACTATAATTGACATTCACAAGATCCCTTTATAACATTTTCTATTATCCCAATAAAACAAGTGATGGATAGAAACTATAAGAAGTATTGGCCTTTTCTAAGACCACAAGAATAAAAATGAAGATGTGATGGCAATTCAGAGAACATAAATTAATATCTGTTGGTATTTTATTCATTAAACTATCAGCCACCAATGATTGAACTATTTGTGAGTATAGATTCCTCTCTGGGAAAACAAAATTATCACTAAAGTCCTTACAGAGAGTAATTCTTTTTATCATATTTCTTGGGGTCAGTTCATCATGTTGAAATAGTATTCTTCACCTGCTATCTGTAGAAATGCCTCTGACAAAGTAGCTGAAAACATACACTGGAAAAAGGACAAAAAATGGTGCTCTAAAAACTGGCTATCTGTATGCATAAAATGAAATTGGACCTATATCTCTCATCATATACAAAGATAAACTCAAACTGGATCAAATGTATGAGTGGATAAAACAGATGTGGTTTTTTAATACAGTGGAGTACTACTCAGCCATAACAATAAACTTCAGACATTTATAGCTAAATGGATGCACCTTGAGACTATACTCTTTTTTTATTCATTATGTTTATTGGTACATTTTAGGTATATAATATGATGACATTCATCATTAGAAATTTGTACCTTTACATGATATATCTTGGTTTTTATTTTTTCGTCACGCCTCTCCCCTCCCGTCAACCCCTTCACCTCTCCCTATTCACAAAAACTTTGTTTCTGTTTTTCCCTTTTCTCATACTATTCCTTTCCCTTCTTTCTTTTCCCTTATGCCTCCTACTTCCTCTTCCCCTTTGGACATTTTCTTCCTATTTCATATTATCTATTACACATTTTGATCCTTATTACACTTTCAATTTTTCACATCAGAGAAACTATTCAGTATTTACACATATGTTTCCCATTTATTTTAAAGTATGGCCTCAATGTGCATCCAAGTGAAATAAATCAGACACATATGTGTAAATATTGAATTGTATCTCTGGTATTAGAAACTAAAAGTGGAAATAAAGACCAAAATGTATAATAGAACAAAAACAAACAAATGATTTGATATTACTAAAAGAAAGCATAGCACTGCAAAAGCAAAGTCAAGAAAATAAAAAAAATAGGCAAAAAAGGATATATCAAACTAAGAACCTTGTTCACAGTAAAAGAAAAAAAAAACAATAGAGTGAAAAGACACTGTAAAGATGAGAGAAAATACTTTCAAGCTATTCATTTCACGAGGGAATAGTGTCCAGATTATGTAAGAAATTTGAACAATTTAAATACAAAAAGCAAAAAGTAAACCAATTAAAAATGTGCAAATAATCTAAATACACTTTTGACTGTTGATTGGTTTTATAGCACTGAAGACTGAACACACTCCTCAAGTATGCTGGGGAAACACTGTGCCACTGAGATACATTGTTAACTCTGAATGATCATTTTTTAAAAGAAGATATATAAATGGTCAACAAACGCATGAAAATAAAGATACATTTTGTTTGCCATTGTGTTAGTTACTTTTCTCTCATTGCTCGGAAAAATACCGGACATCCAAATTTAAAAGTGAAAGGGTTTATTTAGCCTACAGTTTGTAGAGTTCATAATTAGCTGGTTCCAAGGCATAGTGGCACTTGACAGAGGGGTGTCACAGAGCAGAAATAGTTCATGGCACCAACGGGGTAGCAAAAACAACAAGAGACTTTAACAGTATCTTTGTGGCCCTTTCATTTTACCAGACTACCTGGATTAGGGCAGTGTCAAACCAATCAGTGCACTAGTTTAGTAATCACAACCCTTTAATCCCAGCATCACACACTCTAATTCAGCCACCTCTGAAAAAGCCATCTATGAGTCCGTTAGGCTTTGGGGGGAAATCTAGATCAAAACCACAGCATTCATCAAGAAATTACAAATCAAAACCATAAGAAATATCATCTCACTCCAGTAAGAGGGGTCGTTATCAAAAAACAAATGAAAACAAAGAAGGAAAGAACAAAAGATAACATGCTGTTCAGAATCTAGAAGAAATAGGAACTCTATGCTGCTGCTGATAATAAAAATTAGTATGTGTATATGTATATATACGTGTATATATGTGGAGAACAGCATGGAAGTATCTAAAAAACTAAAGATAAATTTGTCTTAAGATTCAGTTATTCTATTTCTTGTGTTACATTCAAAGGAAATCAAATCAATGTATCAGATGTACACACACACACCTATGTTTATTTGGGAGATATCCACAATATCTAGGATATAATATGAGCTTAGATGTCTTTCAAGAGATAAATGGATGAAGAAAATGTTTTATATATACACAATAGGATATCACCCAACCATAAAGAAAAATGAAATCTTACCATTTGAACCAAAATAAATGGAAATGGAGGTCATTATATTAAGTGAAATGAACCAATAAGTGAGACAGAGTAAGACGAGTACCACATGTTTTCTGTCACCTACAGAAGCTAAGTAAGTCCTTAGTGTTTTTTACTGCAGTTTTTATTTTGATTATTTACTTTTTGGTACCAAGGATCGAACTTGGGACCTTGTGCTTGTGAGGCAGGCGCCAGAACCACTGAGCTAAATCCCTGGCTCTAGAAGCTAAGTAAATCAACCTGAACACAGACTAGCAAATATTAGAGATTGAGGAGGGTCAGGAAAGGGCTAGATTTGACCAGTGCATATTGAATGTACAAAACTTCCTCATATATACAATCAATGTGTGTTAATAAATGTTTTCTAAAAACTGCTAGATATCACTGTTTATGAGGGAAATGCAAATCAAAATCATAGTCAAATATTCTACCCTTGTCTGAATAGCTATATCAAAAATACAGAAAAGTAAAAAAAACCCACATAGCCACTGATGAGAATGTAGATGAAAGCCAAATCATTATAGAATGAGGGTTTGAATTTACAGACATACAGAAAAGAATATGAAAGTTAATCAAAAAACTAAAAGTGGAGCTGCAATATGACCCTGCTATCTCACTACGAGATAAATATCCATAGAAAATGGAATTAGCCTGTCAAATAGATAACTACCCTCCCATTCCCATGTTTAATGTGACACTATTCATAATAGCTAAGATATGGAATCAACCTAAGTGTTCATCAACTGATGAATGGGTGTAGAAAATGTTGTATATATACTTAAATGAATAATAGTCAGCCACAAAAATAATAAAACCCTGTCATTTGCGATAGCATGGATGAAACTAAGGACTGTTAAACTGATATTTAAAATGAAACTAATATTAAACATTGAATATAAGTAAATACCTATGTTGACTCATTTATGTTGAAAAATAACATGAGGAATACAGACTTTCTTAGAAATTTTCTATGTTCCTATCCTTCTGGTTTAGAAACCTGAAGCAGAGAGATGTTGGTAACTCCACCAGGTTGTGTGAGTGATATGGGGTAGAACTGCATTTACAATCTAGCAGTCTTGATTATAAACCCAGGCACTGATCACTATACTTTAGTGTATTTCTGAGCTTCACTTGTGCAACTTCACAATTTATCTCTGCTGTTACTGGACATTTTTACTATATGCAAATGAAATCCCAGTGAATTAAATACATATTGCTAATATGTAGATGAGATTTTTGAAAATTGCACTAACTCTTCAAATTCTTTTAAAAAACAGCTTTCATGTCTTTATGGAAATATTGAGAAAATATACAATTCAGAGATATTTAATGCCTATTGGATAATTCCATCATCAAAATCTGATAGGTTTCCTTTCTTTCATCTTTACAAAGTGAACTATGTCATTTATTAATAACACCTGATCTCATCATTACACTTTAATGGTATATTCACTCATTTTCTTTAAGAGTAAATGGAGTATAAATATATAAATACTTAATTCTAAGCGATCTTGACTTACAAAATTTAACTCAGTTATATAGGAGCATTTCCTACATTATTTCCTATATTTCTAAACAATCACAAGTAGAGCAAAGTTTTAATTATTTTGAAGTTGTTTGATTTTGGGGACCAGGGTATGTGAGGAACTATTGGGGGCCATGTGTTATGTGACTGCACCCCATAGTCCCAAGGCCAATGTGTGCTTTCTGGCTGTGTGTGGGAATACTCGTGATCACAGTACTCCCATGGCAGGATAACATCTGCTGAGGACGATACAAAGAAAGCTAGTTCCTTATTAGCTTGGGCAAACATCTAGGTATAGAGAAGAACGTATTCCATTTCACATATTCCTCTTGTAAAAGTTTAATATGTTTCCTATTTTTCAAAACATCATTTCAACTGTTATTGTTACATGAATGATCCATGACCCTCTTCTTCCTATGCTTCTTGCTGGCTAATAAAAATGGATCAACTGTGGAGATTGTCGAGACTTTATAGTAGAGGGAGGCTTCTCTCAGTCCCTTTGTATCTTGACTATTGTCTCTTTTTTCTCTTTACTCATCCGTGTTCCCCCAGACAGGTATCTGGGGGTCTGATCAATGCCCCCTCAGTTTGTTATCAATTTACCATTGACTGATTTAATTCCTCTGATTGAATAAGGCTTTTTTATACTTGCAAATAATAGAGCTATATTTATGTTGACACATAAATGTGGCAGATTATTTGGAATAATGTGTTATTTATCCTATTTTACCAAAGAAAGAGTTTAAATGATGTCAGTCCCTACTATGTTTGCATAATAATATCAGTAGTTTCGACAACATATTTGATCGTCAAAAGAGTGCATTTTTCATCAGGTGTATGGATAAATAACTCAACCATTTTATCCTGTGATTTTTATGTGCCTAAAGCTGATAGAGTCTAGGTGAAATGCCAAGCACAGAACCCAGAAAGGTCAAAGTGATAAATATTGGAGTAGAATCAACCTATTCCAAATACAAAACACGCAACAATAGAATGATAAGCTGGTGATTATATGCTGTAGATTTAGGCAAATACATAAATGAATTAAAGGAATTCAGTCACCATTGCTGAGTGGGTGATCAATTTGATAAATAAATAATTATGAGAATGCATGCAGATAATAACAGTTCATTTCAAGGAAACAAACATGGCACCACCTCTCTTTACCTGTCCAAAACACTATTTGACATTTTTCAGAATTTATAACTACTTGCATGTGTTTACTGACAGTTGTACATAAAGTCACACCAAAAGACAGTTATTTTTTAAATTTCAAGATTGATGATCTCATTTTCTCCAGAAGTGTTTTTTTTCCTTCTCTGTATAGGATATTATAGATATAATATAAAATATTTACACATATAAAGTGGTTAGGATATTATATTTGTCTTCAGTCTGGTCCAAATTACCTTGTTATACCTTTCCATATGCTGTGATGTTGTCAGTGTCTCACATTGTCTTGATATTCATATGTAACTTTACAATTCAGATATATCTCTCTAAAATTAGTGCTGAGACAATAATTGAAATCAAGTGAAATTATCACTCAAGTCACATTGGTCAGTCTATTTCCTGAGAGTTCAGAAATATTTTCCTGAACTACTAATTGCCCATATTATTTGATAAAGTAATAGGCAATATTGACATTTTTCCCATTATATGTGAAGTCATATTCTCATGCTGACGTTCTAGTTGATTATTTTTATTTTATTTTGGTACAGATATATTCACATTTGGAATCTCACAATCAAAACAAAGTAAATTAAGTCTGTAATTTTTTCAGGTAAAAATTACCTGCCATATCATATTTCCTAGAATCATTTCAATGAAATTGGAATTCACTTACTTGGCTAAATATCCTATTTTCTAATAAGGTTGGATTAACTATATTTATGTCAATTTCCAAGTTGTATTTATGGTAAACCACTACTCAATCTTTTCATAAATGTAGTCTTTCTAGATATGAACAAAATTTTAATGACACTGTAAATACTTTGAGAGAAATGTTTACTACTTCAGGAGACTATGTATTTTTTGCTCCATTTCAATATGAATAATTTATCATGATTTTTATCAAATACTTTCATTTTCTTTGTTTTCCTTTCTCTTTCTAAATTGATAGAAAGAGAAGAGACACATAGAATCTTTCAAATTCTGAAGAAAGCCAATAACAACAAAAATACTTCTTTAACTGAATCTATTTTTGGTATTCATAGACTCCTCCTAGAGAAATTATTAATAGGCCCATTAAACTCTGTGATCTTTGAAAGGAAAGGCCTTGTCTGTAATGATCTGTGTATTCTAGCATGGCATGTTTTACATGATAGATGACCAAAAATTCACTGAATAAAAATCTAAATTATTTATATAGTTATCAAAATACTATTTGTGGTGTTTTTCTCTCATTATAGTATTTGTGCAGGTATAGTCACAATTTCTCAGAATAAGTTTTAATGTGCTTATAGAATATGAGACGAAAAAAAGTGGAGTGAAATCAAGAGAATACTTCCAAAAAAAGAAAATACCTTTTCAAATAGGAACAGCTGGCATCAATTATTATACTTAAATGTACTAATATAGTAGCTCATAAAATTTGCATCAAAGGAACACTTATTTATAAATAAAACTTGGTGCTTAACATTAGGACCTCTTACAATTGCTACATACATTAGGAACTGAAAATGAATTACCAAATTAAAAAAAAGTATTAAACTATATTCTGTAGATTTGGGCAACTAATTCAGAACTTTGAGACAATATCTGTGACCTAACATCATTTATTAATAATTGTATTTATTTCTAAAATTCAGTTTTCTCAAATGTATATTTACCCAACACCATGAACGTGTCATATTATGGGCCAAGTCAAAAAATATTTAATGAAACAGGATAGTTTATGCAACGTATTTTATTCAGTTAGATTTTTGTTAGTGATGCACATTTTGTTAGTGATGATGTTAGATATTTGTTTGTGATAATTAAATTATGCTCATGTCTATAATCACTAAGAACTTCCTTATTTATTCATACTATCAGATATTATAATATCATGCTAATATATTTTGAAGAAATTAGTATTATTTAATGTATGGCAGGACATCCAATAATTCCACAAGGACTAGGATGGATCAACTATTTCTGAGGGTATATAATAATTATGTAGAGGAAGAAATATAATTACAAATTTTAATTATATTTAACTTGAGTTTCTCAAGGAAATGAATAAAACATAATTGCATTTTAAGTGTGTACTTGTAGTTAATGAAAGCTGTTTCATGAGTGGAAATAATATGAAGGGATATTTTATAATAAGCACCAAAGGCAAGAAACTGTGAATTAAAATAAGGAAAGAATTTTTGGAACAAATAAGATTTTAGATTAAAATTGCTCATAGAAATGCTAGTGATGATGCAAACAATGGCTTACCTTTCAACTCTGCATAAGATTCATTTCTACTATTAACAAAAATAGCTATAATATTCAGGGGAAAGATGAAAAAACTGCTGCCTTTATGTTATTAACTGAAACCAATTGTAGTTGAGGAAAGAAAAAACATAACAAACAAACAAATATACGAATACCCCCATACATAAATAAACACCTACATATTTCCTCTACCCCTTGGGGAAGAAATTTATATCAAACCTACCATTATAGCTGGAGAATGGTAAAAGAGATGAGAAGGCTACATGCTCTGATCTCAAAGGCACAACATCATTCTAAAACCCAAACTTAATCCAGATATCATATAACACTACCCTCACCAGCTGGCTATAAGATACTGGGTAACATAACCATCAAATACAGTTAGAAAAGATCCAAGAGGTAGATATTCTCCCTGAGGCCCATTGCAAAAAGACTAAACGTGAAGAGCGGAGCAAACATTGTGGAATAACCCTAAATTCCATTCTAAACACAATATGACACCATGGGCAATTGAGTATTACACAGCATTGAGAGTAATCATAGCAACAATAAGTCTCCAAACCAGTATAGCTCCTTACTAAATTAATGAAAACCTCATGTAAAATTCACAATTATTTATTTCATTTTATATCATCCTATAAAGTTATCTAACAGTATAAAAAACAAGAACAAAAACAACAACTGCACCAACAAAAAAAATAAAGGCAACTGAAAAAGAAAAATAAACATATTGAAAAACAAACATGAGTATTATAGCATACTTTTCTTCAGATACTGGATAAGGTATAAGGCAAACAAAAATATTTTCAAAGTACTAAAATAAAACATAATTGAAGGCAGGCACGGTGGCACACACCTGTAATTGTGGCACTCAGGAGGCTGAGGCAGGAGTATTGCATGAGTTAGAGGTCAGCCTGGACTACACATCAAGATCCTGTCTCAAAACAACAGCAACAAATCTGAATCTCATAACTCTGAACCTACAAAAATATCTTTCAGTGGACATCACTTTAGAAAACTCATCTCCCATCACCAGGATCTGATTGTAAAGGTGGTAGAACGGCAGATGACACCGAGGACATAACCTCAACAGGTTTTTGATGTCAACATCATAGTTATGCTGGAAAAGTAATTTACCCTGAGATCAGAATCCAAAATAGTTGGGTGGAACATTCCAAGAAACTCAATCTATCACATTTTCTTTTATCTTGCAGTATAGCAAAAGTAACTACCCTTCCAACTTACTCAATGGTTTTAACCTCTACTTCCATGATGACCATATAATGACATCACTTGAAGGTTGTAAGTTTCTTATCGATTTACTCTATCATATTTTCTTTATATACTTTGAGTCTGTGTCAGGTCTTAATGTAACCCAGCATGGAAGCACTGTGTCTCACCTGAAGGAAATTACTTATACACCAAATTAAATATAAACTAGGAGGCTTAACTTACCTGTACCAGAGGTACTCAGTGCAGATTCTCTCAGAGGAGATCTCTGGGTTAGAATGGAAAGGGAGTATTGTAAGGGTGGCTAGAGCAGAATTTATTGATATAGAGACATGAACTCATGAGTTGGAACTCAAAATTCTAGCATAACTACTGAGAATTGTACTTAAGAATATATTGAGTTGGGCCGGGATTTAGCTCAATGGTGCTGCTGCCTGGATCACAAGTACCCAGAGTTCAATCCCTGGTGCCAAAAAAAAAAAAAAAAAAGAATATATATTGAGTTGACTCATTGAATCCTGGATATAAGGATGGCGTATAGTAAATAAATTCTTTGTGGAAATTCTTTGGTATAGTATTGAGAAAGAGGTTAATAATGTCATGGAGGGAAATCATAGGAAACAGTTATTATGTAAGCTGTAAGAACTCACTACTCTATCTGTTCTGAGGGCAGAACTTCTTTAGCTGATAATGAATTTTCCGTGCTGTTTAGGATCACAGCTTATCTGGCTGGTGATCTCATCTTGAGGCTACTTTATGCCTTAGGCCAGATCTCACATCTAAGGTTCCCTCTGAGTCATACACTATGTAGCTTGAGAAGCAGACATGTTACGGAGAACTAATCAGAGGACAAAGAGAACTTGAATAGAAGTCTGTGCTTCATTTGAAGGCAAAACAACACAGAAGAGACGCTCTAGTAACTTGGGAAAAGGTTAACGAATAAATTGTTAAACTGCTGAGTGTCAATAGGAGACAGGGACCAAAGCACCATTTAATTAACATTTTTATTGTCCCAATGCACAGAGAACCAAATTTCCTGTTTGAACTGCCAGCAAAGATCATGACATTGAGAAGCTACTTAGGACTCCTTAGGTGTCCATATGACTTCTTCATAACTGATGTCGCTCATGTGAAAACCTCCTTTTCTTGTGCTCCAGAAGTTTGCAAAGGATTCCAAAGCATGCTAAGTTTTATAGCTGCAAGCATGGAAATGTGCCCTGATTTCTGCAGGAAATCCTTCAACATAGAGACTTTAGTCATTTACTTATGCGAGCTCCTTGGGACTAGGAAGTCCTCACATGAAGGTGAAGAGAAACTGACAACTCAGCACTTCTCACAACTGTGGAAGAGCTGGCGATGTGATGTTAAGAGGCCAAACACAAAAGGCTTCAAATGTCAGTAATTGACTCCTTTCTGGTACTGATGAATAGAATGAAATTGCAGCACTGTGCTCAGAGGACTGGTGAGTCCTCTTTCGGTTGTTATTTGTGGTTTGTTGAGATTTTTTGAAAGTTTATTGACATGAATCCTGGGGCAGATCAAAATTGCACTTGGATCTTAGAAATGGTTTTATCAGTTCAGCTCACCTTATATTTAATAACACCTCCATAATACTCATATATTTACTTTAAAGAAAGATGAAGAATTTGATAAAGATGTCATATGAATATATATCCCTGAATACTAAAACTCCTAACATCCTAAACCCAAAAGTGTTTTGAACTATTTGAACTATTCTGATCTCTCTCTCTCTCTCTCTCTCTCTCTCTCTCTCTCTCTCTCTCTCTCATCTCTCTCCTTCCTAGGCTCCTTTTCTCTCTACCTTCTTTCCTCTCTTTTTTCCTCTAGTGTGTTATTCTACATTTTTTTTGTATGAATCAGCCCAGTATTATGGCAAAGGAAACCCCAAAAGTTTTAAGACTCTATTTGTTATATATAAAAAGAGATAATTTCACAGATTTCTATGTTACTACAGACACTAGATTATGCTTTTGTATATCAGACAATATATACATGTAATGGAACAACTGTATAATAGCCTACTCTCCTTAATGTGTGCACTAGATTATGAAAAAGATTTTAAAAACTAAAATTGCCATAGCTTCTTCTCTAGCCTTGAGGATAGATATTTTAAAAAACCCAAGCTGATTTATTTGACATTCCAGCTATATTGCCTATTTAATAATGTTTCCTGATGAGTCATGTACTTGGGATAAAAGTGTCTCAATTAAGTCTCCCTATGTCGTGGTGACTTTATAAAACCTTGAAAGCTCATCTTTCATCTGGAATTAAATCTGTGCACACAGATGAGTTAATAGCAGTTACTAAAGCTGAAGTGTTGGATTCAAGATTTAATGTGAATACAAACTAATAATAAATGTCTTTGGTGTCTGTCATGAAACAAAGAGGTTTTTTTTAAGTTTTCTACTTAAAATGAGAATTGAACAGTGGTGCCACATCTGCCTACAAGCACAAGGTCCTGAGTTTGATTCCTGGTACCAGAAAATAAAAGTGAGAATTGAAATACCTCATGAACGATGGAAGCTGCTTTATCAGAGGCTTTACAGCTGTGTGCTCAAATATCAGAAATTCATTGTAAAGCTCACAAAGGGCAGAAGGAAGAAATATCTACTAAAGACAATAATTTTGCTAATGGAGCTGCAAAAACTGCTATTAAAACAGAGCAAACATTAAATTTAGAAACTCCACTTTTGACACATTGAGAGAGTATTATTCATTTTCAAATATACACTTCACAAAATGAAATGCACAAATGGTTTATAAAAGAAATTTATAGGACTATGAGAGTTACTAAAGAATAATTCCTATGCCACAATTCCTTTTACCCTGGTTAGTGTTGCATAATCAACAAAATCTTTTGAACCAAAGAGGGATTTTATTAGACTCTTACTATACCTAGCAAAAGGATAAAATTCAAAACAGGATAATTTCTACTTATTGGTTATTATTATAGGGCCACGACCAAGGTAAGGACAAGAAGGTCTCTCTGACTTTACCAGGAACCTGTAGCATTTGGATTTCATAGAAGGAATGCTTACAAAGAGAAAAAGGAATGCTGTTTAGGACTTGGATACCCAAAAATCTTTCCTTCTTCAAAGGCTGTTACTCCGAATAAGATCTCTTAATGCACAGAATTTCCACTTGAGACATTAGAGCATTTGAGTCAGATAGAAAAAAGTGCCTTTATTTCTACAACCACCAGGGAATTATGCAACAGTTTACATATTCCTATGTCTTTCCACTAGGCAATACCACCTACAGTTCCAGACTTCAACACAAATGTCGTGAATGTCTTACATTTTAGGACAATATATCTTTTAAAATTTATTTTCAATAGATAAATGAATTATAAAAAATGAATATGTGAATGAGATATTACGAAATGTTTTGGTGCATATATAGGAAAAGACATATTTTCTTCATCCCTTACAGTTGAATTCTCGAATGTTTGTGTTTGTATGCATGCATGCATGTTAAGGTTTATGCATACATATGTATGTATAATATATAATTGAAATCTAAAGTACAATGAAAACATATACCTATTTTAAATATATGCTTAATGACTATTCAGTGAATGAATGGGTGTATGAATGTTTTTTTTTGTACCGGGGATCAAGCTTGGGACCTTGAGCTTTTGAGGCAGGAGGTGGCACCACCTGAGCTAAATCCCCAGCCCTGTGAACGGTTTTTAAAATGCAACACCTCCTCTTTTAGCCACCAAACTTGCTTATTTATTAACAGAACTATGACCAGACAAAAGTTAGTTTCAAAATCAGCAATGTATGTGGCAAAATTGCACTGAGTTATCAGTTCAAAACTGATTACAAGCAGTGTAGTACCTGCTCAAGTTATAAAATTTAGAGATAATGGTGATTTTTTTATTGCTTGATTTTGAATATACTGTAATATAATAAAGGAGTACATTTGCTGTTTTGTAGTTACACTGAACATAATCAGAGGCATATAATCCAATGGGAAGAACACTTCCAATACAAGGAATATTTTCAAATATTTTGAAAGTTTGTGGTTATTCTGCCTAAATTATTTCACAATTGGTTACATTTTTTTCTATATAAGTACTAGACACTTGGGTTTCCATACTATCTTTATGTGCAAATATTCTGGTATATGTTATTCCTTGGTGTCTTGCTTCATGGTTTTATTCTTCAAGTATATTTGGTCTTGTTCAGTCAAATGAATATTTGACATAGAAAAAATGAGTCTCAAACATGCAGCCTGACTTAAATTTAAGTAGACAGAAACTGACTTTTTAAACTCACATTAAGTACTGAAAATAGAGTCCTTTCGTCAAGTTTGGCTTTGAGGAGACTAAAGAAGCTTTGAACCTTATAAATTCTGGACCTTTTATTTATTTTTTTTTCTGATCAGAAATCAGCTTCCATTGTCAGAAAACACATGCAACATGAGGTTTTTGAAATCTTGGACTTAAGGGGACAGAAGTACCTTAGAAGTAGGACAGAAAAAGAAAGTAAAGTGGTTGCCTGTGGCTTCACATAACACCCAGATTCACAACTGATCCAGAGATAAGTTTGGGCTCTGGCTCAAAGTCTGACTTTTTGAGTCTGTAGAGGATTTAAAGGACCATTTTTAGTCAGCAAGGGGAGCAGGGGTTACAGGTGGCTATTCCCCAAAGAAGTCCATCTGAGCTTTGAGTGTAGCCAATAATCAAACTTTGAACACTTGCCAATAAATATTTCACTTTAAATTTACCACAGTGGGTTAAAAGCCCATTTTTGAGGAATTCATTCCAAGATCTATACTTTGCAAATTTTATACACCTATCTGACTTCAGGAGTAAAAAGAGTTAACAGGTATATTTTTAACGAAGAAATATTTTTTAAAAATAAAAAAATAGATCAAAGAGACTAGTGTCTATATTTTAGGCACCTAGCTATTGCCTAATTTTTTAAAAAATTAAGATGGAAGGAAGAAAATAATCAAACTAAGGCACACTGTCATAAAATATCAAAACATCTGAAATGAAGAAAATATCTTAACCTAAGAAAGACACATAATAACAAAACAAAAATGAACAAAAATAATCAGATCATATCAAAAGAATTCATGACAATATCTTCAGGCTCATTACTTGAAAGATGATGAAATAATGCCTAATATATCTAAAGAGAAATGATTTTCAAACTAATATTTCATGCTAAAATAATATTGAAAAGTAAGATCATCATAAATATATTTTCAGATATATAAGGACTAAGTATATTTATATCATAAAGATTCTTTAGGAAATATGATTATTAAATGCCTATCAAAAGTTTCAAATTACATTTCATTGAAATAATTTGTAATGGGATTACTTACTGCCAACATGAATAAATTACTTGATGTTTTTGGTATATGATTCTTACATTCAAGGTGCATGTAACTTTGGGAGAATGGCAATTAGTCACCGTTTAGACCAATAATAATACAAACAGGTCTTTTCCTATTGTGAAAAGAAACAGTGTTGCTTATTGTAAAGTGGCATGAGGAATGGTATAAATTCCTTTTGTTTCTTTTTTTCCAAGTCAAGTAATTTATTTCTGATCATTAAGCTTTAACAAGTATAGTTCATACATGCAAAATAACAATATACTATGATTTTATAAATTAAAAAGTAATGTCATTTATTTTCTGAAACATTCCTGGATTTTTCATAATCCTTTTCTAATAAAATACATTATACTAAGAATATCACCTTGCTATTGGCTTTGTGTCCTAGATCTCATTTGATGGTTAATTTTACCTACAAAATTTAAGGTACTTAAAAATCTGTCTTTAAGTGTTAAAGAATAATTAATTGAAGACACCATCATTCTGGTAAAATTTTCAATTGATAAGCATTTGCTCCCTTCAACCATTGTTGCTATTACTAGCAATATTGAAATGAAAATCTTATAATGATTTCAAGTACTTCCATGTGATAATATTTAAATATAGCAATCCTCAGATTGTAAATATTTTATATTTTAATATATTTTACTAATTTGTTCCAATTACTAATTGTTATAGGAGATTTTGTAGGTTGCTTTGTTTTCTGTAAATGAGATTTTTTTTTATCATATTTCCATAATCAAGTGTTGTTCATTTTAGTTAATGTCTACAGGGGGATCTGATCTGTTTAAATACATTTTAATTGTTTTGAATTCAAAAGTTTACTTATTTAAATTTGTATTTATATTACCTACCATTGAGTTTTGTAAAACTCAAAATTTGTAAAACTTTCTCTCATAATTTGTTAATTTTTTATTGGTGAAGAAATCAAAGTTCTTATGAAACTAGAATTTTAAAAAATATTTTTCTCAGTATATTAACTCAGATTTATGCATAGTGTCTTTGGAAATTTAAAAAATTTAAGATACATTATTTTCCTTTGTATTTTTAATTTATAGTCACTCAAAGAAAGGTTTTCACACATCTTTATTATAAAAATATCCTTCTACACTTTTAATGGAACTCGTTTTTTTTACAGTAGATTTTTGTTTTTTGCTTTGTATTTGATTGGAGCTTTTTATTTAAATTGTCATTTAATCTTCAATTTACAAATAGAATAAATAGAAATAATGATATAGTGAAAAAGAATATCTAATTTTATTTTTCTCATGATATTATTAAAGATCTGATTCATTTACACTATTTAGCAACACAAAAAATGATTATTGACTTGTATCATTTAAAAGTATAGTAATTGATATGGCCTCAGTTCAACTTTCATCTCAGGATTCAAACGAATTTCATCTCAAATTTCAAACAATTCCATCAGAACCTATTCTTTGTATGTTTTCTTACCTGTTAGTTTTATGGTTGATTCATTTTCACATTCATATGAAAGTAGATAAAGAAGTTTAAGCTTATGGCTCCCAGGCTCAAAACCTGTAGAAAAGAGATGATTCTTCACTTGAAGAAAAGTTCTGGTATTAATTCTTATTGATCTGAAATGGGCCTAGAACCCCTTTCCAAAGTCATGGTCTGGCTCTGCTGTTTGTGTTTTGGTTCCCTACTCAAGCTTCATGTACTACCTCTTAAGCTGTGTGATAGTAAATGGGGGACTACTTCTGAGTGATTTTAAAAGGGAAAGGAAAATAACAAGAAAATAATTATTTATTATTATAATCTAACTATCCTATAACCTTTTTAAAATTCAAGGAATTCTAATACTGACCTGAAATGCTACTTCAGCACTAAAACTGTGTGTTAGACTTCTATTCCTGTTCTCAGGGAAGCTGTTCTCCTTGGTGGAAATGCTGTTGGTTCTATTAGACTCTGCGATAATGATTGTGTATGATTGGATTGTTCAAATTCTTTATGTCATCAAATCAGGCTTATACTGCATGGTAATGGATATCAACATTTAACTCGCATTCTTTAGCAGTCACTGATCTTTCATATGTTGCACTTTACATGTCACGTCAAATCATGTTCTTTACATTTCAATGGCTTCTACTAAAAAGACCTACATCTCTCTGTCAAAGATCTCTGTTGCTCACAGACTCACTTTCAGCTCATGTACTCATCTAAAGCAAGCTACAGACCCTAGGGGGTTAGCAACCCTGTGAATGTCTCTAAAACTTCACATATAAATGTTATTGAATGAATACATCAGAGTTTCCCTAGTTTTTAAAACCTCAAAGTCTGATTATATGCACTTTCCCATAAATTCTCAATGGATTGAGTAACAGCAGAAATGTGTTCATCTGTTGCCTTCATTGGCTCTCTTCTGTCCTCTGTCTCACCTATGTTTCTAGGGGTCACTTCCCAAACTAATTACATGTACTCAAATACTTTTCTGGTTCTATAGGAATTCAACCTAAAACAATAACTTTACAAACTCTATTCAAGTTTGAACTACACAGTTTTTTGCCCAAACCTTGAAGCATTGCCTAATCCATGATACCTAAGCCTGAGATTCAATATTCAAGTTTTATATTGTCCATGTCACTTGCCCAGGCATGGATTTATATGCTAGTAACTTCTTTTTCATGAATTTGCTTCTTGATCTTAATTGAGCAATGTGGTATCATATTTGCTCTTATATTCCCTTTAGAGAAATATGAAGCCATGTACGTAATTTAGAAGTCTGTAGAAGTTGAATTTTAGACTTATGAACTACTGCTTTACTAATACATGACAGAGGTTGTTGTAGTTTAGCTCAAGAATGTCCCCCAAAACCCTCATGAGCTCATAGGCTGGACTTGGGGAGGTGATTAAATCATGGGGGACACAAAAGACATGCTATTAAGAGGTAAGGTCTGGTCTGAAGAACTCCTCTGCCATGCTGTTTTCTGCCTTGAAGTCAGGCAACTCTGGACTATAAACTTGATCCAAAATAAACTTCTTCTCCCTTAATAATTTGTGTCAGTATTGTATCTAAGCAATGGGAAAGTGATTAAGACCAAGGTGAAATTTGAACCCAGGGGTTTTTTAGAGATCCTTCTATCAACTATCAAAATGTTTTGGTTTAATAAATTATGAATGATATATCAAAGAAGTAAAATTCAACATTTTAAGTAATTCCTCTTGAAAAACTTTAAAAAAATTTTTTTCTATCAGGAAAGTGGTTAGATGAAACAATCTCACTTATCACTCCTGGGATCAATTACTTTTCCTTTTCAAATATCAAGAAATTAATGTATGATGTGAAGAAAGAAACGCTAAAATTACTTTTCCAATTTTAAGTCCTTTTATATATATGCACAGTGGAAAATCCTGAAGCTTGAAGGTAAATATGAGCTTTCTTTTGGTATATTCATTCCAGTTAAGAATTCTTTCTTACAAGTGTTTTAGCAGCAACCAAGCATAATAAATAAACATGTTCTCCACGATATCCTTATTGACAAGTCAGCCTGAGAAAGAAAGGTATATTTCTTGAGAATACTTGTGGAACATCTGGAGTCTGAGTTTTATTATAAACTGAATTCTCCCAATAGAAAAATAGATGGCAGCTCCTTAAATGTCAGGATGTTTTGATTTTATAATAACCAACAATAAAGAATGATTTAAAGTCAGTCACCAAGAGTTTAACAAGGTAAAAGCAGACCACCTCAATGTAATAATGCTACCCTCTCTTTTAATTTTTAGAAGGGGTTTGCTGACATGGAATATGGTTTACAGGCAAATATGTGCTTACTGTATTTCAGAGAATTGTCCTTGATTTGAGAATTTTTATAACTTGACACTCTGATAAACATCTGAATATATGTCTAAATATTGTCAAATCGGTCAGAGGTCTAGTAACTAAGCAGAAATGGCATGTATCCAGCAATTCATTAGAGCTGCTTTTAGGATTGTTTAGGATATGTGTTATAGTAAGGTTCTACCTTCTTTAATATAAAAGTTTTATTAATTCATTTCATCTTTCCATGGATATAATTATCACTGAATTTAAACCATGTAAATTTTTACAAGATACTTTACCATAAGCAAACTCACATGACTAAATGAAGTCAATCCTCTCAAGCATCTTTTAGGAGGGTTAAAAATCAAAGCTCAGCAATTTTAAGAACTTTCTTCCTTTCTCTTAAAACCTAGAATCTTGCACTGAATGTACACACCACTTTAAACATACAAAGTATTGTAGTAGCGACTGCAGTTTGGGCTTTGACTATCTCCAGGCAGTTTCCGCCACAGAACATGAAACATAAGTAGGAGCCTTGTGCCTTGTTTGCTTCGCCCTTGGGCTTCTCAGTTCACATCTATTCTGCATATGAACTTGGCTCCCTTAATGAACCACTTCTCCCAACATCACTGTCATTTTCTCCTGAGGAGGCTTACCCTGGTCTAGTCTTGACTACAACTAGAAAATAAGTTTTATGTTAAAAGAAGTGATGTTACAGATTCATGGCCATATGATCTAATGGCATTTTCATATAAAATAACACCCAAGAAGAGCTGTTCTAATAAAACATGGAAGTACCTATGGAATATTTAGCTCATGTGATAGTTTCAGAACACCCTGAACATAGGGATGTTATACACTAGGATCCTGAATATGCGATAACACAATACCTTATGTATACCATAATCTTTATATACCTAAAGTTTATTGGTCTTAGAACCCAAAAGTAGTATTAGCCTTCTCACCATCACTTTCAGCTTTCTGATAGAATGTATTCTTCTAATATGCCTAATTATTATAGGCTCACTGGATTTTGTCATCTAGATTTTTAGAAATAAAATATTTTCTTCAAAGGAATGTAATAATGCTTCCACTTAACTTGAAGCCATGACTACTCCTGATCACATGAAGATTCCTAATGCTGATAATTCAGCAGGCATAAAAAAGACTTACAATATTTTCAGTCCATACAATAATTAGATCTTGTCTTTCCATTAAGAACTAAGATTTCTGATAAACAATAGGACCATGAAAAAATGCCCAGACACAAAAGATTAAGTGGTAAATGAGTAATTAAAACACTTGACAAGAGTAAAACAAGTAAACATCTTACTATCATTTTTTGGCAATAAGGTGAGTGATGGAGGTGAATAATTCTGCCCCCCCTCCCAGGGTCACTCCTAAGATGGATTTTGTATGCCTCTTCAGTAGTTCCTGTTAGAATGAGCAAACCTCTATTATGCAACTACATTATGCATCTTTGTATTGTCTTCCTCCTTTACCCCAATACTGGCCTCTTTTATCTTTCTTAGCACACATATTCCTCATTTCTACTCCTTGGATCACATTATGCAATAAAATATTTTAATTTAAGCCTTTTTCAGATTCTACTTTCTAGGAATCCTGGTAAGCCCAGAAATCATGGCATACTCAATATGACTGTTTTTTTGACTAAGTGGTTCATTTTTTATTCTGTGAAAAATTTAAAATTGTGTTGAGCAGATTACTGCATGGGTCTATTTGACATATTAATATTCAAGTGGTTCTATTGTCCAAGAGTATCCACCTCCTCCCACAGAGTAATCTTAGAACCAGAACATTCACTATAATTTTTAAGGTGTTGATGAGTCTCCAGTAATTGCATACTCCCTCAAAGTGTGCTAGTAGATTAGCCACTCGTCGCATCTTCATTCTACTGTGTAACAGTCTGACTTTGTCTGAGGTCTGACCACTTAACTCTTGGCAGCACTCAAGGAAAACTCAGTGCAGTTGTGACCATAAGCTTTAAAACTTTAAGCACTCTACAAAGTTTATTGAGATAATAAGTGGCAAAATTTCCAAGACTTAACATTTGACTTCAGTTAGTTTTTCCCAAAAACCTTAAGTTGACAAAACCAAAATACCTTATTTCTCATCTTCTTGTTCCATGAAGGTATTTTTTTTTTTTTTGGCGGGGGGAATCTTCGTTAAATTTTGGAGAGGTGAGAAATATACTTCCTTGGAAACTTGCAGTGTAAGGCATAATTTTATATCTATTTCTAAGTGTATGTCTGAGCAAGTCAAGAATCTAAACATTCTCTATCCAGTTTCTTTAGTGTGAGAAACTGAAAGTGTAAATAAGGATTAAAATGATTAAAATTAATAATTGATAATGTGAAATAAGAAGAAAAGGTCCAGAAGGGTAGGGGAAGTGGGAGGGGAAGGGGCAAGGAAAGAAGGGAAAGGAAAAATTATGAGAAATGGAAAAAAAGAAACAAAGTCTAAGTAAATAGGGAAGGGTGGAAGGGGTGAAGGTCACAAGAGGAATGGGGAAAAAATAAGAACCAAGATACATCATGTACAGGTACAAGCACCCAATGATAAATGTAAACAAATTGTGTACCTAAAATATACCAATAGAAGAATTTAAGCAAAAAAAAAAAAAGAATCTAAATATTCTCATCTAAAATATAGTAATAATAATCTGTAATACATGGTTCATGTAAGATAAGCAATAATATTTGTAATAGTATTTTTTTGGAAATTTGTAGAAATGAGATGCCTTCATTATTATGGTTATTCATGTTACCATGTACTTACTATACTAAAAACAATTGCTTTCATTAAAGTACTGGAATGTATTGAATTCAAATGCATTTAAATGTAAGATAACTACCCAGAATCTATTTTTGCTCACTTACAATGATTATAAACATCTCGTTGAGCAAAAGTCAAACTACTTGAAGAGAAAAGAAATAGGTACAAGTTAAAAGTTTTAAATTATTTTCTAACCATGCCATGTCAAGATCATTTATATCTTAATATGTGTTACATTATGAAATGTATTGCTAACATAAAAATATATGCATAAAATGAAAAAAATATAGTTCTTTAGTGTGAAAAAAGCATATTTCCTGTTTGGTTATATTTTATGTCTACTTTAGCTTTATTTATCTATAAAATAAAAATAAAAGCACATACTGAAGAATTCTTGATATCTTCTAAATAATCCCTCACACAGGGTACATAATAAATGCCTTAAAGAATTTTTACTAAAAGGTGAGATTGTAGCTCAGTTTGGTTGAATGCTTGTTTCTATGTGCTAGACCCTTATTTCAATCACAGAACCACACAAAAGTAAATATTTACTGAAGCAAAGTCTGATGAGATGTCTTGAAGACTCTAAGTGCTAAGTATTAACTTAATTCCTCTTTCATGATTAAAGGCATTTAAATACTCATTATTGAATCTTAACGATTAAATTTTTTTATTTTATTTATTTATTTATTTATTTATTTTGGTACCGGGGATCGAACTCGGGTCCTTGCGCTTGCGCAGCCGGCGGCGAAACCACTGAGCTAAATCCCCGGCCCCTTAACAATTAAATTTAAATATTATACTTTTGTACTCTCACATCTATTTCTCTGATATGCCATGTTTTCATTATATTAGATCAGAAAATAATTCACAAAAACATCAATAAAATTAATTCTTCTCATTTCATTGGTATCCACTGGGGAAGAGCTTTCCTACTTCAAGGTAAATTTTCATTCTCATCTTCGCTAATAGCTTTAGGGGTGATCCAGATTTTCATGGATGAAAAATGAAGCTGACTACTGTAGAAAAGTGCCTAGAATTTCAAATGATCTGTATATTGCAAGCAGCTAAGTGTGAAAGACAACATGCATCAATTAGGGAATAAGGATATCAATAACGATATGCCTCTTTACCATTTGCCCAATTAAATGTGGCTTTTATTTATCATGTTCAATCAGTGCAAAGCATAAAAGGAAAGATTATTTTAAAGTGTATATATATATATAAAATACCATTATTTGAATGTCATTATTCCCCATAGACTAGATTATATTTTATTGTTCATGGATGATTTTTAAAAAGGCAAACTCTTTCCACAACTCCAGACAAAATGTGCACTGTATAGGTTCTATGATAATGAGAGAATTTTTTGTTTAAAATTTTAAATATTGCACAGTCTAAAATTGTTTATACCTGAACATTGATTATTATTTTTATGAACCATCGGATAACTTACTGCCAAGAACAATAAGGGTTTAGTAAAAACCCTTCTTTATGCAGAAGCATTTGATTGTAGTTAATTCTTTAGCATTGTTTCTCTGATTGAGTTGATGAATGCTCAAATATTAACTGTGTTAATTTTCTTTCCTTAGTTCATTTGGTGCAGCTCCAACAGGATACCTGAGGTTAAGTAATGTATAATAAGCAGCATCTTTGAATGGATGCTGAGAAGCCCAACCCTCTTTCTGCAATGACCTATAGTGACAGGCAAAGAAAACAAGAGGGGGCCAGATGTGCCCTTTTGTAACAGCATTAATGCCACAGTGATGGTAGAGCCCTACCTAACAGCTCATCTACTCCCAAAGTCCCATCTTCTAATACCACCACTGGGTTACCAATTATCACCATGACTTTTGAGGGGACAAACACTCAAGTCATTAACGTTGTTAAAAGAAAAGATAGCTTGTAATCCATAAGCCACATACCTACTTTATAGGAGACCTTATTGGACACTACTCTCAAGGTATTCTTTCCTATAACAGGGATGTCCTCTGCAGCAGCTTTAAAAAGCTACATATAGAGGTATAGTACAAATTGTGGGCCTGTGGGACCCAAAGTTTTAAGCCAATTAGCTCTTGCATCTTCCAAAAGTGGTCATGTGTTTGAGATGTTGGCCTATGACAAGGATTCCTTAAGAAGAACAGTGCTTGACACACTTTTTTCAGCAAGCTGTGGTTCCAGCCCTGTGGTTTCAGATGAGAAAGGTGCCAAAGGTGACCTATAAGTGTCTTGTCAGTCTACTCACTTAACTCTACTTAACTCTACCCTCAGATAAAGCTGTAGCTGCATATATTCTTTATTTTCATACTTCAATTTTTTAGTGTTGAGTTCCAAGAAGAAAATGATATTCTCTTACCCTGCTTATAAAGACTAAAATTTTGCAAATATAAAATTAAAACAAATAGTTTTATCTAAGCTACAATTCATATTCTAATTTTTCACTATGGGCCAAATAATGCATTTTACTTTTTAATGTAGTTACAATTGGTTATCTTTGTGTGTTTGTTTTTCTTTTATCAGGAACACTAATTCAGCTTTCATTTGCCATGACATTAATTTTTTTGAAAAAAAATATATATGTTACATTTTCAAATATCCTTCAGAATGAGTTTGTCCAATCTTTTCCAGTGTTAGATTTACTATGTAGCCTCAGCCAGCACAGTATAAAGGTAGTGTGTTTTCGGCATTTCACTTCTGGAAGTTTGCAATGTTCTTCTGTATTGTACTTGAAATAGTAATTTTGATCCATCTGTTCAAGTTGGTGTCTAATTTCTTCATTGCATAGTTACTTTCTCCCTGAAACTAATGAGCACTTTCTAAGAATATCTTTGAGACTACAAATACTCTGTTACCAATGAAAATCTCAGTCCTTATGATTATGGATTATTTTTAATCAAGGGTTATACATTTCTACTGTCTTTATTTAATGTGAATTTAAGATTGCTTAATACTTAACACTTGGATTCAAACCTGAAATAAAGATAAATCCAGAAACTCAATCCCCTCTGTCTTTTATTTACTCTGGTCTCATTTTTGTTATAAATCAGGTATGGATTTTTTTTTCCACACTCTACTCTGTTCCCCAACTTAGTTTTCTGCCCTCACTTATATATAATGTCATAACAACTATAGTTTCATCATAAAATTTTACATTTGTTAATGTAGTTCCCTCACTTTTTCTAGATTCTTTTTCATTTTTTGTATAGATTCTCTTTTTGGTGCATTGAAAATATCCACAAATTCAGTTTCAACCTTGAGTTGCTCTTATAAAACGAATGTGGAAGATATCCTTACTGTGAAGCCTAATGAGGCTTTCGTTATTGCTTTGTTGCTGACTTTGAACTTCTAGATAAAGAAGTCTGGATTACCCTTTTGGAAGATGAGAGAGAGAGAAAGAGAGAGAGAGAGAGAGAGAGAGAGAGAGAGAGATAGGGAGAGAGAGAGGGAGAGAGGCACCACCCACATGAACTACCAGCACAGACTGACACCCTTTAGAACATGCAGACTCTACTAAACCACTAGCTCATTGAAAGCAGGAGTGAATTAAGGTCAGACTCACTAAGAATTACCCAGCTAATCTCAGCCAAACTGTTATCCTGAAAAAATGATGAATTAATAAAGTGATATTTTAAACATCTCAGCTTTGGGGTAGTTTTTAATGTAGCAATGGATAACTATTACAGCACTACTATTCTGGGTCTCTTATTTGACCATATAAATTTTAGGTTCTGTTTGTAAATGTACGCAATACAAAAAATGTTTGTGATTATACTGACTCTTGACAGAAATATTATGATAACTAAAAAATTTACAATTTTTAGTTAATTTAATGTTCATATATACAAATGTTTTATTGAACATTACTCCTAAGAAATGATAAATAGAGCTGAATGGGAAACAAACAAGTAAAAATAAAGATGTATATGGTGAAATAAATTCAAAAATCACTAGATGCTATATCCAAAGTAAAATGTTATGGCTATATTAAGACATTGCAGATCTTCAAACTTTTCATAGAAATAAAAAAATTAGCTTAATGAAACACTTTTGAAGTTGCACCTGGAGGGAGTAAAATTTACATATATGTATATGTCTATGTTTGTATCTATCTATATGTGTGTGTGTATATATATATATATATGAAGAATGTGGAAACCTTTTAAATAGAATTTGAGAAATAGTAATATATTAACTCATATTCCTAAGATAAGTGGTCAAAGTTGTCATGTATATATATTTAGAAGGATATAAAAGTGCTGAGAGACAGGACATTTACTATAGAAAACCTAAAATGCAAAGTTTGAAGTTAGAGAAGACTAGAAAGTGGATAGAAAACAAATTCCAGGAATTCAGAGGCATAAATCTATAAAGAAATAGGAAGAATCATGACAATTTGCTGCCTATTGCAGTGCCATATGTGTTCTGCTACTTATCAAAAAGGTTTTCAATAAATTTGGGTAATGTTTTTTCCTATTCTTAGCTGGCATGAGTAACTTTCAAACCAAAACCATTAATGGTGCTAATAACAGAGCACAACTCTCTAAAGCAGCATTTCCCAAATATTTTGACTGTTCTGCACACAATAAATGATTGTATTTGTATGAGGAAACTGTGGCAAGGAAACGAGGTTAATCTGGGATGTTAGTGACAGAACACGGGGGTTTGGCTACCTTAAATTCCTCCTGATGTCTCTTAGAGAATCAATCTCCCAGGCATATCAGTTTATAAATGGCTCTCTCTTCTTCATTAGAAGACAATACCATCCACTTTCCCCAGCTTGGAAGTAGATAATTTACACTATAATGACTACTTTTTATAAATTCAAACTATTTTCAAATTATGTCTTCCAAGAAGTTGCTGTTTGGAAAGCTCTCGAGGTAGGGAATCAGTCTATATCATGTAGATAAATCCTCCAAGTTGCCATGAACTTGCTACTTGCTCAAAGAGTATATATTGAATGAATTATTTGCCTCTAAATAAAAATATCAGGATAATTTGTGAATCAAAATAAAGATTCTACTGCATATATTAGTTCAAATATAATGATGTATTTTACTTTATTTTAAACCTTTTAATTTAATATACTATATATGCATTTATAATCATCTTTTTAATTATGTTCACATCACCTTGTATGGTGCCTGAATACAATAAGCACTCAGAACATCTTTGTTGACATTGTGAATCAAATCTGATCTTAATTGTTAATGTCTAATAAGACTGAGAGTTCATGATCTCTCAAATATACATCTACCGGGAGCTTATTAGTATTCAAATCATCAATAGATAGCTTGAGTCAATTAAACTATATCTTTCACTATCTGTAAGGAAATTAAAATTCACATTGCTTTAGAAAGTCATTAATAATTCAAAAACATGTTTAAAATTCCTTATCCTATGACACTAACTGATCGTAAATATCAATTTTATTATATTCAGAAAATTGGTATGAATCACATACTACTTTTGAAGCCTCAGCTCTGCATTATGAAAATTATTTAATTTAAAAAAATATAGTACTTATTATAACTCTAATTTAATGTCATTGTATTAGTCAGAAACAAGTATATCCATTTAACTTATCTATTCATTATTCAAAAATACATTGAGGACCCATCAAGTGTTGGGCACTATTCTAGGTACTGATGTTAATAGAAGAAAAAAAAAACACCAAATGTTTGCTCTCATAACAGTTACACTTTGTGAAGAATATAGTAAATAAAATAAGAGCTATTCAATATACCATATAGCCAGCTTTACCTGCTAAGTTATACTATGGTAATCAATAGTTTTGACATCACTTCACCTCATATTGACTGAGGTCCGATGTGGCTCTATTTTGGCTATTGCTCTCCTGTAGGTACTTTATTCATTTTGGAATGTAAACTAAAGGAACAACTCTAATTTGGTACCAGACACTCCCATAGCACAAGCACAAGTGTGAGAGACTAAACAAACCCCTATGATGTTTTTACAATCATTGTTCTCAGCTGGATCTGGTGGCTCATGTCTGTAATTTTAGCACTCTGGGAGAATGAGGTAGGAACATCACAAGTTTGAGTCCAGCTTGACCAACCTAGAGACTTAGCGAGACCTTATCTCAAAACAAAGCAACATGTAGGGATAAAGCTCAGGGTAAAAGTTCTGGTTCAATCCTAAGAACTGCAATTAAAACAATAAATATTAAAACTAAAGAAAAGAAAACTTTGCTCTGTGATACAATGACTTCCAGTCTCACTTTATTGGTCAAACAACTTAGATGGCCATGTATGATTTCACTGGTACAGATAAGTATATTCCTACAAGAAGGATGAAAAATTATCTTCTATGGAATAGGAGAAAATAACTGGAAAAATATTTGATCTCCTATTATGTATGTAGAAATACTGGTAGTGGAAGGATGGGAGATATTGTTATTTTTATATACAATGGGCAATAAAGGACATTTATGGTAGAGCCTGTAGAATGGGCACACTGGATGAAAGTAAGTCAGGATTTTTGTTTTAGACATAGTTTTAAGTATCTATCACAACATTTTAAATTTAATTTTTATTAATATATTTGTGTGATGCATCATGAATGTACTCACTGTGGGGAATTAGTATATACACATATCTAATCTTGATTGTTTGGCCCCCAGCTCCTTTCTTACTCAATATTCCTTTCCCATCTCTAAAAATCTACCTTCCTGTTTCCTATCATCCTTCTTAAAATTTTGCTCTTTAAATTATCTCTACATTGTTTCTCTGTGAGATATTTAGGCTTTTATATCTGATTTATGTCACTTATTATGAATGAAAATGCATCTACTTTACTACAGATGATTCAAATTTATCCCTTTTTGCTGAATAATATTCCATTCTGTATATGCACTACATTTTCTTTGTTCATTCATCTCTTGATGGGTGTATAACCACTTCCAAAGTTCAGTTATTATGAATTGTGCTGTTATAAAAATGGATATTCATGTATTGCTGTAATATGTTGTCTTCAACTCTTCCAGGAATATACCTAGAAGAGGCATAGATAGATCAAATGGAATTTCCATTTTTAGACTTTTGAGGAATCTCTGTGCTTATTTCCATAATGTCTGTACGAGTTTATATTCCTACCAACAAAGTAGAAGGGCTCCTTTTACCCCTGGACCTCTCTATCATTAGTAGTTTCTTGAGTTTTGGTGATAGCCATATCTTATAATGGTAAGATGGAATCTCAGTGTTGTTTTCATTTGCTTTTCTCTAGTGGCTAAAGATGCTGAACATTTTTTCATCTTCCAATTAGCCATTTGTATTCTTTTGAGAATTGTCTATTAAATTCAATCTCCTATTTTTGATTGGATCTTTTATTTTGGGAAGTCTTTTGAGTTCTTTTATATTCTACATATTAGACCTTGGTCTGAGAATTAGCTGGCAATTATTTTTTCCCATTTTGTGTGTTATTTCTTTCCTGTTGTTTATTTCCATTGCCTTCAGAAGATTTTTAATTGTTATAAACCTACTGATTCATTCTTGGTGTTATTTCTTGTGTAACTGGGATTCTATTTAGAAAGTTTTTATTTATGCTCATGTTTCCAAAAGTTTGACTTGTTTAACCTTCCTGCAAATTCAATTTTTCTATTTTTATATCTATGATATAGATTCAGTTTGATTTGATTTTAGTACATGGTTAGAGATATATTTTTTCTTCTGCATCTGGATAAATAGTTTTTAAAGCACATTTTGTTTGAGGGTGTCTTTTCTCTAGAGTATATTTTTAGCTCCTTTGTTGAAGATCAGATGGCCTGTGGCTGTTCTGGTATTATCAATTCTGTTCCATTGATTTACATGTCTGCATTTTTGCCAGTATCATGCTGTTTTTAATCACTGTACTTTGTAATATAATTTGAAATTTGGGATTATGATCCCTCCTTTGTTCTTGTTGCCCAGAATAGCTTTTGCTATTCTGGGTTTCCTCTGGTTCCACATAAATTTTAGAATTGTTTTTTCTAGTGATGTAAAGAATGTTGTTGGTATTATTAAAATTAATTTTTATTGGTACATTTTTGTCATACATAATGATCACATTCATCATAGGTAATTTGTTACTGTATATAATATACCTTAATTATTTTTCTCCATCCCTCTCCCCTCGCTGCAATCCTCTTTCCTCTCCCTATTTACAAAACTTTGTTTCCATTCCATTCTTTTTTAAAAAATCCCTATTCCTTCTTTCCCTGGTGTTGGTGTTTTTTATTGGGAATGCATTGAATTTATGTCAATTTTTATAATGTGGCCTTATTGACAATATTCATTCTACCTAAGTAGGATCAGTGGTTGTTTTTATATTTTCTGATGTCCTGTTCATTATCTTTATTTTTTCATTTTACTTTAGTTTTTTACTGTAGAGGTCTTTTTCTTTGTTGGTTAGGTTAATTATTATGTATTCAATTTTTTGAAGGTATTGTGAATGTGATTGTCTTCCTGATTTCTTCTTAAGTGGGTTCATTGTATACAAGAAAGCTATTGATTTTTGTATGTTGATTTTGTGCTATTTTCTTATATTGTTTTTATTAGTCTAAGATTCTTTGGGGCCTTCTATGAAAAGATCATATCATCTGCAATTATGGATAATTTCACTTTATCTTTTGCTTTTTGAATCCCCTCTCTTTCTTTCTCTTTTTCTTATTGTGCTGGCTAAAATTTTGAGTACTATATTGAACAGGAGTGGTAAAAGTAGACACCCTTGTCTTGTTGCTGATTTTAGAGGATTTAATGCTTTCTGTTTTGCCCACTTTTAGTCTGCTGTTGGCTGTGGGTTTGTCATAAATGGAAAATATGAGGTCCTTTGATAACTAATTTTGGCAGGGTTTTTTTAAAATCGTAAATGAATGTTGAATTTTGTCAAAAGCTTTTTCTGCATCTATTGAGATGATTGTGTGATTTTTTTTTCTTGCTTCTCTATGTGACCTGATACATTTATTGATTTTCATATTTTGAACCATCCTCCAATTGCTGAGATGAGGTTGACTTGCTCATCTTTTCAGTGCTATTTTCAATTCTGTTTTCCAGTGACTTTTTTTTTTGCATCTGTGTTCATCACCAAAACCTATTGGCAAAAATGTGTCCAATTCTAAGACAGAAGACTATAGCTATGAATGCAGACATTAAAAGAATAGTATGATCCTGAATAAATATCAAAATGATGCACCTAAGGTCCTAAAAAAAAAGCAATAATAGGGCCAGGGATTTAGCTCAGTGATTCTGCCTCCTGCCTCGCAAGTGCAAGGTCCCGAGTTTGATCCCAGGTACCAAAAAATAAAAATAAACAAAACCCCAAAAAACAATAATACAAATCCAAAACTAGTAAAAGTAAGAAATTATAAAACAAACAGTAGAAATTAATGAAATAGATACTAAAAATTGCAAAGGATCAAAGATTTGTTTCTTTGAAAGGATGAACAAGATTTATAAACTCTTAGCCAAATTTACCAAAAGAGGTAAAGAAAAACCATATCAATACAATTAGAAATGAAAAAGTTGAAATCAAAATGGATACTGCCAAAATACAGATAATTATAAGAAACTATTTTAAAAACTTATATTTCAATAAATTGGACAACCTAGAAGAAATGAGGGAATTCCTAGACACATGTAAATTACCAAATTGAACCAAGAAGATGTAAAACCCTAAATAGTTCAATAACAGGAAATGAAATAAAAATAGTAATAGAAACCCTATGAACTAAGAAAAACTCTAAACCTGATATAGTTACCTCAGAATTTGATCACAACTTCAGGGAAGGTCTAACAACAATACTCATTAAAATCTTGCATGAAATTGAACAGGAACGAGCACTTCTGAACTCATTTTTGGAAGGTATCATTATTCTGATGTCAAAACCAAACAATACTTAACAAAAAAGAAAACTACTGGCCAATTTCCTTAATGAGCATAGATGCAAAATTCTATCATAATTCTAACAGTAAAAATGAGTCTGATATTTGAAGTAGATGGTGATGTTTGACTGTAAAAGTGTACTGGGAGAAGTTATACTCATTTTTTCAAGAAAAGCAAAAAAATGAATTATCAGTACAGAAAAATATCTAAGAATAGATGCCTCTTATGGCCCAGTATTAAATGTTCGTATAAATTTCTGGTTGAAATTATATTATTTCTATCTGTTTAAAAATACAGAATTGTGTATTAGACACATTAATCAACACTTTCCAAGTTAACAGAACTGATAAGAATACATTTTAATCTAATTCAGAGACTAAGAATAGATGTAGAAAGAATAGCTTTCAAAGTTTAAAAATCATATTTCTCAAGCACATGAAATCGCAGACATATATAGAAGTCTAGATGGAGAAACATAGGGGAAAAACAGACATATGACTAAAAATGCTTTGGGGACACTGCTTCCCCTTATCTTAACATGAATAATATAGTTGAAACTTTTAATGTTAATAAAAGAAATATTAGATAAGTGTATGAGGAAGACGAAAAGGAAATGGAGCTAAAGAGAGATAAGTAAAGCTTGTCTAGACATTCCATGGTTTTCTCATATTTAAATTTTTCCTTTTAAATTATTGGATGGCTTTAATCATCGCCTCAACAACAGGCAGAACTTTAGTGCAGCAGATTTGTGCTTTTCCTAGTTTCCTATTATGTTAGTAATTTTACTGAAACCATCACTAGATGTGAGCACCTGCTGTGGCACTAAATCAAGTCAGTCTTGGCTTGGCAGTGATGCTGCTGGGTATGATAGGCAGTGTTGCCTTGGTAAAACCATTATATCCATGAATTATAGAGCTAAGATATGACAAGAGCAAGAAGACTGCAAATTAATACCAATCTTACCCTAAATTTTAGCATATTTCTTATGTATTGTTTTTAAAATTTGTATATTTCTCAAATGATTACTTTTGGTCACTTAAATTTTTGACCTAGCTTTGGAAAAAAAAATTGATAAACTTTTTACTTTTCCATAACTAGAAGTACTTAAAATATATTCACAGCAAAAATGCTACCTGATATATAAAAGCTAATTTTATTATGATGAACAGGTCATTCCTTTCCCCAGGATGTAAACCTGAGCGTTCGGCTTGTGTCAATACATCTTTAAAATATTTGAAGCAGAAATTGATACAATTAATATAAGAAAAGGAAAAGTTCACTGTTACTGATAAGAATTTCAAGATTTTTCTTTCAATACTTATGTAAAAAGGTAATATGAAAATATTTGAAAAACAATAAATTTCACCTACATGATGTATACAGAATATACCTCTCTAAGTAGAAAAAATCCTTATCCTTTTTAAGTATTTATGAGATATATGGTCATATGAGATATATTCTGAGATTCCCCAAAGAAACATGATAGTCGAAAAGTTTAAAATTACAGAAAGCATATTCACTGATTACCATGGAATTGATTAAATCTAAGAACAAAAGGTTGTGAGCACTATATCTAAAAATTTTGAAGCTAAACTTAATCTCATGCTACTAAATAAACTAAACTCCACTCTACTAATAACCCATAGGTTAAAGAATAAATGAAAAGAAAGTTAAATAGTACTATGAATACGATGAAAGTAAAAGCACCTAAAAATGTACAAAACTGTACATAGATGACATTAATATAGGGGGAAAGTATAACTTCCAACCTGCTAGATGTCAAATATGCCAAGTTTGTGTTCCCCAAAATTGAAGAATGAATTCTAAGGAACAACAGAGGTTAAGAGTAGGAAGAATTTATTGGTAGATAGCTCCTGAGAGACAAGAGGGCACCTGAAAGTGGGTGGTTAATGAGAATGTTTTATAGAGCAAAATCTTAAGGTGGATGCAAAATCATGAAGTGGGTACAGTGTAGGTCAAAACTATTATCAACCAGTAAGAATACAAGTATAGCCGCTTAATATTGATCCAGTGGGAAACCAGGTCATGTAGCAAGGGTACATGGAAAGACAAAGACATTTTCAGAAAGGGATGGGTCCAGAGGTTCTGGTCACCCAACTAGGTGACTATCTAGACTTTATTGGACCAGGTGATGCCAACTATACTATAATCTACAAGTTATTGCTTATCCCTTGGGGAAGCACGTAGGTCTGGGCATTCCATTCTGAGGCCTGGCCTTCAACAGATGCTCTCCAGCTACAGTTATAATATGTTCTCATCCTCTGCACTGACTCCCTCAAAAGCCTAGCCTTTCTGACTGTCTATAATATTTCTATGTAACTTAGCTGTCTATAAAAATATCACACATATACTTGTTTTTTAAAAAGAGGAAGGCTCAGATCAAGATCTTAGTATCTTTATTATCAATATCATTATGTTCCTAATCCATATTCACACTACTGCTGAGTTTTTGCTATCTTCAAACTATAATCTGCTTTATATTCCAGCTTTAGTTACTTCAATGCTTCTTTGTTTTCCTAAACTTCTCTTTCCTAAACTGGGTCATCATTTTAACATTCTTCTCTGTATCACTGTAATAGAAGATTACCTCTTTTTAGTTCTTTCCTGTGTTTTAGAGGTTGAGAACCATGTGTATCAACTAGGACCCTCTATGTTGCTTCCTTACTATAGAGTCTTCAATTTTTGTCTGTTTGCCAGGTCTTCTATTGCTGGACTCTGTAGCCTTTCTAAGCATTCTGTCTTGGCTGGCCAGTACTTTTTCTTTATTTTTTATCACTACATTTGCAGTACATAATGATTTTATTCATCATGGGAAGTTGGTACATGTACATAGTAAATACATTTTAATTCGTTTCATCCCTTTCCTCTTTTCTCCCTCACACCTCCCTCTATCTCTAGGCCTCTCTAAATATTATGTCATGAGTGGCCAGTTTTTATACATATTGTTTGTCTGACTTCTGTTTTCTTATACCATGCTTCCTATATGCCTCTTTATGTCTGACTTTCATCGCTGAAATATTATTTGGGTTCCTGATAACATTCTAGTCACAGGAAATGTGGAGTTAAAGGTTTCTGAGATTTCTTAGTTGCTCTATTTCATTGCTGCTTGTCATCTCATACTACATGGGGTAATATTCACTAATAAAACTACTTATGAGACTTATCAAGTAAACCTAATTTAAGAGAACATGTAAGTGGATAAATGAGTTATTTATTGCTAGTTTTCCTATATTTTCCATTCTTAATACCATTCATGACAATTTACAAAAGGCCAGGGACGTGGGTAGTTAAAAATAATTTTACCAATTGAAATGTAATTTCAAAAAGACAAAACTTTACTTAGAATAGAGTACAATGCCAAGGAGGAAAGTAGGTGAATTTCCAAGAGAAGAACTGTGCAAACAAGGAGAGATATTTTTTTAAAGGATTTTTAGGACATGGAAAAAGAGTCTATGCAGCAAATGCTATTATCTGAAAGATGTATTTTCCTGGATATTTAACACCTTGTAGATCATTTAGCACCTGTATTGTGCTTAAAATTATGTTTATAGTTGTAATTTTAATAAGACCCTTACTTTGGTTCAAAGAAGGTCTTTAGCTTTAGATAAGACAATGATACACATATATCTCTATATATACATCTATATCTACATCCACATCTATACCTATATCTGATTTAGAGAAGATTGCCAAGACTTATTGGGAAGAATGAAGATACCTTACATGAGAAGGTTTGTTGCTATCTTATGACCAGTTACAAAGAACAGGACATCTGTAACTTGGAGTTCTTTTGTTGGTGGGTGGCTTTAGGAATTGGGTTGTTTAAGGCTTTTTTGTACCTAATGGTCAGCCACTACACTTAGTTCAAGGAAAATGCTACAATGAAGATGCAAAGTTATGATAATTAGATAAGTTTGAGGAATGTTCACCTAAATTAAATGAAGGAAAAATGATAAGTACCTAATTCTGTAAAAACATATTGGAATTTTAACAATTCCTTAATTTCTTCCAGTTTAAATGAAGATAATAATGCCCTACAGAAATTGATAGAATACAAATTCCCTGGGGAGACAGTATGACCAGGAAGTAGGTTTTAAGTCTGACTTTCCTTTAGGCATTATTTTCTTAATTTAAACTTGGGATAATGAAGGATGATGGGCAAATTAATTATGTAGGTTTCAAAATTCAAAATGGCACCTTCATAGTAAGCACAAATTTAGATAAATACTGTAATGCTCTATAAGCCTGAATAACACATTTATTAAAATCTGCAAAGTGAAATGAATTCAGTATAGGAAAAGACTGTATATAAATACTTTCTTGTTTGTTTCTAATTGTGAGATTTGAAAATTATCATTAATACTCAAAATGAGTATAGATTTCATTACAGTCATACAATTAATAAATAGCAGTTTCTAAATTATAGATTAGGCATGTAATTTTATTAATCATTCTACCATAGAAAGGGAGAAAGGGTCTAGTCCTTTATACATCAGTTAGACTTTTACAAAATAAATATCTTCTAAACCACCTACAAAGAGACTAATATAAAAAGCCTTTTAGAAGTATTGCTGTTTACATTAAATTCATATAATTTAAAAGTAAATGTTATGATAATAAGATTTTAATATGAATTATCTATTCAAGAACCAGGCATTTGAATTTGTTTAAAGGTTTTTTGAGGCACTTATAGGGAAAAAACTCACTTCAAAGAGTTGACAATTAGACTGTAGGTAATAGTCAAATTAAAAATACAAAAATCAGTATATTGAGAAACAGTGTCAAAACATGCTACATATTTATAGAGAATTCAAGTGTGACAGAAATATTTCCTTTCCTAAACTCTTCTAATTCATATATGAAGTACAGTTGTCCACTCTAGGTCAATTTCCTCATTATCAAAATTTCTTAGGGAGTATTCTTATAGCGGATTGACTTGAAGGATCAAATGAGGCCTCTTTCTGCAAAATTATTTATGGAGAGTTAGCTTCATGTGATAGTTTCCCTGGAACACTGGTCAACAAAAGAACTTGAGGATCTGTATAAGGACTAAAATATTAGTACCATATAGGTAAATTAATTCCAGGAATATAGTTGGTACTTTGTAATTTTTGAGCTGAACTGAACTCTACTATAGTAGAGAAATGGTCAGTAGTTTCAGTGGTTCCTAGTAGTAAAGGAGGATGTAGAGTAAGAAGAAGAATCACTATCTAAGAGAAACATTATATAAAGTGGTAGAGACTAATGCCAAGAAGTAAACTTTTAGAAATAAAAGGATGAGTGAATTCAGACAACAGGCCTTAATGAGATGGCAATACTTTAAAAATGATTGTAGGTTTGCAATGATTTGGGGGAAGGACAGAAAAAGAAAAAAATGAGTAAAGTCAGAAAAAATAAAATGCACATTTTTTGAAAAAGTGTGCAGAATTGTTCAATGTGAGAAGAAAAATCCAATGAAATTTTAAGGTGTAAGGAAAAAACTTAACAGAATGCTCATGGATTTTCTGATTACTCCAGTGAGAACTGGAGTTTTCACATGCGTGAAGTGAAGGACTTAACACTTGATTGTGGGGAATAAATTAAGTAAATTCTGAAAATACACTTAGTAATTCAATAGAGATCAATGTAAATTTTACTGTGCCATATATTAAGTATTCCTGATTTTGGTTTTACTCAATAAATTTAGTATGGAGGTTTTTGTTAGTCCTTGACTCCTACCTATCATCTATATATTTGGTTATGTGCTAATGGAGTTTGATCACCATAAGTGTCAGTATTAATATAATCAACTTATACTGACTGGGTTCTCTGGGTGATGGACATTGCACTTTGAAAAATTTTTAGATCTAAATAATAAACAGTAAGTTAGGATCATTATACTACCTCTAGTCAAGGTTTAGCAATCAGAAGAACTACTCAATAGAGCAGTACCTAAAGTCTTGTGTGATCTGAAGAGTGCAGATGAGAAATGGATGAGGGCTTTTAATAAGATAAGGGCAAGGTCATCTTGGTTGATTTTTGAAGAAAGGTAGGAATGACATACTACTTGTTTAATAATTTGAATTTCATCTCAGAAAATGTCTTATATGGTTAATTGCTACATTGACCATGTTAGGAGAAAGGTAAAAAGAATTTCATCAAAGATGAATTTCAAAGAGAGAAATATTTTTTTTTGTTAGAAAATTAAAATTTAATTGTGCCGCTTTCAAACTATACTGAATTTTACATTTATAAAGATGTAAAAACTCAACTAATAGAAAATATACATCACCATTCTATCTACATAGATAACAGAATCTATGAATCTTGAAACTAAGTACATTAATTTCAAAAAGTATTGGTCACTTAACAGAATATTTTTAATGAATTATTGTAGCTCAGCAATACTATTGTGTTGTAAGGAAGCTTAAAAATGCTTAAAAAATGAGAGCATAATTTCAAGTAGAAAAAGAGGCCTAATGAGATTTGCAGTAAACTAGAGAAAATGTTAAGATACTACTAAGCAGAAAACTTAGAAGTTGCACATAGACAATCTCAGAGTTTATAATCCACCTACCCCAAAGAAAGTAGCTGAATCAGAACAGATGATTTATTGCATCAGTCTCAGGCAGAGAGGGACCTATTGAACTTTTACCTTAGAATTTTAAAAACACTGAGGTGATATGACTGCACTATTTATATAAATTCTTTGACCACATACTCACAATTCTTTTTCAATAATATTTTTAATGTATAACTAATAAAATTAAGTATTTACTTCCACTGCCCACTCAATAGACAATTGGAACTTGTTCATGGGAGGTATCTGGAAAGATTTGAAGATGTTGACTAGAGAAGCCCTAAAATGCTGTGAGCAAAGCTTAATAGGAGCTTTTAGTCAGAGTTCAGGAGACCAGAATGTTGATAAAGGTGTGATAAAGATGTGACAGTTGACTGATTGTGTCAACTTGAGTAAATAAGCCCAACTAAATTGGCTCAGCATTGTTCTGGATGTGGAAGACCCGCCCTAGGAAGGATTATCATCAGAAGCTAAAAAGGGAAACAAAGAATAAAATGTCTTCAGAGGAGCTCTAATCTTCACTTTCACCTTGGATATCATCTCCTGGCTTCCAAAGAAGACCCTTTAGCTTCCTGATATGGACTCACATAAGACACTGCATGAAGCTGCAGGCCTTTGACTGGATCCTTCATATCACTAGTGTACAGAAGGACCTTTGGCACTCTCCGACACCTGACTCTCTGGGCAGCCATTGTAAGCCAATATGTAAATTCTTTTATATTTGTATATCTTGTATTATATCTATTTCTCTAGTGAACACTGACTGATAAAGTAAGGAACAGGCTCAGGAGGTTTCACTTGGGAAAAAGGATTCCATTGACAGTTGGGGTAGAGACCACCTGTTACCCTCTGGCAGAAAATTTGTCCATATTTTGCTCATGTTCTGAGACTTTGCAGGAGTCTGAGATTAAGTGTGATGGACTAATTAATCTGGAGATTAATTACAAGGAAGCCCAGTGTTGAGAGTCTGCATGGACAATGTTGGGGGCTTTTAACCAGTTCTGCATTAAGAATCAAGAGAAAATGGCCTACCTGAGTGACTTTAAGTTTTGAGTTTTACCAGAAAGGAATCTCTTGTATAATTGGGGCTTGGAAAGTTAGAGCAAAGGAGAGTTTCATTTCTAAGAAGATTTGCATTGAAAAGAAGCCAAGTACTTTCCATCAGGACAATAGGAAGACTGCCTTGAGGGCATCCCTGGACCAGAAAGGCACCACCCTTTTCAGGCTGAAAGGTGACAAAGTGAAAGACTTTGCTTTGGAGAAGAAAGTCCCAGGACATTGTACTCAAGAAAGGATGAGACAGCCAATCTAAAAATTACTTCTTCGGAGTGCTCACCCACCCAGGCACACAGGCCTCTCCAAGCATGATACAAGGAGACCCAGTTATTTCTCAAGCTGGGAGGAAACCTTAACATTATTCACATGGTGCTCATTTTATAGGCATGCACACTGCAAGAGTTATGGGATTGGGGAGGGAGGCTTCCACCAAGATGTCAGAAAAAGACCTGTGAGGCCAGGCAATGTGCCCTCTCAGAGGGCAGTTTTGGAAGTCATGCTGGAAGCATGGAAGCTGAAAGTGCAGTGAAGACCCTTGGAAGTTGGAGAAACCAGGAACATGAAACATCTGAGGAAAAATGCAGACAGTGAGCAAAGTTACCCTGAGAGAGGCAATGCGGGTTGCAGCAGTCAGTGTCACAAGGGCAGTGCTGCCCATGTTCTCTTGAATTCTTGTGTCAACACCAGTTCCCCTGGGTGCTGGACACAGCTACAGGATTTAATGTTCGCCGTGCAGGGTTTCAGAATTGTTTTGGTCAAATATTTTTCTATTTTCCATTTCTCCCTTTGGCATGGAAATGTTTACACTGTGCCATTTTATATCATCAGTGTCTAAGTTCCTTTTTGACTAACAAGGGCTTGCAGCTGAGTTTGCTTTGAATCTCAGGTGACATTTTGGATTTGTACTTTTCCTCAGTGCTGGAATTGTGAAAACTTTGGCAACTCTCAGAGAAGGACTAAATGTATTTTCCATGAAGATATGTGTGTGAGTATTGTAGTGGCAAGGGGCACAATGTTATGGTTTAGGTCTAAAATGGTCCCCAAAGTTTCACATGTGTGGAAGGTAATTGGACTATGGGAGCATTATAGCTGACTTGTTGTTAGAAGGAGGCAGGTCACAGGATGTGTGACCAAGAAGGGTATACTTCCTTTCCTTTCTCTTCCCTTTATGCTCTGCTTCCTAGCAGCCATTTCCTTTCATATGTCCCTCTAGCATGCTGTTTTTTCTTTGGAGCCTGCTGACCATAGACTGAAACATGAGCTGAACAAACCCCTCCTTCACGTTGTAGGTATTAAGTACTGTATCTCAGGGACAAAGAAAGTGATTAAGACAGTCACATTACAATATATTGCCAAGGCTTGATTTGAAAGTAAAAGCATACTTTATCATTTCTCCTCAAGGAAGGAAAGGAAAGAGATCAGAGAGTATCAAAGCTTTCCCTAAAATTTCCTTATTACTTACATATATAGACTGTATATTAGATCACAATATTGTATTAGATAACAATAAAAATAATTATCCTGTATCAATCAAAATAAATATTTTGAAGCAAAACAATAAAAAGTATTGGCTATAAGAAAATAAAAGCAATGCAAAATAAAATAAGTATTTAATTTAATGCCAACTTGATGTATTAGAATTCATAATACCTTCCTGGATAGCGAAAAGAAAGTGCTGGATCTTTGGAAATATTTGCCATCTATTTCCTTGGCCCTCATCAAAAATGATTTCAGTTTCAGTGCAACATACAAAAAATGTAGATATGTTTCATATTTGAAAAATATTTTTCTCATAAATTATTTCTCTTTTAAATATATGAAAATTGATAAAAGTTGTTCTGGTTTTGCTGAATAATGTTTAAAGAAATGGACCATAAAAATAAATATTGCCCAAATTCCAATTTACTTTCTTCTGAAATCACACAATGATATTTTAAACTTTAGTACCAATTTGGAAAAAATTACTCAAATGCTTTTATCAGATATATTTCAACATACCTCAGTTTAATTATTTTTAAATTTTCTTTCATTTTTTGGGGGTCACTCTACTTTAGAATGAATCTCTATAAACATGTTTTGGCCTTTACTTATTATTCCACCTGGAATCTATCCTATAGTCTATTCAGTATATACTTTATTTTTTTAAATTTGTTATATTATCATTTTGTGTCCTAAAATACCCATTTTGTTCTTATTTATACTTATGATTCTCTAAGATTTTAAATATTTAAATTTGTTTGGATTATATTTTCCTTTCTTTTTTAAGCACTATTATATGCTTTGAATTTTTATTGCTAATTACAACATCTGTGTTATTCTGGGGCTGGAATTTGTTTAGAATCCTTTTAAGTTAAAACCATATTTTCCTTGTTCTCATGTGTTGAATTTTTGTTTTATTTTTACTATATGATAAAAATTGTAAATATGATGTTGTGGAAACTCTGGAATCTATTACATTGAAATAGGTTGATTTGTTGTGTCTTGATTTGTTTGTTTTAGTAGACTATAATAGTGTAATTAGATTCAAATTGTAAACCTTGTTGTGTATGGGCAATAATTCAAATGTAGGTTTTGTTCTTTCATCCTCAGCTGTGCTGCTCTGACTTCTACACACTTGCTCTATTTAACCAGCCAGGGATTTGGCAAAGGTTTCAGAGAACTCTGAATTCCCTCTTTCAGCTTCTCTCATTATTTAGGTTATTTTTATCATGTTTTATTTTTGTTTTATTCATTCTGAGCAGGACTGACTGTGGTCTTCCTCCAAGATAAATATTATAAAAATAGAAAACTCTTTCCTGCCATTTCATTCTTACAAAGTTCAAATTCTTACTTAACTATCCCTGTTTATGTTTACTATCCAGTATCTTCAAAAGCATATTTTAAAAATATTTTTGAAATTTGTCATAATCACTTGAGATCCAATATAATAGAAGTTTACTTCACCATAACAGAGACTGAGTTTTTGTTTTTGTTTGTTTTTTTTGGATTAAATTCTTTTATTGGTACATTGTACGTATACAACACAGTTACATTTCTCATTGGGAATTGTACCTTTGCATAATGCATCTTGGTTCTTATTTTCTCCCCATTCCTAGCCCTCCCTTCAACCCCTTCACCCTTCC
>NW_004624730.1:42750219-42794627 GCF_000247695.1 Heterocephalus glaber | reverse complement strand
TTTAAAATTATTGCCTTCCTTTCATTTCCTAGAACTTTGAGTTTCTAAAATGGAACATTTGCACATTGGAAAGCAATACTTATAGTATTGAAAATGAAGATGATAACAGTGATGATGATATGTTCTAAATAACAGCATGCACTGGAGTCCTGATATTTGTAGATTTTATAAAATTAATTTTATCTGTTACGAAAACAAAGTTCTGTTTTTTTTCAGGATAGAATTATTTCTCTTTAGTTTATGTATTTGCCCAGACATATTTTTGTTATTGAGAAATAACTTACAAAAAAAAAAGAAAGAAAACTATGTTGGAAGTTATTGCACATCAAACAATTTTGCTTTAATTTTTTCTAAGAGAAAAATTCCTAAAATTTCTAAGAGGAACTTTAACTGTGGCCTTAAATTATTATACTAAAGTATTTTTTTAACAAACTAACTGGACAAAATCCAAGGTGAAAATACTTCTGAAAAAATGTTAACTTTGTATACAAACATTTATCCATGTATATCATAGGTGAAATCATAAATTTGCATTTTCTACCGATCAAAACAATTGAATGATTCCACAAATCACTTATTAAGTGTAAAGTGAAAAACACTGACTACAAAATGGGGAAAATTATCAACATCTTAGCCAAATGTTTGAAATAAATATTGTTTGCAACTGTGCATGATATGTTAATAAATGAAGACTTCAGGAAACCTTTGTAGCATGTAAGTCCAAAATGCATAACTTCAAATTAATCATGAGCATCAGTTAAACAGAAATTGAGGGGAATTCTATGAAATAACTGGCTTTTTCAATTCAGTGATATAAAGTTATAGGTGATTAGGAAGTATAGAACTGTTCCAGATTGAAACAGACTAATGAGACCCTGCAATTAAATACAATTTCCGGAACTTGATCCTTTTGTGAAAGATGCTGTACAGGAAATTATTAGAACAATTGATATAGATTAAAGGATTAAATTATAGAAGAATTTGTCTCTGAGTATATAAGGAACAGAATCTATGATTATATAAAAATATATTTATTATTAGGAAATGAGCAACAAAATATCAAGGGGTAAAAGAACACAATAAATGCAACCAATTCATGTGTTTCAGAAAAAAAATACACATTTCAAGTGAAAGAAAAATGAAGCAAATTTGGCAAGATATTAAAAGCTGGTGAGTCATGGTAAAGGGAATATGGAAGTATTTCTATAACTCTTAGAACTTTCTTTTACTTTTAAATTATTACAAATGAAAATTAAAACTGAGTAATAGTGATTTTGGATGACACAACATGACTTTAAATATAAAAATGAATTATGCATACAATTCTCTGAATTGTGTGGGAGAAGTCCTTTTTCTCAACCATTTAGGTGGCCCTGAAGCTTCATTTCTTAAGCTCTTCATGCTACTAATTAGGTAGAAACATGAAAGTTCTGCAGCCTTGTAGTCATAATTTTTTAAACCAAATTCTTACATAGAGTACCACCTTCCTGAGAATCTATAGTGTCATTTTATTCCAGGTACATGACTTTTCTTCTAATAAATTAAAATGTAATTAATTAAGTCAGGATTAGAAGCCCATAGTTAATATGAAACTTGAAGTGTTTTTTTATTTAAAATGAACACTTTAACCCCTCCACAAAACAACAAAAGTACCTTATGTACTAGTGTAATTTATTAGGGCAAATTTATTATGGTAAATTCAATATCTCTTGATAATTTCACAAGGAATGATATCACATATGTGATAAAGCTTATGAAGCACCCTTTACCACTCTCAAGAAAGCAAAGTATTCCATCAAATTTGAGAGGCAAAGTGACACATATTACAGATTATATTCCAGGCAGGCATATGTGTCAAGATGAATCAACATTCATCATCCATTTAAATGTCTGATGTCAAATTTCTTGATGTAATATGACATTGGTAACAGCAAGCTTTATCCCAGAAATCTCCCTAGCACTTTCCCATCTCCAAAATAACTACTCTTTTCACAGTTCAAATAAAGAGAAATAAAACATTTTCTATTACTGAGTAATCATAAAGGAGATAGGCATAAAATAAATTGGTATTGGGTTTTAAAGCTAATGATTCTACCATAAAATGAAATAGGTCAGAAATACTAATATGAGGCACAGAAGTGCATGCATACAGTGATAGTTTCATAAATTTAATGTTTTTATTGAATACACTACTTTTAATAATAATCATTTAACAAGGAGATAAAATAGTTTATAAATAAATAAAAGCATAAATTTAGTGCCATTTTGCCTTTACTGTCTGCTTAAAAATGGTATTTGTTACACACTGTTATATTTAGGTAACCCTCGTCCTTCTCTCTAAAATCTGTATTTCTGTGGGATAGTAATATTATTTAATCAAAAATGCTCTATATAGTCAGAGATAGTATAATCAATTATTCACTTTATTGAACATAAACATATTCACAGTAATGCAGCAGCATATAATTATAAGATAAAATGTTTACTGGCATATTTTTGTAGGATAAAAGAAGTTAATCCGTAAGGAGTATATTTTAAATTTGATATATCTACAAAACTTCTTTCAGAATAACAAACATAATCTTAGTAGTTTTTAGTTTTCTGTTTTACTTCTAATCAAGCATACATAAAAGTAATTCAACTGAGCCAGGGATTTAGCTCAGTGGTTCCTCTGCCTGCCTTGGAAGCTCAAGGTCCTGAGTTAGATTCCCGGTACAAAAAAAGAGTAATTCAACTGAGATATTATCTAATTTTTAAATAAAATCAGTGCACACTTTTGGGAAATTCAGTCTTGTAAACCCGGAAGAATATAGAATATCCTACTCAAATCTGTTTCCTGGAGCTGAGCTTGCTCTCAAGCCTTCTTCTCATTGTCTGACTCTCTGGAGTGGAGATGCTGGAGCAGGATTACCATGGTGTGAAAACCAGCATGATACTTAGTGTGTCAGAGCACAGAGAAAACAATAGGCTTCAGTGACAAGGAATAAGTTTTTTTTCTAACTTTAAGTGTATATGGCTAGAAACTGTTGAGAAAGGTAGATGCATTATTTGCTGTAAACTAGTTTTATAGTGGGATTTATTAAAAAATTATTTGCTATACAATTCAGGACAGTGTAGAAATAAACTTCTGTAAATTATTGACAAAAGACATTGAACAAAATTTTTACTTATAATTCAAAATGAAAGTACAAAGTTTCCCATCTGGAAGTCATATATTGCTTTGCTGTTGTTTAATCATTCAGGCATATAATTACTGGTTCTGCGTCTAAGCATTGCCTATTGTGTTAGAACATCAGTGCAGTAAAAGCTTAATCTTGACCACATGGAGTTCTAGTCTTTGCCCCTTGCATATAGAAGCCAATCTCAAAACCCTTGCAATGTCTTATGTCCTAATAGTATCTTTGTTTACCTGATGACTTTGATTATGTTCAATAATCTATACTTATGACAGGAGACCCTAGGCTACTCTATCAGCTTGACTTTTGCTTACTTCAGTTTTAAAGACTAAAGTCAAACAAGTGATTGCTTAACTATGTATATATAAAAAACTCTAACACAAATTCTAGATAATAAGGCTCAGAGGAACATCCTTAGCTGGCTGTATTCCATGCACAAATTATTACTGGGTGAAATAGGTGTCACTGCCACTACTCTAGTGGGAGAAGATGACTAGAAACTGTGCTTGGACCTTGCCCTGTATGCCTCTTCTCTCTGCCAATTTAAATCTATATCCTTTCATGGTGTACCCTGTGAATAGAACAGCTTTTTAAAATTCTGTGAATGCTTCTCCTATTACTTAAGGGTGTTTAGGAAGACCCCAAGTTTATAGTTTATATTAAATGTCAGAAGGGTCTTGAAATTCTCTAAGTTGTAACAGAAGTCACTTTACCTTCTGAAAGAACCAAATCATGAACTAAATTCATTATATTTTAGCTATACATAATGATCATATTTATTATTGAGATTCATACCTGTACATAACATATCTTGATTTTTTTCTTTTTTCCCTATTCCCCTCCCCTCCCTTCAATATTTCTTTCCCTCCTGATTTACAAATCTTTGTTTCCACTTTTTTCCTTCTATTTTCTTTTTTTCCCTTCCCTCCCTTCCTCTTTCCTTATTCCCCTGAAACTGAAAGGGGAAAGATAAAAATGTAAAATAGATATTGGGAAATAAGAATAAAATATTTACTTCTTTTTTGGAGAGTTGGGGAGGGGCACAGAAAAGTTACTTAAACTCTGTTAATCTCAATTTTCTTGTCAGTTTAATAAGATTAAAAGTTCCTGTCACATAGTACCTGTGACAATTAAGTTCATAAAACTAAGAAATTTTCCTGCCAAATAATTCCACAATGTTATATGGTCACAGTAAACTGATCTAAAACTTCTTACATTTTATGTTTCAAAATTATCATTTGCTTCATAAATATTTGTAGAAAGACAATCATAAGGGACAAAAGCAAATATTTAATGGAAACTGAATTTTGTATGTGGGTATATCTTAGGTCTAATAAATTTTCTTTGTAATATGTAGATAGAATAAGATAAATTCAGAAGCAAAACATTTTTTAAAATATTTACTTTTTCTTCTATTTACTTATCATGTACTTATTTTATATTAGAATATGATTCAAGTGAGCAGACACCATAGAAAGAAAAAAGTATGTTTTAATGAACTGCATTTTGTAGAATCCAAATTATGTAAGATATGATGATGTAATTTAAAATTTTACTAATTTTGAAACACTGATAGGATTGAAAATATATCCACAATAATTGTTTGAATTTTCTAGTCAATTCACTTTGATTTGAAGTAAAAAGAAACTTATTATTCTTTTATTATTATTTAATTTCACTTAATGTGTTCTCTGTCATCAAAGTTAAAAGCCTATATATATCCACATATCTATATTGTATTACCTAGAAATTATAACTAAAACACTTTGTAATATTTTGTTTCTATGACAATGTGGTAAGTTTATATATCTGCATAGCAGCATTCTGTTTATTTTTCTTTTGAAAGACTTAAAGTTATATAAAGAAAAAATATATAACTTGGTGCAGTTCTGAGACATGCCGTGATAGTGCTGGGAGTTATTTTCAGAAGATCTATTTCTCCTGTTTGAATACATAGCACTAGTTTTCCTTATTGCTCTGGACATCTCACCCACTAAACCATTCGTTTTCTCTGAGGACACAAGTAAATAGCACAATTTGTTTCTCAGAGACGACTAGCTGTTTCTGAAATGTGAGGAAGCTCATGGTAAATAGGCAGAATATTAGAAATAAATAAGAAAAAATGAAGCAGTGGAAATAAATCTTTTATGAGGCTTTCTCTCATTCATTCATATGGAAGCAGTCTTTTGCCACAGATACAGGTGGCAAGAAACAATAGAGATTACCAGTGTGAAATATTTTTGAGAAAATTTAGCATCAAAGTAATTTCATCATCAGGCTCAAAAGATACTTATGAAAACCATTTCAAAAAGTTGAAAATGAAGATTGATTTACAGAGAATAATGACTGACTTACTTATAATCTTCAGAATGTTATAATTTTTAAATTTCATATTTATGATCATCTTTTATAATATATATGTGCACACACACACATATATATTCAATAACTACTATATAATTCAGACATTAGAGATGAAGAGAAAATTCATAGTGTTTTTACAGACTTTATAGTTTTTGTTTCATCTCGAGAAAGTTGGTTTTAAAATATAACTTTATTAAAGGTATAATAGATAATGTGAAATAGGAAGAAAAGGGGCAAAGGGGAAGGGAAAGTGGGAGGGATAGGGGAAAGGAAATAAGGGAATGGAATTAATATGAAAAAATGGAAACAAAGTCTTTGTAAATAGGGAGGGATGGAGAGGTTGAAGGGAGGGCAAGGAAATGGGGAAAAAATAAGAACCAAGTTAGATTACATAAAGGTACAAATTTCCAGTGATGAATGTCATTATATTGTATATCTAAAATGTACCAATAAAATGAATTAAAAATTTAGTTTTATTATAGGGCTGGGGATTTAGCTAAGTAGTGCTGCTTCCTGCCTCAAAAGCACAAGGTCCTGAGTTCCATCCCTGGTACCAAAAAAAAAAAACAAAAAACCCCAAAAATGTACCTTTATTACCTGATGGTCAAAAAAGGTTTATTGGCATTTTCCAAAGAAATACCTTCTTCTCCCTCAAAGTAGTTGAAACAAGATAAATTGTCCTTTTATAAACAGAATGATAAAACAAGTTATAGAACAACAGTATTAAGTTGATGAATTTAATCTAACTAAAGACTTCAGGACAAGTTATATTTTCCAAAGATGGCTACACCCTTATGTATCCCATCCCATCCTACACACTCTTACAATGTGATCCCCACTATACCTCTCCTTGAATATAGAATCATCACTCCAACTGACTTCTAATAAATAGAAGTCAACAGAAGAGATGTTCCATAACTTCTGAGGATGGGTGGCAAAGGTTAACATTACTTCCACTTGGGTTACAAGTTGTCTGGGATTATGCTCATCTAATGCTCACAGCAGCACCTATGTTGCAAAGAAATTGTATTAGTTACCCTTCCTGTGCCAGAACACAATACCCAACACTCACAGATTAAAGGAAGAGAGGCTTAATTTGGTTTACGATTTCAGTTCACAGTGCTGGCTCCAAGGCAGAAGCCTCCTGGAGCAATGGTGTGGCGAGTAAAGTGTTTAGTTCACGGCAAAGATCAGAGCAGAGGAATAGTGCCAGACAGGAAGTCATGAGGGACCAGACACAGATCAAACACCAGTTCTCCATGATTAACCCAGGCACGCTTATAAGTATGCTTCATCAGTCCACTTGTCATATTCCAAAGCAACTCAAGTTGAAACGCCACCCCAACCACCACAGAAGTCTTTCTGTGATGTGGAAATAACACAGCAAAGCTTTCTTTTAGCAACATCATCTGATAAGTAGTTTCAACTGCCAGAGCCTTGAGTATGTGAGTTCTGATGATAGCAGTCTGCAGCCTGCGACCCTCCATCATGTGAAACCGACATGTACTCTTCCCCCCAAAACCTGCTAAATTACAAATTCTTGAGCAAAAATCAATGTTATCACTCTTTTAAGCCATTGCAGTTTAGAGTTTTTTGGTTCCTTTGTTTTACATCTAGTAATAGATAATAAAAACAGATTAAATTTAAGCCATCTTTTCATACAAGGTTAGTCCTGTTTACTATGCAAATGGTAAAGAAAATATAGTCAAAGTAGAAACACTTCAAATTATGGTTGTCTCTGGTGACTCAGTCATGCTCTCTGTGAACATTGGGCCCCAAAATGATACAGACCCCCAAAATAAGCTCACAATACATACACAAGTAACTAGGTTAAACTATCTGATAATTATTAGGTAAAGATTATTGAAAGTCAATTGGGACAAATACCATAATCTTAATATATTAACACTTAAAATGGTGTATCATACAAATTTATTCCTTTCACTATATGTTTGCTTTAATAATTTGTTTAGAAATAAGTACCATATTAAGTGAATTGAATTCCTGAGTATATAAGAGATTTTAAATGTTGTTCTTCTTCATAATCATACCATTTATTCTGAAGATCAAATTAGCTTTATTGTAGATGTGATTTCAAAGATTTAAATTTCACCTTCATTTTATATAAGTCAATTGTACACTAAAGGTAGAATAGACAGAAGATTCTATAATAAGTTTTCTTAAAATCTTTTCCTTTTCACCTTTATAATGTCATAAAAAGAAAAACTGATTTTATTAAAGGACATTTTTTGGATACACCATTATATGACATGAGCCCCTTACGTATAACTGAATGAACTCTCTGTAGATAGTATAGGAATTGTATCCTAAGTAAATAGATGTAAATACCCTTCTTCCTTTTAACTGTTAATCCATAGGATGTTTTTTGGTTCATTTCCTTTTTGTTCAGATACTAATCGAACATCAGAAACTTTTGCATACCTTGTTCTAGAAAAAAAAAAGACAATTAGCTTGGTATCTTACATATTTTTGTTAAATCTGATCCAATGTCATATCCCTCAGGCAGGGAGCTTCAAAAGGGGCAGAGAACGAAAAGAAAATGTACCTCCTTCTTATAAAAAGGTAGATCATGTTGTGGTTATGATAGTGGATTATGTATGAATGAAGGTATAAAATCATAGGAAAGATTATTTTAGTTCATAGTTCCAAAACCAAGAAGGTTCATTTTTAGAAGCCATATTGATTACAAAAGAAAAAACAATCATTACTCTTTTTTGTCATTTCAAAGAAAATTAGTTACTTATAGAGTCCTGTAAGCCCCCAGAACAAAAATAATTACAACACACTAATAATATCTGTGAACTCAAATTTAAATGAGACTTTCTAATGAACACAAATAATTTTATTTCTCTGTACATTTCCTCAGTGATTCCTGCAAAATAAATTTAAATATAATCTTTTCCTCCTTATCCTCCTCCTCCTCATAGTCTCAACATTATTATTACTATTTTAAAAGTAGAAAATTTAAAGGATAAAAAAATCCTGGAAAAACCATTGTGAGGTAGCAGTAAATGTAGACATTTATTAAAGAGTTGAGTATCAGTGATTTATGAAGAATGAATCTTTATTTTCTACCTTAATTCCTTTCCACCCTTCTATCAACAGATGTTAAATTAATACTTAATGTATGTCAGGTGCTTAGGCTCTGGGAATAACAAACAGTCTATGTACGGTCTAGTCTTTCAAAGTAATCATTGTGTATTTTTGAAAAAAGAGAACTAAGCGCACATCTTCGCACAACAAAGTGTCATACTAACAGTTACGAAGAGAGCACTCTGTGATCCCACAGGAAGTATTGACTAACCGGATGAGCCCCTGGAGGATGGTCAAGGAGCAGGGAGAATCAGCTGAGCGGGAAGGCAAGTTGGGAATAAAAATAAGGTTGATTCTCTTTATTTGCTTATTTCATATTTGCAAAATTAGCCTATTCATTAAATTTTATAACCCGAAATCAATACTAATGACACTTTAATGGTCATTTGAGGATATATTCAGAATAATCTGAAATTTGAGAGGTCTGACACACGTGTCCAGATGGGGCCAAGCAAGTTGATAGTCTGCCTCCTTGTTTCATTATCGTATTATAAATAAGTATTTTTCCATTTTGTGGTCTAATTAGAGTTACAATTTTGTGTGTTTTGCTAGTGATTTCACTGTGGAAAACGACCCCCAAGAATAGTATTGCAGTACTTTCTGGATTTCCTAATTCCAAGAATGCTGTGATGTACTTTTTGTAAAATATACCTGTGATTCAATAAGCTTCCTTTGGGTTTGAATTTTACTCATTTTCTTTGTTTATTAAATAAGGTATCTTTGAACAGTAACACACATAAAACAAGATTATGTAGTCATGGGTTGAAAAAAATTGTCAGGGGCTCAAAACAAATTAATCCCGTATCTCTCCAGTATCGGTGGTTCAATATTTATTGAGTGTTTGCACTGAGATTGTAAAATGCAACTACCACGAATAACATGAACATACTGGATGTATAATTTCAGGCACCAGATAGAGAACAAAAAATGCATTCCCAGTACAGAGAAAAATCTCTGAAGGTCTCAAATATGCAAGAGTGATTTCTATTGAGGGAAATAAGGTACATCACTCAGTTACCTCTTCTTGTAAAGCATCCCCTAAGGATACATCTCATCCAGACCTAAGACTTCCTTTTTCCATAGATTTTTTTTCAGATTGCATTACTTTGGTCATTTTTTATTTCCTTCCTCACCTTTTTATTTTCAGTAAAATGCCCAGTATACACTAACAACACAATATATAATTGTGAAATGTTCTTTTTTTTTCTGTTCGTTTTAGAGGGATGGCCAAGGATGCCGAAGAGAAACAATTTCAATATTTTAATAACTGGCCAGCATGTATATAAATATCTAAGAATTTTTCCTCACTGTACTATATTGTATTGTGTTATATTATTTTATTATGAGACAGGGTCTTCCTATGTAGTTCAGGCTGGCTCAAACTTGTAGCAATCTTCCTGCTTCAGCCTCTCAGATTATAGGCAGGAACTACCACACCTGTTCAATAGTTTAGATAAATTTTATATTTATTGCAAGTTACCCTTCATTAAACACAATTAAATCAATTTTGTAAGAGAAACAGCTTAAAACATGAAACTTTATTTTCAAGTTTGTGAGTGGAAGTAGAATCCTGTCTATTTTGATGGTTGAGTTGAACAACAGTCTGTTTTCAAGTGTCATTGTAGGCAATATATCTTGTCTATATTCTGGTCAAGATCTGCTTTCTCCATCCTAAATTCTCCTCCTAGAAACTGACCTATGTGACCACACTGATGGATGTCAGAAATTTGTGGGAGAAAAGATGGCAGATATAAGCATTTCCTTGCCTCATTTTCTGCAAGGTCACCTTTGGGAAAACATAGCCTCTCCCTTCTGCTTCCAGTAACATGACCTCCTTTCATCACATTGAGCCAGATATAAAGCCAAGTTTATCACACTAGTTTTGTTGTACTATGCCAATTTTCATAGAACTTTTTAAATAAGCTTGTTTAATATGTTTGTTTTTGCATATGAATGCATTCTAAATCAAATTCTTGTCTATGGCTTATTAATCCCAGAGAATGGACCAACCATCTTCCAAAATAATTTAAATTATTGGAGATCCTAGATGCTGTACGTTAACATATTTGTGAACATGAACACATTCCTGAATTATACATACATGTGAATCTTACCATGTATAATGGTAAAGGGCCTGATGTCCTATGAGTACCACAATGGGAAGCATACATCATGCTCAATTTCATTTTCTAGGAGAGAGTTTTCTGCAATCACTATGACAGAACAGTACAATTAGAGCTAAAGTTTCTTTCTCCCTAAAATGTTTATAATAAGTAAATACTGCATTATATATTTTTTTAATTTTATAATAGAATACACGTTTTTTTGAAAGTATATGATGCTCTCTATTTTCTGAAATGTTATATATGTCTAGTGTGATATTTGGCACCTAATAGTCACTCAAAAGTGCAGACTGAATAAATAAATTATCCTTTTAAATGTTAAACACATAATGATCAATTCACATTGAAAATTGAAAACCAAGAGAAATTAAATAGATAGGACAATTCATATTTATATTTCAAGTTGTTCAAGATTTCTATTCATTTTAACATTAGTTCTAGCAATGAACCACATGTGTTAATTTCTGCCTAAGGCCCCTTAATGTAAAATAGTCTAATATTTCTTAAATTATGACACATTTTCCCCAAAGAAATATGTTGTCTAATTAAAAAAAATATATCCTACACATATTTTTGAAACTTTAACATGGTCATGGTGGCAACGCCTGTAATCCCAGCACTTGAGAGACTGAGGTGGGAAGATCATTGTGAGTTCAAGGCCAGTTTGAGCTACACAGTGAGTTCAAGGGCACCCTGAACTACATAGCGAGACCCTGACTCAAACAAACAAACACAAATTTATAAATGAATCAAGAAAAGTGTTATGTAACTGTAATGTTTATTAAAATGTATGCATTAAAGGCAAAGACTTTAAAAACTTAGAAACATAAGTATTCTATTATGATTGTCTAGAAAATATCTTTAAATAACACTTTACATATATAACTTCATATATAACATATATTTATATATTAGATGATTAGTTATACATAATTTCAGAAGTAAGGAAACATTTGTTTCTAGTATCTAAGGTCTACCCCTAGCCTTGGGTTTTGAAATCATAATTTGAGTACATGTAATTTCATACATGCAAATACAAATTATAATGCACATTATAGTAATTTACGGGGGTTAAATTCTTGCACAAAGATTATAAAATTAGAAAACTCATGTCACCAATAACATAAAAATCAATGCTACCTATGCCTTGTGTAAAGCAAAATAAGATCCACTTTTAAACAGTGTAGAATTTACAAAAGTAGAAAAACAGACAAACAGCATGTATTGAGTCAAGAATTAATTAACGATGGTTTTTGCTATATAATCTTTCTGGCATTGCATTAATATACATATAAGTCAATAAGAAAAAGCTGTATTGTTGAAGAATAATGTAGTATTAAATGCATAACAATATTTATAATAAAATATAATTAGGTGATAGTCAATTAGGAAAATCACTGTATTATTTTGTAGTTGCTTAGTTTCTTATATTTTCTTTTAACATATTTTGTTTTCACTTTTAAAATAAAATGCTCATGGAGGAAATTTTTGCACAATAAGAACTATTTTCTTCAAGGAATAAGCTCGTGTTTCTTGGTAACCAAAAAGCTGTTAAAATGCTATATCATTTAACATAATTTTCCATGAGCAGAGGAGTCTCTCTGTCTCTAGATGTAAATCAATTATAAGTACATTAAATGTTCATAATTCTACTCTAGTTGGACCAATTTGATGAGAACAAATCACTCAGCAATTTGAGCAATTACTCTCCACGAGAACTATTATTAACATCAGTTTCCCAAAAGCATTTCAAGGAAGCCTAAGGAACCCAGTCTAGAGATTAATATGAGAGAAAACACGTTTTCTTTATAGAAAACCCCTTTCCCTTTTACATTAACAACATAGCTATTTTATGTATGAGTGCATGAAATATCATTGCTTAAAACATATGAAATGAAAGAAAGCATAAGAAAAAATATTTGTTTTTCAGGATAGAATTTTTAATGTGATGTCTTCCTAATGGGTTTATAATTTAAATCTTTCTCTTCCAATATTGATTTCCTTAGATATATTCCTTTACGTACCAAGTCAATAAGATAGTTGGGAGACTGTTAACCATTGGTCTAAATCATAGTAAGACAGAAGTAACAGTTCTAATTTTATGCTTCTTATGTTTCTTAAGCAATATATTTAGTGAAGAAAAAGTGAACTACAATAATCAATTCATAAACACTTGAGTCTAAAAATTCATATTTTGTTTAGCTAAATTTAAAGAAGATGAGATATTTTAAAATATTTTATATTTTCTGCTGGATATTTGTATAACCTTACTTAATTGGACTTGGTCAGCTGTAAGATACGACTTTATTTTAGTTTTTTTTTTTTTTTTTTTGGTACCAGGGATCGAACTCTGGAACCTGTGCTTATGCGGCAGGCACCGGAACCACTGAGCTAAATCTCCGGCCCAATTTTATTTTCTTTTTATTGAGAAAGAAAAATCCTTTAGAAATTTTAGTAATAAACTACATGATTTTATTTTTCTAAATTAATTTTATTGGTATATATTAGGTATACAATATAATGACATTTATCATTGGAAATTTGCACCTTTACATAATCTCTCTTGGTTCTTATTTTTACTCCATTCCCCTGCCCTCCCTTCAACATGATTTTAAATACATTCTGATTTCAAAGATATCTAATTATGAAAATATGACTTAGAGTCGACAAAAATGTAATTTTAGTTATTTTTTGGGAAATCGTACCAAAATAGTTTACAAAAAGACACGTGTACTCCTCTATTGCCAGTAGTTATAAAATATATACATAAATGATTTTCAGAATTTTCCTTAGACAACACTTACTACATTTTTCAGAATATTTAGAGTTACTCTTAAAAATGTATGATATATTTTCACAGAAAAATCAAGACAGGTGTTTTAAGTAGCCTGGTATATTTTAATAGAGCTTTTAAGGGGATATTTCTTTTTTTGATCCTTAATTGTTTCAAATTTCTATCTTTATTAGTTTTGAAAATTAGAAAAGACAGCTTTCAAAAGTATATATCTTGAAAGTTATAAAGGGAATCATCTAATGTTACAGAGTTTTCATATAAAAAAATCAAAGAAAATATCCTTAAAATCCTTGACACAGGTTTAAGAGAAATGGAAAAGAAGAAAGTAATCTATTCTGAAAATAAAAATTACAGTGTGTATGTTGTTGTTCCTTTATTTCCCCTCCTCTAGGATGAACTATCTCAATTATATGCTTATTAGCTAAATCAATTTATGGGCTGGAAATGGTGGTGCACACCTACCTGTAATCTTAGCATTTGAGAGGCTGATGCAAGAGGCTCACCATTAGTTCAAGGCCAGCCTGGGCTACAAAATGAGTTCAACTTCAGCCTGAACTACATAGCAAGACCCTGTCTCAAAAAACCAAGCAGCCAAACAAACAAACACACAACCCAAAAAAACAAACTGAACTTTTAAAAAGTTATTAACATCGATTTATTTCAGCACAATATGTTTTCACAAATTTATGCATTGTACTTGTTTTCATTTTGTCTAGTCAAATTAGTTCTTATGAGTGTCCCTTGTCCATCACAACAAGAGTAATTATACTTTAAAAAGCACCTTATTAGATGTCAAACACTTTTTTGGTGCTACTTAGCAGTCACACTATAAGGGTAAAGTAGAATGAATTTTTAAATATTGCTACTAGATGAACATGTAAATATTAGAAAATTTGAGCAGCGTTTACTTTGCTAATTGCAGCAAAGATAAAATAATCTAAATGTCTAATCAAGCTGGTGGGTTGGAAAGAGGAAATGAGGTATCTGTTTATTTTCTTTCTTCAAAATAACCTCAGGCTGATTTCAAAAGACTGAAAAATCAAGTGAGAGCAGTAGTAAAAATATTAGTGCAGATAGTATCCCTTTAGTCTCAATTAACATTTTTTATTGATGATAAACAAAAAAAAATGACTTTACTGAGATTCACACAATAGTCTATAGTTTTTCACTTCTATATTTCCTGTATGAAAAATTTATACTTCTTAGAAAATTTCTAGTTGCAATTTTGTAAATGTTTGAAATTTTTAAAAAATAATTGTATTGGTACTTTTATAATACCACAGCGATATACTTGCACCCATGTTCATAGCGGCACAGTTTGTAATAGCTAAAACTTGGAAACAGTCCAATTGGCCATCAGCTGGAGACTGGATAAAGAAAATGTGTCTTTTTTCTAAAATGGAATACTACTCAGGCATAAAGAATGATAAATGAGAGACATTTATAGCTAAATGGATGCACATTCAGGCCATACTCTTAAGTGAAATGTTTTAAATTTTGACTCAGACATTATTCACTTTTTTAACCAGGTCTAAGTAGAATTTATATTACCCTGCAATGCATGGCAAATAAAAATCTTGATTCCCTATGGTATGTAATATTCTTGAGAATAAAAGAACATTAAGATGCAACTCAACTTTACCTTCCCTATGGAACTTCCCATTTTACCTTCCTTTCCCCTTTGAAACTTAAACTTAATAGAGCTACTTTTCTTTCTTTCTTTCTTTCTTTCTTTCTTTCTTTCTTTCTTTCTTTTCTTTCTTTTTTTTTTTTTTGCTTTGATTTAGAGACTGAAAGAAATATGTTAGAAAAGTCAAACTTGATTTACACATACGAAATTCTAGCATGTTACTCAGGAGGTGTTAAATGTTTCATGCATAACTATGAGCAAAAAGTGTAAGACATTATGTAATGAATGGGTGATAATACAATAAAAGTGAGGGCAGGTGACAAGTCAGCTGGTATATGAGGAAATTCCTAAAGCTGGGACCTGAGATAACTGTCAAGCAAGCTGTCAAATATCTGTCATTTCATTTTTCTTAGGGGCTGTTCCACAGATGCAGTGATGTCCTTTATATGCAGTGGCAAGATTTTTTAAGTCAAGAAATGTACAGAGGCCTCTACTAGTATCAGGATTGTGCTTGGCCTGAGAACTATGCCATTCATTGTCCATGGCCTTTCAGCCTCTGCAGTGTTCACATCTGTGTAGACAGCAGATTGCAAGTAAAAGAAACCCCACTCTTTGACTTTACAATGTGATACTCTATAATTCATTTACTGTGACCTTGAACTCTTGTCCTTCCAGTGAGCAAATTAACATATATTTCACTGTGTCATTAGAAAGTTAGGAGTCAGAGACCCAATGAGTCGGAGAACCATCATTGACTGGCAGTATGCAATTGTTTCCTTGTTGACCTGTGTATTACTGTATTAATCATAATTAATCATGATCATTCAGGATTTCACAGCAGCTGAAAATCTACAAAGCTTGGTCTCAAAGATATGTCATCATCATTTTTAAAGCAAAAGGCTCTTGAAAAATTCCTTTCAACTTTATGTCTTTCCCTATTTTCATTTATATTTTGAAAAAATTTTGTGAATTTAAAAAATTCATGCAATGAGTCATATTTTATACCCTACACCATAGGGCTAAAGAATAAAATTTAAGTTGGGGTTAAAACCAAGAAAAGCAAAAAATGAAAGAAAAACTAAAGCATAAAAATTTTCATATGTTCTGCTATTAAATAGAATAATGCTAGTCATTAGCCCTAGGAAAATATATCTGGCTTGTACGGGTAAATACAAGTTGTCAGAATAATGTTTTCAGGACACAGATGGATTTCCCCATTCCTACAAGTTTTAAATGTACAGGATCAGTAGTGCTTTAACTCCATTATTGCTATACCTGAAATGATTACTATTATCAAAGTATACCAGTATATGAGTATAAAGATACAGAAATGCAGCTCTACTTTGCTAGGAAGCTATAGATATCAATAGAACTCTAGTAGATATTACTCTACTAGAATTCTGAGATAGTCTAGACAAACTAAGGCTTATATTTTTTGATTGTTTGATTGTTTGTTTGTTTAAAACAGAATAGATGTTGCTTTGTTGCCAGTCTCATGAAATTCTCTGGCTTCAGCTTCCTGAGTAGCTGTGACTATAGGCAGGTGTCACCGTGCCTGGTTTTCAGACATGTCTTGATCCAAGATTATTACATTAGTCCCTCTTTATTTATAGTTTCACTTACGTGTGGTTCACAACATTCCAAAAATAGTAAATGGAGAATTCAAGACATAAATAATGCATGTTTTAAATTGCATACTGCTTTGAGTACCATGGTGAAATCTTCTGTCATTTCACCCCTTTCTGCCCAACATATGAATCATTCATTCCTCTCTCCAGTGTATCTACACCGCTATGCTCTTGAACCATTAGTTACTTGATAAGTGACTTGGTCACCAGATAGATTGTCATGGTATCAGAGTGCTTGTGTTCAAGTAACCTCTATTTCATGTAATAATAATTTCAAAGTGCAAAACTAATGAAGTGATGGAGAAACCAGGACATAAAATTTGGAAGGACAGATTAACTTTCGTACTATATGAGTGCACCACAGAACACATAGGAAAAAACAGTACACATAAGGTTCAAAACTCTCAACTTCAGGCATCCCCTGGATATCCATTACACATCTCCCACAGGTAAGGGAGACTGTTGTAGCCTTTGTTCATAGATGCTCTTCCTTGTATTATTTTCAGAAACGTTCTCTCATGTTGGTCAGTATGATAACTGCTGGTAGTGATATGTCTATATTGCTTCTACAGCTCCTTTTTTCTTTAAAAAAATTATTTAGAAAATATTTTAAAGAAATATCAATGAACTCATGTGGTTTTGAGTGTCCATTAGTGAGATACTCATTATACATAAATGTTCAAATAGTAATTATAGACGTGGGCAACAATGTACTTTGGTTTGAAAACTTTTAGTGATAGAAACCTTCTCTTGAACTAATTATCCTCACACACATCCCTTCAATGAGGCTTAAGAGTGCAGTAAATCTTACTTAAATTTAGGAAAACACAGAAAAACTTTGAAAATTCTTTTATTAAAAGCATAAATATGTATTTAGATCAAGTCTACAACATATCTACATGTCTTGTTTTAATTCCTAGCATACTGTGTTATGCTATAATTATTTTTACATCTGTATGCATTGATTGAGTGTTTTTTATTCCAGTCAAAATTCATGTTGAAAGTTCATTTTGATTGTGCAGGAATTAACTGGTGTCTTCTTTGGGAAGTAAGCACTGAAACAGCTATGGAGGACGCTGCTTGGAACAGACATCATTAATCAATCAGATCCTAATCAGTACCTTGATCTTGAAGTTCCCAGATTCCAGAACTATGGGGAATAAATTTTATTCCTTATAAATTATCCAACCTCAAGGATTTTATCATGGTGACACAAACGTGCTATGGTTCACATCCGTGAATGAGGTAATGTGTATTCCTTTTTTTATCTCTCAAATCATTTAGGTAATTCTTTCTCACATTTCAGTCCTCTCTGTGCAAATGAACAAAATAATAACTACTTACTGGGAGATAATACTAGATACTTTTGTATGTGGATATTTTCAAAACTAAAAATCTGTGAATACATCTTGAAATTTTGTCTAGAAAATTTGGCAGAGCCATTTCACTTTCAGTAATTCTATTTTTACATAATTAAGTGTTTTGCTTTGGTTTTTGGCACTTCTCTAATTTACCTTTCTAAAAGTTGAGTTCATAGTGAGGCTGAGGTGGAAGAAGGTGGAAATAATTCAAAACAGATAAATTAGAGATCCAGAATCAACACTGATAAGGCAACATTAAAAAAGGCTAATTCTGACAGTTCAAAATACATACTGTAATGTCTCTGCCTAGAGAAGAAATGTGGTTTTAGGACCATGTTTTTTTTCATCTAAAGAACAGCAAATCCTTTTACCTTGCCCAACTTTGTGCACGAACTGAGTCTAACAGAGCAGACGATAAGGACCAAGCAGGAAACTATGTGACACAAAGCAAGGGAAACAGAACAGGTAATGTGACTCAGGGACAATGAAGGTAAGGAAAAAGAGAGAGAAATTTCTAAATATAAATTCTCCTACCACCATGACAGAACTGGTCAAGTGATGGCACAATTTTTAACAAAGTCTAGAAACAAACACTTGGGCTCAAATACCAATTTTGTCATTCATCCTCTCTGTACTTCGGAAAACTTATTTTCCCTGTGCTTCAATTTCTTTATTTGGTAATCAGTTCCATAGTTCACTCAGTTGTTGTGAATGATAGTTGTAATCAAAGATGTCATACATTAACCACTGTTTCTAGCATATTATTATTGGTACATGTTTGTGCCACATATGAATACATTCACTGAAGGTAGATTAAGTTGTATTTAAAATCCAATATTCCAGTTAGCATTAGTTACTTAACAATTAAAGTTCATTTCTCAATCCCACTCTAGTTCAATGTAGATGGAAGCAAATGATTTCTGGAAGGAGGATCTATATTTTACTGGACCTCATGACTCAGTCTACTTTCATTGCGTTTCTCTAACCACTTCTAGGTCATGAAAATCTATAAGCAAATGAGGAAACAAATAGACTATCATGGTTTTACATGTCATGTGAAACAAGTAATTCCAATTCCATTCAAGTTCCATTAAAAGGGGGCAAGAGACGTACAACACTATATCATACTGTGAGTCAGGAAGGAAGAATATAAAAATATTCATGCTCACCACTTCTAGGTTCTGCTACACACTCCCTGGAACTTTATAAATGTAAATATTTGATTATTGTTTCCATTAAAGGAAAGTTCCTACTTGGATATGACAGATATATACTCAACTGTCACCATTTATATAGAAGGGCTTAATTTTTTACAGTTTTTATTTTTGATTCATGGACATTTTCAGTACACAATGACTACATTCCTTGTGGGGAGTCGATATATGTGCATAACTCACCTCAATTCTTTTTTTCATCCTCTTCCCATAGCCTCCCTCCCATCATCTCCTAATTCCTTTTTCACTTGAAAAGAATTATCTTTCTATTTTTCTATTATCTATCTTTTAATTTGCTCTTTTTTTAATATTTTGTGCTTTCATATAAGAGAAATCATGTGATATTTAAGCTTGTGAATATGATTAATTTCACTTAAGATTATGTTCTCAAAACGCATTAGTTTTTTCTGCAAATGACTCAAGTTTATTTTTCTTTATTACAGTAGTAATCTATTGTGTATAAATACCACATTTTCTTTGTCCATTCATCTGTTGATAGACATATGGATCACTTCCAAGCTTTGGGTATTATGAATTGTATTGGTATTAACATGGATATACATGTATCACTGTAATACAATATCTTTAGCTCTTTTGGGGAGATACCAAGAAGAAAAATAGAAATTTCTAGTTTTCTGAGGGTACCCCATACTTCTTAGTGGTTATAGTAGTTTACTTTCACCTCAATAATGTAAATGTGTTCCTTTGGCCTCATAGTCCCTCCAGAATTTGTTGTTATTTGATTTCTTGATGACAGCCATGCTTTCTGAAAGGACATACAATCTAAAAACAATTTTTCATTTCCTTCTGAAATGCTTAGCTTGACTATTTAACCATAAAGATCAATAACTTTGAATTGTACTTTGCATTTCCTCTACTATTAAGGGTAAAATACAAGAAACAAAAGAAATCGGGTCAGGGATTTAGCTCAGTGGCAACGTTCCTTCCTCACAAGCACAAGGTCCTGAGTTTGACCCTCAGTACCAAAAAAAAAAGAGAAGAGATTTTGTTTGCAATTTAGCATCCCAACACAGATAATAATAATTAAAAATTATGTAGACTTCAGAGATTATGAAAAATACTCATTATAAGAATATGAAAGTAATGAGTGATACTAATAATGTTTACAAGCAGATGAAATTTATACAGATATTGCCAGTTGAACATTGGCAATAAATAATAATACAGTTATTTATAAATAAAACTTTGGTATTTGTACTCGGGATCCATGGATAATATACATTAACTTTGAACAAGAAAGAGAAAAAGGTCACAATTAGAATTAGCTTAAAACACCAAAACTTAAATGTAATTAGGTTTGATAATTAAAAATAATGAAAACATAAATTACAGTGCAAATGACTTTTTTACATACTCCATTGTCATGTAATTTCACACCAACTAAGTATCCCCAAATGTAAAAAAAGATAGTTTACTGACTACTTATATAAAAATATATATTATGCAAATGATGAATGATTACACTCTAAGAAGACAAATGAATTAAAAGTCATTAGTCTTTCTCATTTCCTATATTTGAAAAGCTTCTGATATTTTAAAGACAATTTTTTGTTATAATTAAGCTTACTTGCATTAAAGTAAATGAAATATTTAAAAAGGCCAAAGAATTTGTTTTCACTGAAAAAAATAAGTGATATTTATCTATTACTTAAATTAAATTAATTAAATGGTGTGCTGGAATTTCCACTGATAATTTCTTCAAAATAAAACAAAATCAATTTAGTCTTTTGAGAATTTAATATTTTAGTTGAAATTATTGTTACTGCTTTGTAAATTAACCTAACCATCTGACTGATACTGATTTTCCTTAAGATTGCAAAGTATCAGTTTGTGGCAACAGTGAATGATATATTGATATAATGAGGAATTAAATCACTCCAGGAGATACTGCATTGCCTTGAATTAGTGCTGAATTATGCAGAAAAAATACAATTCCATAAATAAATAATGATTATAAAGTTAACAATTTTTAATGCACAAGTATTTTTCCTTTCCTATGTAATTAGAAAAATTGATATGGGTTTGGTTGAGATTCATGTCCATTTTTGAGGTTATTTAACATCAATACTAACAATAAAGAAACAAAAAAAAGAAAAGATAAAAACTGTTTCTAATACATAATGCAGGATGTACCTTAAGTGATATTACTTATATTTTCTATGCCTGATATTATGTGGTTGATAAAAAAAATAATTTTAGGATCAGAGTCTGTCAGAATATTTGTCCTTTTTTAATATTGGAAATGAGAAATGGTACAAACATTAATGCATTTGTCTTCTTAGATTGCAATCAATCATTCGTTCATTTGCATAATGGCTCTTTATTTGATATAAGCAGGAACTAAACTATTTTGATGTATGTTGGGATATGGAGTTGTATGAAATTATATATCTATACAGTAAGTGTTAAAGTTATATGCATTGAGTCATTTATTTTTTCATGATTACAGAAATTTAATATGTTTATGAATATATTTAAGTGGTGTCTTAGTTACCTTTTCTCATTGGCAAGACAAAATACTCAACACTCAAATTTTTTTTTTTTTTTGGTATCGGGGATCAAACTCAGGACCTTGTGCTTGTGAGGCAGGTGGTGGAACCACTGAGCTAAATCCCCAGCCCTTAAACACTCATATTTAAAAGAGGAAAGGTTTATTTCAGCTCAAAGTTTGTAAGGGTTTCAGTCCATAATTAGCTGGCTCCAAGACAGGGTGGCATGGCAGAGAAGCATCACAGAGGAGAAACAGTTCATGGGAAAGCAGGCAGCAAACCAACAAAGCAGCAAACAGCAGGAGCAGCAGCAGCAGGAGAAGCAGCAGAAGCTGCCTTTATATTCTACCCAGGCTATAAGCCTATTGATCAATACAGCATCACATCATTGACCCCAGCTTCATACAGCTACCTCTCAAAAGTCCTACCTATGACTGATAGAAGCTTTGAGGGGACATCTACATTTAAGTCATAACAAGTGGCAAGATAGTTTATTGAATTCTTAAATAGAACAACTCTGGAGCCAAAGAGTCTGTAGTCAAAATTCTAAGTTATCTCACTCTTCTCTTTATGCAAAGTACTGAATTCTTCTATTCCTCAGTTTGCTCATTCATCAAACTTGAATGATGATGGTTACTCCTTTGTGTCCTATGTTACATGTGATGAAACAGATTATGTTAAATATAATGTATAATTCAAACAATAACAGTTTTTATCTAGTGTAAGATTAATCCTTTCAATTGTTCTCTAAGTGACAAAAGGACAAATGGAAAGTCAGATCACAATTGTGGATTAGAAAACAATAATGGCATATATACTGTTATATTGGCATGTATGTATTCATCAATCATCTGTGAAAGCCTGTTTATTTACTAATTTATTTATGCCAGCAGAGAATATATTGGTAATACAGAAAAAAAATAATATTTTATTATTATATTTTACTAAAATTAAAATTTGAAGGATGATTATAAATCATGATATGAATAGATGTGGTTATGCTCTGTAACTGAACAAAAATTAACAGCTTTTCTAATGACTAAATAAAAAAGAGGAAGACACATTTAAGAATTTATGTATGATCTGGTATTGAAAAAAGTGGTAGACAGGGTGTGGCTCAGAGTTTTAATAATATATTATGGATTTGGAATTTATGTTGAAATTACAGGAAAAAATAAAGATTTAATGAGGGTGCTAAAGTTATAAAAGTTTTATTTAATAATGATTTCACTGAAACGTGATGGGGAAAATGTGTATATAAAGCACAAAGCTACAGTACTTAAAGTCTACTGGAATTTTCATTTTTACAGAATTTGTCATCACATTTAATAGGTAAAATTTTCAAGTATCTGGTGTTATCACTATTTATACAGCAAGGAAATGAGGTTACTCTAACATGACTACCAATTTTCTTCTTGGGCTATATAAAGGATAATGGTGTCATTCACTGAGATAAGAGTACAAAAAAAGGAATTTTAAAAAATGAAGAAATTGCATTTTTGAATTTATCTAAAATTTACATTTCAATGATTATTTTGACCACCCACCAGAGCATTCCATGTAAAGCCTCCATCTAAATACATCTGATATTTCTTGAATATTTACCCATCTTCTATGTTTTTAATTACTTTTTCCCTCAAATTTGGGTCTCTTCCATTGGCTACTCTGTAAACATTACGTATAGCTTCTAACATCCTACCAGGTACTGACCCTGTGAAATTATGTCACCTATAACTTTTCTCCAGTTATCCATTTTTTCTTTCTCTGGGATATGGTAATTTTTCCAAGTACTGTCAGCCTTCACTGATTGCTACTCTTATTGCCAATATTCTGAATTTTTCAGAGTATCAGTAGAAGCATTATTTCTGTGCAAATGCCATGTTCTATTTTGTGTAGAAACTAAAAGAAAGTAGTTTTTCCTTTAAGAACTTTATTCTTCTAATTGAGCACCAAAGGAGCATTGCTTAACATCATTAATGTGCTTAAAGGTCTAGTGAAAATACCTTTTCCATTTCACATACCTACTCTCGCTCTCCCTAAAATAGAGCCCAGGCTGTGATACAATTTTTTATGTCAGACAAGACATTACACGATTCTTATATTAGGTGTTACTCATCAATCAGTTTGTCTACTAAGATTTCTTTGCCTTAAGGAGTAAATCATACATAGGACAATCAAATTAACCTAAATTTGTACATACGACTCTCCAATAGACTTTTAATCCTTAGACTTGGGAAGCATTTGTTTTCGTTAGAGTTCTTTAGAGGAACAGAATCAATAAGAAATATATGTATAATTACACAAAGAGATTTATTTGGTCAGTTTACATATCATATGCACAAGAGTTACAATGGCCATTTGTGGAATCAGAAGCAGAAGAATCCAACAAGGCTTTATCTGAGGATCCAGTAGCAGTTAAAGTTTGAAGGCTAGGAAGCTCACAATAGAGTCACCAGTGGCAGGTCTGCATTGGAAGCTGAAGAGATGGGAGACCGAAGTCCAAAGGGAATGGCAAATACTGGAACTGTTAAAAAAAAAAAAAAAAAAAAAAAAAAAAGGAACACTTTCTTTCCCTTTGTAGTCCGCTGTCCAGGCTACAAGCTGATTGGATGGTGCCACTCACATCTTTTGTGGGTCTTCTCCCCTCACTTTGCTGGCCCACATGTCAATCATCAGTAGATACACCCAGAGTTTTACTACTCTGCTAGGCTGTCCTTACTCAAGTCAGGTTGACACATTACAATTGCCAGTTACCATATGATTGATTTGTACTTACTTTCATGTTCCAAGGAATCACGCAAAATACCATCCTCTAATTGATTGGAATGAATTCTGACAAATACTTTCTATGCTCTATAGAATCTTAAGTGGTACTTTTCCAGAGAAGCTATGAGTAAATTATTTTTAAAGAATTTTGCTCTACTTTGCTACAGTAAGTTGGTTGTCTGAAAATATTATAGAATGAGATAAAGAACAAAATTATAGAGAAAGGTGAAGGAAGAAGTGGATAATGGTGCAGTGAACATTAACAATGCGTGTTATATCCATCTAAAAATATGTCCAATTTAAAACCCCTGTGATGTATACCTAATATGAACTAATACAATTAAAAATAAAAGTTTTTTAAAAGGATTTTAGCTATATTTTAAATCATCAAGCTCAACTACACAATGAAAAGGTTTTATTTTGGAAATTCCTAAGGCTGATTGGGTAACACAGACCTGCATGTTTCCTTCAAGCTGATCTAACATTAAGTAATGTACTGTGTTCAAGGCATTGTTCAAATTACTAGGGTTACCACAAATCAGCAAGAATGGCAAAGCCTGTCTTCAGGAAACTTGAAACCTCATGGAGTTCATGCATTACTCACATTCTAGATGCATGCCAAAACCAGAGTTGAAAAAAATTAGCTACTATTTACATGATATAAAAATTATTTTAATTCTAACTTATTTAAAGACCATTTGTTTTCTGCACTTTTAGCACATGAACATAATGCTTATTTAAAGAGATAAGTTCAACAGTGTTAAGTAAAATGATTTATTTATTTTCACAAATTCCTTTTAATCATTTATCTTTTTATTCTTTTCATGAGATAAAATTTACTGTAGATTTCATAACATTATTATCATTTTTAGGTGTAAAAATAATGTCCACTCTAATATTTGTTTTAAAAAATTCAGTAAATTAAGAATTTTCTCCTACTATATTGAAGCCTGTTTCTTCCATTCTTTTATTGCTTTCCACTATTTCTAGGCTGCATATGACAATTCTAGCACTTAAAAGGATAATAAAGACTTGAAGCACAAGAATAGAGTCCTATGAAACTGGACAGTTAGCACTTGCTTTAGTGTTCCATGGATATTGTATATTCTAGACTTCTACAAAGTGGCATCTGTTCCTTATGATAGTGTTCAGATTTCTGTAATGGACACTATTGTAAAAGGCACTTGGCTAAGCTGATTCTTGATGCAGGGCTTCTGCAAATTCCCACTCTACCACTTCTGATTTCTAGCATACCCTGTGTTATCCCTGACTCATTTTCTCATGGGGCTTAATCTATATTCCACCCCCATCCAATGTTGTGAGTTGATGATATTGAAGATCACTGTCATCAGCCAGAATGACTTTTACAATATCCAGTAAGCACAATTGCTCTGAAAACTGCCACAAGAACATGTCTGTGTACCCGGGCTCTGTCTCAGGAATGAATGTCTAGATTAGTGACATAATTACTGTGGGCCAACAGAGATGCAGAAGGAGGACACATAGTTTAACATGCTCCAGCTGACTAAGAATGCCAGCACCAGGAATGAATCTAGAAGTACTGAGGCTTGATGCCTACTCTCTACCAAATGAAGTACTATACAAATTCAGTGAAATGAAATAAAATTCTGAACACTTATTTTTTAAAATTTTTGAAATACTTTGAGAGTTTTATTTTATACTTCTTTTCTATGGAGAATATTTAACTGTAGCTTTCTTAAGATGAGAGATCTCATCTTATGAAAGAAATAACATATGAATTAGGCATTGCCATACTCTGCTTTTCAAATGTGAGTGACATTCAAATTCCTTACCAGCATTCGTGAAGACTTCATGATCTGCTCTTAGTACTCTCCAACTATAAAGTCACCTCTATTCTTACTTTACTTATAACCTCATATTTCTTCCAAAATTTTGCGAAATATTCTAATTCAATTTACCTGATTTTCAAACACAAAGCTAATATCTGTTTCTAATTTTTTTCATTTTATAGTGAAATGAATATTGAAAATGGATGCTTCTATGTTTATATTTCTCAAAGTTATCAGTGTGCTATGCCTGAAATTGTAGCATCTATGCAAATCCAGATCTTTCAACCGTATGTAAAGGATCAGAAATTTTGTGGTTAGAATACAGAATTCTTAGATGTAGCAAGACCTCCAGATGATTCTAGTGCATGCCCAATGTGAGAACTTTTATGTTTGAATAGCAGAGACAATTCTTACACAAAGAGCGTATGAATTATTTAAAATGTAGGCAAAGAGTTAAATTGCAATCTTTACAGACATAAGAAATCTCAGCAACTACTAGGTTCTAAGGGAGAGAAGTAGTATGACTCATTCTTTTTTAAAAAAGATATTGTATTTATTAAATACCTATGATGTTCAAGTGGCAGGGCCGTGTGCTAACTTTGTGCATTTAAAAAAGTTATTTCTTGGAGATCAAAATATAATACAAATGGATAAAAGCAATACTCAAGACAAGTAAACAAGAAAATATATAAGTGCACATTTTAGTATTTTGTACAAAAACAAAATACAAAATGCTATGAAAGAGTTTTTCTCTTTAATGCAATTTAGAATCCAGGTCAGAGGAAAGCTTTCTGAAGAATTTATACTTCCCAGATGACCTGAAAATTGAGACCAAACTTCCCAGCAGTGGAAATCAGATGGTTGAATAGGAAAGTGTTCCAGTTAAAAAGAACAGAAAAATATGTGAAAACTCCTGAGTTGGAAGAGATGCAAGCATGTTAAAGATTATGTGAAGACCCACCTAGAATCTGTCTCCACAATGGAGACATAGGCCGGTGCCTCTTCCCTTAATTTGGGTCAACTCTAAAGGGCCACTAAATCTCTCTTCCTTCATTTCCTTGCAGCACCAAAAACTCCATAATAATTCTCCAGAGTGCAAGTGTCTTTCTCAGTTTCTGTGCACGAAGGAATCTGATCACAGATAGGACACAGGACAATGTAACTACACAATAGTTAGAAAGGGACAGAGGAGCCTGAGATGAGACTGGGCAGTTAACTGCAAGACAGATATATCCTCCAGATAAAGATATTGCACTTTATTCTACATGGAATAGTAACCAGTTCTAAGTTTTAGTGGAAGGATTAACATATATGATTTAAGAAAATTACTCTGGCCACTGGAAATAGAAAGGAAACAGTTGTCTTCCACTTGTTAATATAAAGTAAAGGAATCAACAAGCTATTCGTCTCATAATTATTATATTCTAAACTTAACATTATGTTGTCTTTCATCTTTAGAGCTCTCAATCACTCCCTTTCATAGAACAAAAATAAAATTATGCCATAAGTGAAATTTTTAAGTTCCTTGGAAAAGGGCCTGAGTTTTCTAACTCTGAATTCTCAGAAACAATTAGCATGATGCTGAATATATAGTAAATGCTTGCTACTGAAATTGAAATAAAAGTTGCTGCGGGCACATGAGTTGCAAGAAAGGCGTTGCCTTTCTCTAAGCTTTCTCCTCATCTGTCCTCATTATTTTTGAATGTTTGCTGCAGCTGCCTACAGTCAGCGCTTTAGCCTGACTGAAATACTGAATGTATCAATATACTAAGAATAGATTTGTCTCAGGGGAACAGGCACACATTAACCAAGTCCACAGAGACAGATGTTTAATGCCTGAACTCAAAGGTACATCAGCACATTTTCTCTTCTTCAGCAAACTACACTAAAGGCTCAAATGTGACTCAGATGCTATCTCTAAGTATGCCAGACTAAAAGTCAAATCACAGCTAGAAATTGTTTAGTAAGCAGAAAATCAGAAAGAGAGCTACTATGTGATTTTAATGTATAAAGGCATCATTCTACTAAGACAGCTAAGTTCATACATACCTCAAATATAAATCATTCTGCTTATGAAGACCAGGAAACAATTATTTGCATTCTGTTTATTAAGACCAAAAAGAAATATGGTCATGCCTCAATAAACATACTTAAAAGTTTCTTTCTTGATGTTTCTAGAATATAGGAGACATCATTTAAAAAACATTCACTTTGTAATGTTAATTACTTTAAGTAATATGTGGTTAATTCTTGCTAGAGAAATTATACAGTTTTAGAATGGTTAATATAGTAGAGATGTTTTCTGCAGGATAATAATTAAATTATCTAGTGTAGTTTTTCTATTCCCAAGTTATATATAAAATAGAATTTTGTCTAAGCTTAGACAAAATGTTTCCTTCTCAATGAGATAAATAATGAATTTAGACAAGTGCAGTACTTCAATGATAAATTTTAATTTTAGCCAGAGATTAAAGGAAGAAAAGAATTCCTGGTGAAATCAAAGCAGCAGAAAGAATAGTAGTATGATGAACTAAAATAAATGAAGAGTTAGACACTATAGTTCTGTCTTCATAGGGTGATACAGAATTTTCCAATATCTTATTTTGTAAAGACATACAAATAACACATACCCAACCACTTTGCTTCTTAAGGCTTGTGTATGTAAAAAGACAGCCTTATAAAATGTTCATAAAGGTATTATTAGTTAAAATTAAATTAATGCTAATACAATTGCAATAGTATTCATAATTCTTGCTGATGGTAATAATAATAAAGTCAAGACATCTAAATTATGACAAAATTAAAACTAAAATTAAAATTAAAATTAGTAAGATGAAACTGAAAAATAGGAAAATCATTATTTTATTTTTCAATAATAACCCAGACAATTATTTGAATATGAATATTAAGCCTCTTTCTGATTCTTGCAAAATCAGGCTCTATGTTGAAAAGTGTGATAAAAGGGAGAAATACTGATGGTGTTTCAGAAAATTTTTGTTTTCTTTTCTTTTCATTTTGTTTTGTTTTAAGACACATTTTTCCCCTTGGCCTTCCATTTTCTGCAGGCACAGGCACTTTGATGTAAACTTTTATGTAAATGTAGAACAGATTTGTTTTATATAGATTTGCTGCCAAATGTAGTGGATATAAAGCTTTTTCTTTTTGGTTCACTGCTTATGTGTAATGTGAATGCTATGATAGTTCTGCAAGATATCATCAGGCACGAATGTGAGTTTGATTCATTTGATAATATTTGTAATGTTAGAATTTTTGTTTTTATTTGCATTTCAATGTACAAATAATGAGATATTCAAAACATGGCAGAGTCAAGAATTAACCTCCAACATAAATAGCTCCATTCATAGGGCCATATACTATTCCTCTCTGGTCGCAACACATATCCCCATATCAAAGTAAACACTCTAAGCACATTTTATCCCAATACACTGCTGCTCATGGAGCTACAGTTGATCCACACTACTTACTTCTTGATCACCTTACATTTATTTATTGGATCAATAAATACATGTAGATCACCTATCCGAGAAAAGAATCTGTTCTAGGAGTTGCAAATACTCAATACTGCTGTTGACACTGGGAAATGTGAAATAGCTTTGCATTATATTTTATCAAATTTTCCCAAAGTTTCATCTAATATAATTAACTAAATACTACCATAGAAATCTCCTTTGATTCCTTATGTATTCTGACTATTTTTCACTTGAAAAAAATGTAGATTTTTAAAAAATTCACTACCACTCAGATTGTTTTGGAACAATTTGCAACGTAGATTAAAACAGGAATGCCCATTTATCTTTCTCTTGTTCATCCAAATTATTTTAATTGTTCTGAACCCTACCTTCTCTATATCCCCCAAATGCAGTTTTTCACTGAATTATCTACCAATGTATTTACATTTGTTAATTTTCTCTTCCTAATCAAATTACTGGCTTCTAGGGATATGCTCAGATCATTCTAATGCAGTGATCCTGATCTTAAACTAATTCCCAGATATTTACTGGATAGCTAATGAAATTTGGTTGGTCATTATTTAAGAAATAAATATGCCCTTTTAAAATTTATTATTCAGTTTGAAAACATCATAGTTAATGTATGACATTTTCTTTGTAAAAAGACCTGGTGAATTGATTAAATGAAAAGATTTTTTTTCTAGCTAGAAATTTGATTGTTTTTCAATCTTTATTTTTGTTTGTATGTTTTAGCAAAGATTGAAAAGTTAGAGTCATGAACCAATGTGATAAATTATAGAACACAGAATGGTAAAAAATATATAGACTAACTTTATTAAAGCTTATGTAAAATTGGTTATTATGTTCCATTTCTGACCAACCATTTCCTTATTAGAAGGCAAAATAGGTAAAACACTTGAAAACATAGGCTTAGGCAAAGACTTTCTGAACAGAACTTCAGTTGCACGAGAAATAATGTCAAGAATCAACAAATAGGATTACATCAAATTAAAAAGGTTCTGTACAGCAAAAGAAACCACCAACAGAGTGAGGTCTTTACAGAACAGAAAAACATTTTTGCCAGTTACTCTTCAGAAAAAGACTAACATGTAGAAAATCCCTGAAAATAATTAGATATATGAGATTTGAATACCCTACCAAAAAATGAGAATTCGAAGTGAATAGATACTTCTCGGATGAAGAAATACAAATGGCCCATAAACACATGGAAAAATGCTCAACATTGCTGGCTCTTTGGGAAATGCAAATGTAAACAGCACTGAGATTCCATCTCATTACAGAAAGAATGGCTATCATCAAGAAATCAACCAATAGCAAATGCTAGTAGGGCTGAGGGGAAAAAAGAACCCTTCTTTATTGTTGGTGAGAGTGTAAACTGATACAACCACTATGGAAATCAATATGGAGATTCGTCAAAAAACTAAAACTAGAAATTTCATTTGCCCTAGCTATTCCTCTTCTAAGTGTTCTCCAAAAAGAGTTAAAGACAACGTAGCACCACAATGATGTATGCATACACATGTTTATAACAGCACAATTCGTATAGCTAAATCTTGGAAAAAGTATATCCATCAACAATGAATAGATAAAGGAAACATGGCATTTATACACAATGGAGTACTAATCTCCCATAAAGAGAGATAAATTTAAGTCTTTTTTAAAGGAAAATGGGTGTATCTTGGGACCGTAATGTTTAGTGATGTGACTTAGACACACAGTCTTAAATATTGGATGGTTTTTCTTATATAAGAAATTCAATATATACTTGGGTGCAAAATAAGGCAGACAAAAGAAATAAAACAAATAAAAATATGCTGCATGCAGTTCTATTTAAACCTATATGTATATGAATTTTGGTTTTCAAAACAGAGTATGTAAATATGTAAATATTCTCACAGGAAGTGAGTAAATAATTTCTTTTTAAGAGTTTAAAACATTTTATTGAGCATTTGGAATAAAACAAGTTACTGTTTTAATAATGAAGTTCTAATGTAATTGAATATTCGCCTTTTATGGAAATTATTCATGGTAATTCTACTCAAAACTGAACATTTTTCTGTGGATAACTACAACTATATTCTTGAATATCCAATGATAAATTTAATTTTGAAATAATTCTCATAATTTATGAACATATTCCCCTTTAAAGAGACTAAATTTTGCAACATAAATATAAACATTTTATATCTTTTATTGTATTTCTTTGTAATATCTATTTAAACATGCAACATAACTGTAACTTTCCTGTTAAGTTAAATCACTAAGCAGATATTAGCTTCAAAAGATGAAAATAAAAAAGAAGCAAGAAAATAAAGAATGTTGAGGAGTTTATTTCCAATGAAATAGTATACTGGTATAACATTGTCATCTTAAATGACATCCTAACTCTCCTAAAGCTTTGGTTCAAGGGCTTCATTCTATTGTGCTGTTAAATACTTCCCTTGGAGCATTTATAGTACATTCTATGTTTAAAATAGTTTACAACTGTCAACTAGCTGGTCGTCACAACACCCCTTGGAGACAGGTAACTATTAGGATTCTCATTTTATAATGGGGAACAAATAGTAGCATGGTGAATAGGAAGAGTTAGTGACTTAGCCAGAAACTTGAAGCTGAATTCCAGCCTAGTAAACTGAACTTTTGTTAACCAACTTTTTATTTTAATAGTTACCCTTATAATAATGTAAGTTTAGTTTGTTCAACTCTTTAGTGGGTAATAATTGATCAACAACTTCATACAACCCTGAACTTCTGGGTAAACTTATCTTGCATCCACTAAGAATTTATAATCTAATATATAAATCCACATGTGCATACAAACACACATATAAAAACATGAAGTTCTCATCATCACTGGAAGGTGGTGATGAAAAATATAAACAAATAATCATTTTAGCTAGGTGTTTTAAGCTATCCAAGCAAGATCCAGTAATTGAAAAGATATCCTTTCTACGAAAAATTATTAATGAAATTCTTAATCATCAGGTGCCATTTATATTGTCCTTCAAATACATATGGTAAATTTTTCTCCCTTATCTCAATTTAAGATACCTAAATCATTTTTCCCAATTATTGCTTCTGCCATTAGAGTCAATCCCTCTCAAATTTTTTCTCTCTCTATCTATCAAAACAACTTCCTGATGTCTAAGCACAAGTAGGCCTGGTGATTTTTTATTATCAGACAAATTTCAAAAAATGGATCTTGAAGGATAAAGCCTTACATGTTTTCTTTTAATCAGTCTCCCTGTCCTATTCTTTTTTTGCTGTCATCATTTAAAATGGGTTCTTTTGCATTCCTTTTACATACATTTATCATATCAGTTGTCATACTCTATGAGAATCATGTGTATCTAACTCTCTTTCCGCACTAACCTGCCAGCCATAGACCTTAGATAATCTCCTTACACAAAAACTTTAGGAAATATCTATTTAATGATACTCAAGAAATTAATGACCTAGTGAGATGTAGAAGTCTTGTGCAATCCAAGCTGTAGATCTGTCCCAATAAAAGTCTTGAGGAAAAAAATAATACATTACATAATTAGAACACAGCACATAATATTCCTTGGTAGAAATGTGGGGTTTGAATAGAGGAAAGTTGTGATCAGACTGTAGAAAATTTTATGTAGTGAACATGCTGTGCTACTGTCTTCCCACAGTTTCTGATATTTCCTGCCACTCCCTTCTCTGATTTACTTTGGTCTACTCATCCAGTATCTTGATTTTTGCATTTGATCAAGTATTTAATATGCATTTAAATTTAACTAATTTATACAGATAAGATCATTGTGGTATCGTAAAATTATCTCCTAAAAGGTGATCTATTAATTGATTCATTCTGACAAACATTAATTTATCTCTCAAATGTAAATTATTGAATTAAGCTTTCCATAGTACATCTTTCAAGTTTACTATTCTTTAAAAATTTGAATATTTCTCTATTATTGGCATGATGTAAGAAAGATTAATTTATATCTGCTTTTTATTTTCTTTAATCTACATTTGCCTGACTAGAAATAAAATGGAAAAGGTTATTGAGCTGCAGGGAATATTATTAGTCAGCTTTCCCATAGCCGAAACACAATAGTCAATGCCAACAACTTAAAGGGAAGGTGTAATTTGGTCACAGTTTCATGACATTCAGTTCATGTCAGTTTCTCCAAGGCAGAAACATCATAGGAAAAGGGCAAGGAAAAGCGAAGATGCTTGGTTCATGGCAGTCTGAAAGCAAAGTAGGGAGACAGTGCCAGAGAGAAGGAGGTCAGGAACCTCATTTAGTACCTAAAATCACTCCTCCATGATCCGCACAGATACACCCCAAGTGTGCTTTACTAATTCTCTGGGGAGCTTGCAGACTAATCAAGTTAACACAATTAAACTTTCCACCTACATTCCATTTTTGTCCTCTTGATGCTCAAATATATCTCCTTAATTCATACTTAACTTTTCAAATAAATTTAAGGTCCTAATTTCATCTAATATGATAAAACTACCATCCTTATAACTGAATGTCTCAACAGTCTGAGCATTACTAAAAGGTTCAAGTCAAGGTCTCCTCTCAAACTCAAAGCTAAATCTTAGCTGTGATCCTCTGTAACAATAAAAAACAAGTTGCATAATCTGCATATACAATGACACAAGGTAAACATTCCCTTAGAAGAGAGAGGAATAAGGTTCTAGAAAAATAATAAGAGGAAAGCCAAAACCTCAAAGGGCAAAAATTAATTCTTAGAGCTCTGTGGCTGGCATCCAGGGCACACAGTGGTGAGATATGTTTCAGAGGGCTTGGGTTCCTTCAACATTATGTTCTTGCTGCCTGAAGCCATCTTTTGGGCTAGCTCTGCTGAAGGCCTGCCACTTTCCCTTGGCAGACATTCCATGTTGCTGGTTTCCACAAGTTCCTGGAATTTCTACTGAATATTGAGATTCATTCTCACAGCTTCACAAACTGTCAACTCAAGGGTTCTTTACCTGGCCTCCCAAGCTGTCCTTTGAAATTACATGGAACCCTACAAATCTTGAATTTTACATGTTGATAAAACTTATATCACGTGAATGATGCCAAGTTCTATTGTCAGTGGAAGCACTAACTAGGTTCCCTTGGACCATGACTGCAGCAGTCTCTGAGCTCCTAGAAGGCTGATCACACTGAAATGAACACAGGGAACCAATTTCTTAGGAGCCCCTTCTCAAACAGTGATTGCAGAAATTGTATTCTCATGTGAAAGTTTTAACATTTTGCACACTCGAATCTGTGATGGATGGAGTCTTGCTGATTCCTGAGTTGCCCCAAGCCATCTACCTTCTTTTCTCTATGGAAAGTACTTACTCTGTTTCTTCAATGGCACTAAGTTCTTCAACAGCCACACCTCATTTGACCTCAACATTATACCTGGCTCCTTTTGGAACAAAGTTTTGTTTTTTAAATGTTTCTGCTCTGCATTTTGCCTCCAATTATCACCATAAATCTGGTTAAAAGCAGCAAGAAATATCCATACCAGAGAAAGAAACTTAGGGTTCTTTGACATCTCCTCTGACAGACAAGCTAGTCCACTATCTTTAATCTCAATGTCCTGCAAAGTCTCAGAACATTAACAAAACAGGAACTTTTTTTTTTTTTTTACCAGAATGTAACACACATGGCTTTAGTCCAATTGCCAAAGAACCCCTTATTCCCAAATGAAATATCCTGAGATTAACCTTCTTTGTCTGCATTCTTATCAGGATTCTAGTCTTTGAGTTCCAAGCAGAGTCACCCATTGGGATCTACCTACAACATTCTATAGCTTCTCTAGTCCACCTCTTCAAAACTTTCCAAACTGTTCCTCCAAAGAAATCCCAAAGGTTTCTGAACTATATGAGCAGGAATGGTTATAGCAACCTCCTCATTCCATGTAATAATTTTCTGTAATAGCTTTTCAAACAGAGACACAATGGTTGACACATACAACCTGAATGAGGAGAAATGCAATTTGGTTGATGGTTTCTGGGGATTCAGTCCATAGTAAGCTTGCTCTAAGGCAGAAGTGTCACGGCAGAAAGGCATTGTAGAGCAAAGATCCTTAGTTCATTGTGGCCAGGAATCAGAGCAGGGGAACATCAGCAGAAAAGAGAGGACAAGAAACCACACATGGCACCCTAAATTATGCATTTATGTCCTACTCAGTTGTACGCAGTATTAGCTGCTGAACTAATCAAGTTGGCACAATTAAGCTTAATCACTACAGATATAGAGTAATCATAATTTAAAGAATTTTATTTGTACAGAGAGTGAGACAGACAGACAGATTTAGAAGAAAATAAAGGATGATATACCCTCTGTATTATTTTGAGACAATATAGTGTTACCTCGGTTCATGAACTTAATTTGTTCCATGATTTTGGAAAAGATGGCCATGTTCTTGCTCATGAAGGAAAGATGGCTATGGTCATGTTTCTCATCTGATTCAGAGTTTTCAAACTAAAACAAATGTTACCAGATGCTTCCGATTGCAAACCAAATTCCAAACAAAAGTGTTCATGAACTGAGGTACCACTATATTTAACTTCCAATTTAATTCCTTTGGGAAGAAAATTCATTTCAGAATATATATCTCTTTTCTTATTAGCATAAATAGTGTTTTAAAAATAATTATTTTTCTAGTATAAGATAAATTTGAGAGGTCTACTTAAAAACAGAGAATAGAGACAGTGTAAGGATAGAGTAAGGTGTATGCTTGAGAAAAACATAGGCTACACTCACAGTAGTGAAGCCATGATTAGATTAATTCTTCACTCATACATTTGCCTGTTTGTGAGTGTGGGGGGTGGTGCCAAAGGTTTCTAAGATACAGCATCAATAGCTCTCTGTGAAAGTACAAATTGATATTAAACTGTCAAAAAGTTATGATAATCTCAAAGTCATCGCTAAGCAAATAAAAAAATCCCAAATGGATAAATATATGTGCATAAATATGATTAGAATTAGAGAATCTACATAAATTTTGGCATAATATGCTTTTAAAATTAGTGTGAGAGGATTATAGCCATTATTTACTCAATTTTTTTCTTCTTATCCTGCTAGGACTTCAATAGCGTATATTTTGTGATGCTTTAGATTATTGCACAGATCATTGAAACTTTGTTGTACTTCAAATATTTTTCTCTCTCCTCTATAGTTTGAAGATTTTCCATTGATTAGTCTTCCAGCACACTGATATTTCTTTTGTCATTGCATATCTACCATTGCGATAATCTAGTGAATTTTTTTTTTGGTTTTGTTAATTTCACTCTAACATTTCCATCTGACTTTTATCCTAGTGTCTCTCTGTTGGAATGTCCTGTGTGTTGAGTAATTATCATCATAATTTGCTTGACTTTTTTGAACATATTTGTACTCTCTTTCAAGTCTCTGACTACTAAATATAATATCTATCTCTCCTGCTCAGACTCAATTTCTACTAATTTCTTGAGTATGAGTCACATTTCTTATTTTCTTACCTATCTGGATCTTGGTTTCTAAAAATTTTCTCTTAATATCTTGCCTCAATTCAATCTGTAGAATCCTCTGTCCCATGGCATATAATGGCTGATGTTTCTGCTCAGTTTTTTCTCCCATCACTATTGTTTTTGATTAGCCTGGGCTATAAGTGATTAACTAGTTCTGTGGTCAGACTCTAATTGTATCAGAATTTAGGCTCAAACCTGTTAAGGGATTCTTAGGTTCTTATTTCAAGGAATTATTTCTGGTGGGTCTGTTACTCACATCAAATAAGACTGCTATTTTGGGCTAGCAAAGTTGTGAGGTTTATTTCCCATTCAATTTTCCTACCAAAATTTTCATAATTTATGAATTATCAGTGCTCTGTTTCAAACTTAGGGTCTTCCAGATGCAAGGCATATGCTCTACTGCTAGGCTACATCCCCAGACCTGTCAGTTTTAAATGAAAAAAATACTGTTTTGTGCTCTGCAATAAATCAGTTTCACTACTTTAGAAGCAAAGCTCTGATGTCTGTCCCTACTCATCTCCCTCCCTAAACTTCTCCACTCTTTAAAGCAAGTAATGCTGCCAAAATGAGCTGGGAATGCTGATAGTCTCTTGATGAAAAGATGGTAATAGACTGTTTTTTTCATTTCCAAAGCTCTAGTAGTTTGTCCAGAATGTATTCTTTTTGACTTGTCATCAAAGCTTATTTGCAAACCCTGAAAAAAATAATCTTGAATGATTTTATTCAGTTTCATACCTTCAGTATGTAAGGGAAGTTTTCATCAGCTTGTTCATATTGTTTTCTTTAAAATTAATTTATATTTACTTGAAGAAAAATAATTGTATATATTTATAGGATGCAGTATCATGTTCTGATCTAAGTATACATTTTGAAAGACTCAATTAAGCAAACTAACATACTCAGTACCCCATCAATTTATCATTTTCCTAGATGAAAATGTCAAAATTTCACTTAGCAATTTTGAAATATATTTATTATTTGTGCTCACAGAGCAGTGAAATAAATCATTGGAATTTATTCCTCCAATCTAACTGAAACTTTATATTCTTTGATCAACATTTCCCTTTCCCAACTCATCTCCCACCAGCCCTTAGCCCTTGTTAACCACATTCCTATGCACTGTTTCAAGATAAACATTTTTAGATTCCACAGTCATGACTGCACAGTATATGTCCTCATGTATCCGGTTTATTTTCCTTAGCACAAGGTCCTCCAGTTCTATCCATGTTGTCTCAAGTGACAGGATTTGCTTCTTTTCTGAGATTGAAAGTTTGATTGATTATATCACTTTGTCTTTCCTATCCATCCACTAAAGGATACCTAGGTTGCACCACTTGGCTATTCAGAATAAAGCTGAAATGAACACAGAAGTACATATATCACTTCAGCATACCAATTTCAATTCTTTTGGATATATATCTAGAATGGCATAGCTGTATCATATAATTCTATTTTTGCCTGTTTAAGAAACTAGCATTCATACCATTTTCCAAAATGGCCGTACTAATTAACATTTCATCAGTAGTGTACAAAGGCTCCTTCTTGCCAATACTTGTTACCATTTGCTTTTGGATAATAACCTTCCTAACAGACAGGAGATGATAGTGATAGCATATTGTTCTTTCAGTTTGCATTTTCCTGATGACTTGAGATAGGGAATTTTTTTCATGTATCTGTTGGCCATTTGTACCTTTCCTTTTGTAACATAACTGTTCAGATCCTTTGCCCATTTTATAAATTGAGTAATTTTTGTGCTATGAATTGAGTTTCTTATACATTTTGGATATTAACTAGCTCTTACAAGTATAGCTTGAAAGTATTTTCTTAATGAAAGTCCTTCTCCAGCACTCCAACCAGAGGTAGGTGCTAATATATGGCTCTTGCTTGTCCCAGTGATTCTTCATAGTGAATTAGTTACATTATAAATATTTTATCTTTACAATCTGCTCTGCTGGACATTGAAATTTATTTCCTCAAAACTAATAAAACTTTTCTAAAATGTAGAAAAGATATCTGACATGACTTAACTACAACTAAAATTCATGCAAACTCTAATTCATAGTTGAACATTAATAATACATTACAAATTTTGTTCCCAGATAACAAGATATTTTGTTATCTAGTTGAAATAGTGACCTGATTATCCATTGATTAATGAGTTGCTTATTTATAATGGGTATGAATACTCAATAACCAAGTAATCTATTTTAATTTTATATTAAATACTATATGTACAAATACTTGCTATTTGGCAGCACACAATGTATATATCACCATATATATCTCAATATATATCACCTTAAATATGACAATGATTAGATAAGAATGTGACAAAAGCAGAACATTCAAATGATGTAATTCTGATGACAAGACAAGGTGATTTATTATTGCATTCCTTTATCATTTATAATTTTGCTTAGAGCAATGGCATGTAAGGGGGGGGGTAAATCTCCAACATTTAGTTTAAAAACATATTTCCAATAAAATAATAATCAAGGAATAAAAATGTATAAATATTTACAAAATGAGTGAAGATACAATTGAAATATCAATGTTTGGAGGATCAGAATGTGAAGGACAGGTAGCAACTGGCATATCAGAGAAAAATGAAAGCTAAGTCTGTAGGGTACAAGGAAGAACCAAATTCATTTTAAGGCCAGATCACCCTACTTTTCCTAGTGCAGAATGGTTCTAAAATAGCAGTGCTTTAATGTGTTCAAAAACATCAGATTTTTAGACTCTTTTTTCAGCATAGTTTGAACACTGGACCTTCCCTTTCTGGATTTGGAAAACTAGACAAAAAGAAGAACAAAAAATTACCTGCTATAATGGAAAATGAGTGGTTAAGTGAAAATCTGAGTAGTAAATGGTGAGGTTCTCCATTAAGCTTATTGCTCCCAAATGCTAAAACCTAAGATTATGTATCTAGAGAAAATAGATTAATAGAGAGTTACTTGGTTCGATCCCAGATACCAAAAAAAAAAAAAAAAAAAAAAAAAGAATTTTGAGCTAGGGATTTAGCTCAATGGTTCCACTGCCTGCCTTGCAAGCACAAGGTCCTGAGTTCGATCCCTGGTACCAAAAAAAGAAAAAAAGAAAGTTACTTGGTTTATGTCAGAATCACATTGCAGTAAAGTCTATTCATGTATAAAGAGGTATGATTAACACCATACTGTCATTTTTAGTAGGCATGCCAGGATCACCAGACATTTGAGAAAAACTTCTAACATCAAAGAAAGAGATGAAAACATGCAAACAAGAAAACATATATACAGGAGGAAATGAAGTCAATGCAAAGGATAGAAAATATATTACTAAAATATAGACAAAATAGACACCTCAAGATAATAAAAAGAAAATAACCAAACAAATAAAGCTTACAATCTCTGAGATAAAAGAGAAAATGAAAATGAAAGATTTTTAATCTAGGAGCATAATTATGAATACAATGGCATTTCTGAAAACAAAACAAGAAAAATAGAGGAGAGAAAATTATCAAAAAGTAACAGAAATTATCCAAACTACATCTAAATTATGATATTCTGAGAATCTAATGCAGTGATTTTAAAGATTCTGATGCTGAAATAAGTAACTGTGAAATTTCAAAACCTTGGTGACAAAAGAAATTCATAAAACCCTCAAGAAAAAAAATCATGTCTTATACATAAAATCAAACCAGGATGACACTAGGCTTCTCTATAGCAAGACTAAAAGTGAGATATTCCAATTCAGAGACAAAGTGATCTATCTCTATACCACCAAATTAGTAGCAATATCCAAAAACATTATTGACAAATTATGAAACTAGAATCAAGACAATTACAGATATGTATGATAGTTTCTCAAGTAATTTATCTTCTATTTATACTTTATTTAAAAACTAGTGAAGAATATACACTATTAGTATATGGAAGTACACAAAAAAAGAAAAAGATATGATATACAGAGAAAAAAATGAATCAATCCAGGAAGAACACAGAAACAACTTCTAGGAAGATATAGAGTGTTATAAAGGAAAAGATTTTCATCTGGCCTGGAGGACTAGTAGTACACATAAAATTAGGGTGACGTTTTACAAGAAAGATGTTGCCAAGGTCTTATAAGTAACATGGGGAGAGACTCAGTAATAATACATCTGATACATTTAAATGTATTAATATACATTTTTATGTTTTAGGGGACTATTGGTAATCAAATAATAATTTACAAAAAAATAAGAAAAAGGAAATGTATGTAATTTTAAAATATTTCCCAGATAAAACTAAAGTTTTATAATAAAATGTAATCTCAGTAAAGTAAGTTGCTTAGTGTGAATTATGAAGATCAAATAAAAATACATATAGATAATGTCCATTGTTAAAGTATTAAGTTATACATTATAATATACAGTGACTACTATGTTAATAATAATAGTGAGCCCTGAATGCTAATTTAAGTAAAAGGATTCATATAAACCTATTAGAAGAATGGGAGTAAAATTGTGGGTTTCCTATGTATGTGAGTATGGGAATCAGTGGAGTGGTTATATGAGCATTAAATTCTTGTCTTCTGTAGTGATTCATATATAATGGATAATTGTAAAACTGAAAACTTAAGGAAGAGATAGATAAGCAGAATACAGATATTGGAGGTAAATATTAGAGGAAATTGCTGAGTTGATAGTCTTCAGTATTTAGATAACAGTATTTGAAAATGGGGAAAGTTGATACAGAGTTCTTTTATTTATAAGCCAATATTTTTACCTTATTAAATTAGAAGCACATATTGTTTTTATAAAAATGGAACACACACAAAACAAAAGTCAAGATAGTGTGATAAGACCATTTCAAGTGTTAATATTGAATTAAAATTTCTTTCTACAATATATTTAATGAAGTCTGCAGTCACAAGAAAGATTAGTCTTCTTTACCTCCCTCCCTCCTTTCCCTTTTCCCTCCCTCCATTTCTCCTTCTCTACCTCATTTGGTTCTTTCCATCCTTTTTGCTTTTATATTGGAAGACATTGAGACTTGATGGAACTTCTATCTGGGTTCATATTAGTATTTGCATAAAAGTGACTGTTAAAAGTTGTAGCGTTGAGGCTGTGCATGGTAGAACCTGCCTGGAATGCCAAGCCCTTGGGAGACTGAGTTAAGAGGATGACAAGTTTGAGGCCAGGCTATATGATTAGAGAGATCCAGTTTTGAAATAAAAACAAAAAGGTATAATATTAATAACAAAAATGTGTCGAATAAGGATGTACAAATTTCAAGTTACCTCAATAGCACCTGAATTCACAGAGATCTTGGGGAGGGTTAGGAGATAACTGGGCCACTGTGCCAATGAGCAGATCTTAATCATATGTATAAAAAAAATTAAAGGAATTTCACCTCATTCCTCTTTAAAGTGGATAAAATACTTATGTTTATATGTATTATGCCCATGGACAATGGCAGTAAGGACCTGGGCCCTCTCAGTTCATAAACGGGTATCATTAAAATTGGCATATGAAATTAGCACAGAGGAAATAGTATCTCCAAAAAGACAGGTTAGCTTTCAATGTCAAAATAATTTAAATTCATCAATGGATTTATATAGGGAGAAAAGGATGATATTTAACCCTTGTAACTATAAAACCTGGGTTACACGAGGGTCAGCATCGATAGTAATGTTGAGCCAGTCATTATCTGGATAGAAGTCATGGCTGAATATTATGGTTTTCTTATTTGTTGAAAGTGTTTGAAATTACCACACCTGAAGACAAATCTGAATGCCATCCTAATGATCTTCTTCTGATTCCTGTCTTACACAAAATAAAACTATCTTTCTGAGAGTTTTTACCTCTCACATATTTTATCTGAAAAGGAAAAAAAAAATCAAAGCTAAAACCCTCCATAAACCAAAATGCTCTGAGCAAAATGTTACATGAGCTTCTTAGCAAATAATTTCTTCTGTGACTATAGGTCTTGGAATCAGTATTTAGGCAGTAATTTGAATTTTAATTAGAAAAAAATTAACCAAGAAATTGTCACTCATTCTCAAACAGTCCTGTATATTAGGATTAAAATATATAGGATTATAATACATGTGAGAACCATAGATAGAGGCAATAACTTTGCTCCAAAATAACAAATTTCTGAACTCTTAAGACTGAGAGAGGGTGAGACACTAGAATTTCATGAGTTCAAGAATGAATGAATGAGTAAATAAATAAATAAATAAATTTGCTTTTGTGGTGTTCTATTGCTGAAACCAGTTGACCTCCCAATTCAGGAGAACAGAAACAGAATTTCTTTTATTTGCCTCCCCTCTTTGGTGTTTTTCAAAGGTTTAGAATTGAAAATTGAAAAATGTGTGTTAACTTTGGTGACAATTTTCCTAAACCCACTCACATTTTGCATTGTTCTTATGCTTCTTCATTTGGGAAAAAAAAATGTGTAACTCTGTATTTCTTTAGAGGCTTATAATGGATAAATGTGCCCTATCTTCCATTAAGGAGAAAAGACAAAACCACAAATCCCACAGTTTTCTCACTGACCCAGAACCATCATGTATGCTAATGTGTAGTTGATTCATGAATTTTCAATACATTATCCTGCTCTTCTGATTTAATTTTTTGGTCTAGTTGCATGCAATTTCATTGTCAGGTATTCAGCAAGTTTGCATTTCATAGGGAATAGTGAGAGGCAAACGGAGCTCTTTGATAGTGTGCTTGATGTTCCAAAGTGTGAGGAACATAAGACAGAAGTTCGATGGTGAGATAATGAATGGAGTACAGATTTCACCTACTTTAATTTTCATTAATTCTAACTATGCTGTTTTAATCCTTTCTCAAGTAAAAAACTAAGTTATCCAAGTTAGAAAACTTCTCTTCTCCTAATCTCTACTGAAACTAACAGGATAAATATAAGAGAAACAGAAAACCAGGCCCTGAGAATTTTTTTCCATGTAAAACGTTT
>NW_004624730.1:42736987-42748565 GCF_000247695.1 Heterocephalus glaber | reverse complement strand
TTGGAGAAAAAGTATTGGATTAAATTCTACAGCTATTCATGGCAAAAGCTATCAGGAGCCTAGAAGTAGAACAGAACCTTCTCAACAGATTAAAGACATGTACTCCATACTTCCAGCAAAAATGCCTTATATGAATGGAGAAGATACAATGCTTTGTCCCTAAGGTGGGGAACAAGGGCAGATATGCCTACTCTTCATCTGTTCATTAAACTTTGAAACATAGGCCTAAAACAAAATAGACTGGCAATAAAATGACACAATTAGGATAGGATTGGCAAGGTAGAAACAAAATCTATATATGTAGATGAAATGATCATCTACAGAGAAAATACTAAGAAGTCTCTAGGAGCCCCTAGAACTTGTATTTGAATGTAGCAGGATTAGAAAACATAAGGTATATATAAAAAATTAAGGTCTATATGTACTTGCTATAAGTGAAGAATTGGATATTGAAATTTAAAAGTTATGTAGGAGTACAAAGGACCTAGAAAAGTAAAAAGAAAAAGAAAATAAAAACAGTGTTGGAAGAAGATTAGTACCTAATTTTAAGACTTGCTCTAAACCTACAGTAATCAAGGCAGTGTTGGTGTAAGGAAAGACATATAGATTATTGGAATAAAACAGAGAATCTAGAAATAGAACCATGCATATATGGCCCACTGAGTTTTGAAAGATTATTTAACATTAGCATTTTATAGAATATAAACTCAATTCAAGAGCAGAGGAAAAGATAGTGTTTTCAGCAAATGGCACTAGAACACCTGGTATCCATATAAAAAAATTTTTATACATGAAAATTTTTTCATACATGAAAATAAGTTGAAAGGATCTACGAACCTAAATATGAAAGCCTAAAACTATAAAACTTTAAGAAGAAATTATAATGGAAAGTGTTTATGAATTTAGGGTAGACAAGAAGTTCCTAGGATACAAAAAACATAATGTATAAAACAAAAAAATTGATAAATGAGATTCCATCAAAATTTAGAACTTTAAATGACATCATTAAAATGAAAAGTAGTCCTTACACAGAACATATTTACAATGCATATAACCTATGACCAGAATATATGAAGAACTCTTACAGCTCATTAATAGACAACCCGATTAAAAAGTGAACATAAGATGATAAATAGCCAGCTCAGCACAAGGAAAGGTATGCAACTCTAGAATCAGAAAAATACTAATTGTACAATGACAAGATTGAATTATACCCTCATTAGGGAGATGAAGTTAAAAGTTTTAAAAGCCTTGTCATGACTTTTTCTTTTTGTTGGATTCTCCCCCTTTGCATTTAATTTGTTACACCCAATGGATTCATTTTGCTGGGCTTCCTGGGGTTGTGATCCTCATTGTCTTTTCCTAGGACATTGTTTAAAATTTTTTGGAGTGCTGGTTTGGTATTCATGAAGTTCCTAAAGTGCTCTTTGTCATGAAAGTGTCTTATTTCTCCATCCATTTTGTAAGATAGTTTTGCAGGGTACGTCAGTCTGGGTTGGAGGCTGTTTTCCTTTAGGGCTTGAAATACATCACTCCAAGCTCTTCTTGCCTTGAAGGTTTGCATTGAGAAGTCTGCTGTGATTCTGATGGGCTTTCCTTTGTATGTGATTTGTTTCTTTTCTCTAACTGCTTGTAGAATTTTGTTCTATTGGGCTTCTGGAATCCTAACTATTATATGCCTATGTGTAGATTTTTTTGTGATTAAGGCTAGCTGGAGTCCTATATGCCTCACTTATCTGTATGTCAATTTCTTTTCCCCTGCTTGGGAAGCTTTCTGCCATCACTTCTGTGAACAGTTTTTCTATGTCATTTACACTCTTGCCTGTTTCTTCATTGACTCGAATTACTTTTATGTTATTCTTCTTTGCATCATCTAGCAGCTGCTGGATTGATTTCTCATGGTCCCTTACAATTTTAAAGCAATTTTTGTGTTCCTGGTCACTAATTGCAATCTTATCTTTTATATCTGAAATTCTGTCCTCACATTGGTTCATTCTGCTGCAAAGACTTTCTAGGGAATTTTTTAATCTCATGAATATCTGTTTGTATCTGTTTTATGGATTCCATTTGTTTCCTATGTTGGGATTTCATCATGTTCCTCAGCTCCTCTATTTTTTTATCTGTGTCCTCTCTAGATTTATTAATCATGTCTTGCACTATGGGCACAATCTCTGCTGTTATCTGAGAAATTATCTCTGATTTCATTTTTTCCAGATCCACTTTCATTGCCAGTTCATTGAGTCCAGGTGGTTGAGTATCAGAGTGTTCCATCTCGTTTCTTTTAAGACTATAAACTTATATATTTATTTATGATAATTTTAACAGCATATACACCACACTTCATCAGAATTCTTCTAATATAGTTACAGAGTCAAACAACAAGAGATTTAGAAACAATTTGATACTGTGACGAGTAGCTCAAATACCCACAGGGACAAAGAAGAAAATGTGTCAATAAAGTGAGCTGGATGAAGCCAATGAAATTTTGGACATGACCCATTTAAAATAATCAGCTGGCATGTGGTTTAAGCAGAGATATTAATTTTCCCTAGTATATCCTGTAGCTTATCACTTCACTAGTCCCCAAATAATCACACTTTCTCTTCTTCATGATACTGTGAAAAATCTCTCCCCATTGTAACTCAAGAGTTTTCATTTTTACTAGATTCAACTAATGGGATAATTGCATGATGGAAGTGAAACCATTATAACTAATAAGTGCTTGCATGTTGGGGCTGTTTATTCCTAATGATTCTTTATGGAACCACATCATTACGATATGAAGCCACCCAAATAGCAACATAGAGGTAGCTTCACAAAAAAGTTCCCAATCATCCTGTCAATGACCCCAGATGGGTTCTTACTCTGACCTTTATATTACCCCAGCTATCCTGTCTTTTCATTCTGTAACATCCTGAGAGGAGCACCCAGTTCAACAGGGGAGATTACAAATTGTAATAGAGATTACAAACTGGAAGTTTAATTCACTACTTTTAGAGTGACTCACTATGTAGAAAGATAATTAAAACATTCCTCAGAGTTAAACTTTAAGTGACCTGTTAATTAAAAAATGTATTCTGAGAATATGGTGGCTAAGGAGGATAGATACAAAATATGTAGCAACAACTCCAGGTCAACTCCACAGTATACTGAAGAAATTGATGTCCAAGAGGTCTTATTAAGTTGTTAAAATTAGTGGCAGAGCCAGTCTACAATATTAGTCTCCACCAGCAAATATCATGTGAGTACCTAGCTCACATTCAGTATTGCTTTTGCAGTGCATGTGTTTGCAGATCAGACACAGACTTGCCTTCCTAGAAACTCTGATGAATTTGAAAAAACATGTAAACAAATAATCACTGTACTGTATGATAAATACTATAGGAAACCTATTTCAATAATCTTCCTATTATCCAATTTTATCTCAGATGATCTCAGCTTGATTTATAATAAGTAAGAAGAGTAAAAATGGCTAGTGGGATGCTGGAGTCAAGCCTAGAGTAGAAGCATAACGTATTTAATGAAGATATGAGATAATCTTTAAAAATCCATAACTGGTTTAATTTAGAACTCATCCTTTCTAGTTCAAGATGTATGCTATACTGGTGTCACTTAAACAGAAAAAAAATCTATTTATGCAAAATATTTTAGGAAAAAATTTCATTCAAAATATCAACTCTGAATCATCCTGAACCATATGTTCATTTCATTTTCAACATTCTTCTTATAAACTCAATGTAAATAATTCTAAATTCTTATCCTCTTTACCTTATCATGAGCAGTTTCTTAAAGTGGTCTGACAGTCAGCAAAAACTGTTATAAAAGCTTCTGTTATGAGAGCCAAGAAGAGATTAAAGCACAGCTCTGTCAGTCTGTAGAAAAAGAACATGTTGCTTATAGCTGGTTATTTGCCTTTCAGAGCACTGAATTTGGAAATAAAATCAGTGGAAGTAAATGGCAAAGGAATGGGACTAGCAAGTATATGGCAATCCCTGAGGAGAAGCTGTCTATAGATGACATAACAATAACCACAGGATTCGAGGAACAATTGCATTCATGTTGACTTTACTAGAGAAACTAATCAAGCAGTGAGAATAAAGTTTAAGTTTTCAAAACATAGGTGCTTGGCTGAGCAGATGTATAAAGAAAGCAATTTAAGGCAGGATATTCAATAAAATATTTAGAGATTTTAGAGATGGCAAACTGAGAGCACATAACATGAAAGAAGAAAATATCCCAAACAAAAATAATAATTCATTTTTTGTTAAGGAAACTGACTATAGCAAGTAATAATTACTTTATCTTCTTTGTCCTCAAGATAGCTAGAAGATATGTATTATGATTATTTGGTCTTTTAGTCTTCATTTTCATTATTGCTTCAGGTAATATTAGTAAGTTGTTTCTTAATTATTTTACCTTTTCATAATTTATTTCAGTTATATTCATTTGAAATAGATTAAAATATGAAATGTTTTAAAAATTTGAATCCAAAATAACTCAAAAAATTATTGATCACTCTATCAAATATCAATTGACATCAAGATATATTTTCCTAATAAAATGAAGTTTACTATAGTAGAGTAAAAGTTAAATATAATGCTAGAATACATTCATGTGTACCATTCATGAATACACACTGCTATTTGCTTTGATGCATTTCATATTTTCATATTTTATTGTCAGAAATCCTAATAGGCTTTATTGCTTTTTGGAAATGACAATGAAATTCTAAACTTTGTATGGAAATACAAAGAATTTATAATAACTAAAATAATTTTCAAGGAAAAAATAAATGTTGAATATCCTACCTGATATTAAGATTTATCACAAAGTTATGACAATTCAGATTCTTGGTGAGAACCTATACGCCAATAAGATGAACAACACAGAAATAGGGCAAACAATTCCTTTCACAATAGCATCCAAAAATCAGAAATACCTAGGAATCAACCTAACAAAAGAAATCAAAGACTTCTTCTCTGAAAACTATAGCACTTTGAAAAAAGATATTGAAGGGGATATCAGAAAATGGAAAGACATCCCTTGCTCCTGGGTAGGAAGAATCAATATAGTGAAAATGATCATACTTCCAAAACTGCTATAGAGTTTTGATGTGATCCCAATTGAAATTCCAACAGGATACTTCACAAAACAATCCAAAAATTCATTTGAAATATGAAGAGACCTAGAATACCAAAAGCAATTCTAGGCAACAAAGACAAGTTAGGGGGTATCACAATCCCCAACTTGAAACTACTACAAATCTACTGTGATGAAAACAGCATGGTACTGGCAAAGAAACAAACCTGAGGATCAGTGGGACCAATTAGAAGATGCAGAAACAACTCCAGACACATTCAGCCACCTCACCTTTGACAAAGGAGCCAAATACCCTCACTGGAGGAAAGATAGCCTCTTTAATAAATGGTGCTGGAAAAATTGGGTTTCAACTTGTTAAAGATTAAAATTAGACCCGTATCTCTCACCATACACTAAAATAAAATTTAAATGCATTAAAGATGTAAATATTACAACAGAAACACTAAATAAACAGGAAGAGAGATTAGGACATTGTCATAGGGACATATTTCATGAACAAAACCTCAGTCACACATGAACTAGCACAAAGAATCAACAAGTGGGATCTCCTCTTATTAAAAAGCTTCTGCCCTGTAAGAGAAACCACAAACAGAGCTCAGAGACAACCGACAATATGGGAAAAAAAAAATTTACTATATGTTCCTCAGACAAAGGTCTACTATCTATATATAGAATTTTAAAACTCAGACTTTCCAAATTTAAAGACCTAATCCAAAAATGGGCATCAAAAATGAATAGACATTTCTCAGACAAAGAAGCATAAATAGCAAAGAAATGTGAAAAAATGTTCAACATCAGTGGTCACTTGAAAGATGCAAATAAAAACAACACTGAGTTTCTACCTCACCCCAGAAATAATGGCTCCAATCAAGGAATCAATCAATAACAAATGCTGGTAGGGATGTAGGAAAAAAGGAACCCTTCTATACTGTTGGTGTGAGTGTAGACTGGTGCAACCACTGTGGAAATCAGTATGGAGATACCTCAAAGAACTAAGAGTAGAGTTCCTATTTGACCCAGCAATTCCCCTGCTAGGTATCTTCCCAAAAGAATTAAAAGAATCATATCACAGTGATATATGTGCACCCATGTTCACAGTGGCACAGTTTGTAACACCTAAAACATGGAAACAGCCCAATTACCCATCACTTGGAGATTGGATAAAGAAAATATTTTCTTTTTCTTATAAACTCAGCCATAAAGAAGAGAAACTGGAGACAGTTATAGCTAAATGGATGCACATTGCGGCAATACACTTAAGTGAAATAAATAGAACACACATGTGTAAATACCAAATAGTTTCTCTAGTGTGAGAAACTGAAAGTGTTAATAAGGATCAAAATGTATTATAGGCAACGTGAAATAGGAAGAAAATTCCAAAGGGGAAGGGGAACTGGAAGGGGTAAGGGAAAGGAAAGAAAGGAAAGGAATAAATATGAGAAAAGAAAAAAATGGAAACAAAGTCTTTGAAATTGGGAGGGCAGGAGGGGTTGAAGGGAGGGCAGAGGATTGGGGAAAAAATAAGAACCAAGATATATTATGTAAGGGTACAAATTCCCAGTAATGAATGTCAGGATATTGTATACCTAATATCTACCAATAAATTATTGAAAAAATAAAGATTTTTGACAATTGGCTTAAATAATAAATAAAACAATTAAACAGGAGTGTAGAAATTGAATCATACATACATTGTCAATTCATGGCTTAAAACAGGCCAAAACAATTTCATCATAAAAGAATGACATCAAGTCCTCCTGGAAAGAGTATTAAAATGTCATCTCTAACCTTATACAGTATAAAACTTTTTACTAAAAATGAATCATAGATTTCTATGTACTAGGTCAAATTTTAAGAGACTTAAAAGTAAACACTAGCAAAACCTGAGTATTGGGATTAGCAAGTATATATTAGATAGAAAAATACATAAATATTTAAAAATTCATAAATTTGACTTCCTAAAAACTTTTTAAATCTTAGTTATTCAAAATTCATTTTTATGACAATGAAAAAGAAATCCATTGATTCTGAGAAAATATTTGCACATAAATTAATAAGTGCCTATCAAGAAAATTTGTTCCTAGAATGTATAGAGGATGTTTACAGTTCAATAATAAAGAACCTAAGATTTTCATTTCAAAAATTAAAAATTTAAGATTTTAATTGATATTTCATCAAAATATATATGTGTGGGAAATTGTAGAACTTAGTTATTCTGGTTGTAAAAATTGATCACAAGAAGTTTGTTAACTGAGAAAATTAAGAATTCGTTTCTGGAAAATTCCACAAGTCTGTTTGTTAAAAGAACTCCAGGAAACTTTAAGAGACGTAAAAGTTTCACGGGAGAAAAACAGGTTTTCCTAGTTTTCTTTTTTACCATTTCCCAGGATCAGAGGACCGCGACCCAATGACTCTGTGGGTGGTGAAAGAGATAGGACTCACTACGTACATCTGTGATGTTTGTGGTGGGCTGGTGGGCTTGATTTCTGCTGGAGTCGCCCTGCTTTCTTGATACCACCTGATAAGAAGAGGGCTGTGGTGTGCTCTTTGATGTACGGGATTGGTGAACGGAAACGGGGGACTTGTAAATTCGCCTGTAGCATTTATGAGTCACTTAAAGTCACTTGTCACCAGAGGTTAAAATCAGAAAGACAATAGCCAGAATAACTAAGCTGCTTTCCTACATGTATAAAAGCTTTGCTTCTTCCCTTTGTGATTGTCGAACAGTGTCAGAGAAATAAACTGCTGTTCGTCCTCCAGGCTGTCTCCTTTTCTTTCTTTAAAGGTCAGTGCTCTCTGGGGTCTCAGGTCTCCCTTTAAAGAGACCACCAACATATATAAATAACAAATAAGCACACAGAAGGTGTTCAATAGAAGTAGTCATTAGTAAAATTCAAATGTAGATTTAGATGAAACAACACAACTCATCTGCCAGAATTGACATAAATATAAAGATTGATCATACCAAAGTTTTACAAGAATTTAGATAAACTATAGCTTTTATATGGGGAATGTAAAAATATTCTATTAGGGGTTTTTTTTGTTGTTTTTTGGGGGGTTTTGGTACCAGGGATTGAACTTGGGACCTTGTGCTAGCAAGTCAGGTGATGGAACCACTGAGCTAAATCCCCCAGCCCAAAAATATCCTATTGTGAATGTAAAAATATATAACCAAAGTGAAAATTATAATAGTTTCTTAAAAATGCAAACTTAAACTTACCATAGAACTCAGCAGCTTTTTATGTAGATATTTATAGCATCTTTACTTCTTACCAGAAAAATAAATTCTAAATATACCTCAATCAATCAATCAATAAATTGTAGTACAAAGGAATAAATTGAAAAAGACTTAGAAAACTAAGTTATTATGAGGCTGTGGAGCAAGGGGTACTTATACTTTGTTTATAGTTAGGTAAAATGAGCTTTGTTATTTTGCAAAGTGAGAGTATCTCCTTAAGAAAAATGCTATACAACATAATCCATATTTTTAAACAAAAGAAGCAACTGTGACCAAAAAATTCATGACAATTTTACTCATAATAGTTAATCACTAGGAGCTTAAATGGAAATGTAGTTTGGACTCATCTTCAGTAAAAAAATCTTGCAATATAGCCATCCAGATCATTTTCAGGGATAATGTCACAGTCTTCTCAGAGTGGTCCCTGGCTATGGACTTAGCAATGCAATGGTGTCTGATATCTTTGAACATCTTTTCACTACTATACCAACTAGGCATAGTAGAGGTCACAGTTTCAGTGCCCCAAGTAATAAAGGACTGACATCTTAGCTATACGTTATACCTTGTGTCTACATCTCCTTCCCAAAGCCTCATGTGCTTATAGGTGGAGCTTTTCCAGATGTGGTGGGATCTAGAGGTGATTACTAAAATAGCCCACTGATCAGTTTGGGACAGTTCCAGATGTGAATACTATCTGCCCTAAGGGCGCATAGCCTAGATAGCATAAAAAGGGACAGAAGGAAGCTGTTATTGACACTTGTGTCTTGCTGGTTGCTACTTCATTGCTTTGCTGCCTTCTGGCTGCCAATAACTGTTTCTCCTCTGCCATGTCCCTCTGCCATGCCACTCTGACTTGAGCCAGACACCTATGGACAAGCTGTAAGCCAAAATAAATATTCCCTCCTTTAACCATGAGTGTTGGGCATTTAGTCTCAGCAATGAGAAAAGTGACTAAGACACTATATTTTGGTAATATAAGACTCTTCTACTGGGCAACCTTGTCATTAGCCTGATTGATACTTTAATAAGTTTACATCATACTTCAAAACTTCCTCCTTCCATTCTCTTTCTTCATTTCCAAAAATTCCTCCTTCCATTCCTCCTTCTTTAGGAGTTATTTTTCCATTATTTCTTTTGCATATTTAACTGTCTTTTCTAGTACACCTCAAGGAATTTAACAAACATTTATCAATTATTAAATGAGAAACCGTCATATACTCATATAATGCAATATTCCACAGCACTAAGAGCAAACTTCTGATATATAAATAAAAATGGATGTCTGAAGTATTTTTTTATCAAAATGAGTCAGACATAAAAGAATAAATATATTTGTGGTTTTAATCTAAAGCTAAAGAAGTGGTGAACCTAAATGAAGGTGATAGAAATCGAATAATGGTTGCTTCTGGGAAGAACCAGGATGTATCTTTGGGATGATAAGGACAGTCTTTATATTGAGTTCCTGTAATTATATACAAAAAGCTTTGAGTTGTACTTATACAATTTTTCTGCTTTATGGACCTGACTGAATCCATTTTATGTAACTTTATGGCTATGTATGTACATTCATACAATAAAAACAAATTTGGGTTTATTTTTCGCTTCTATGTCAAATTAATCTATATTGAAAGCAGATAAACATTGCTTGAAAATTCTCAGAATTATATATTGCAGAATAATAAATGAATGATATCTATCTTCTACTAGATTTTTTAATCTCTCTGGGATTCTGTTAGCATCTTTATTCAATTGTTTTGGCAGTTTCTGATAGTGACTACTTAACACATTCTTCAGGTCTACAATTATCTTTAAACTATTATCCTATCAGCTTTGTCTAGAAGTCCTCATCAGTATATAATCTCATCTCCCCCCCCCCTTTTTTTTTTGGTACCTGGGATCGAACTCAGGATCCTGCACTTGGGAGACAGGCAGTGGAACCGCTGAGCTAAATCCCCGGCCCCCTCATCTCCCTTTTCTCAGAGAAAATTTAATTAGAATAGAACTTGACTGTATTGATTAAAATAGAAGGCCACAAAAGGTGGTTAAAACACTAGTTCAAGACAAAACTCCATAACATATACTGAATAATAAATTATTATTTACAAACTCAGTGTTTAGTATTTTGTTAAAGCATTCTAGGCTAAGATGTGTATTGACTGCTTTAAGAACTTTAAAAAAAAAAAACCTGTGTATGTTCAAAGAATTGGTCACTCCACAGAATAAAGCACAGGCAAGCAAATACCAAGAAAATTAACTTTTTTAGATGTGTTAAATCTAAGTCCAATGAAAACCAAGTGATGGCTTAATAAGGAACAAGAAGCTGAATTTCTATAAGAGAATGCTGTGGCCTTTCCCTCCCCAGCTCACTATCTCCTCCCAATTGCCAGTGAGGAGGAAGATGGCAGCCTGAATTCCTGATGCAGTTTCCCAGTGTCAGAGGGCCAATAGGAACTTGGTTCTGCAAATACTATGCTCAGGGCTTTTTACCCAATTGACAGCCTCCTGAGGGACAAAGAAGATAACTGTTAGTTTACAGCCCCCTCAACCTGCCCAACCCCCATTGTCTTACAGGGGATATCCAGAGTGGATGCCAGTGTCTTTTGATATTTTAAAGACATACACAGTTCAAGCCTGCTTGAGGAAATGAACAACACATGGGGCAAGCAGCAGGCAAATTAAAAAGCCAAGGAAAGAGGCTGGTAGTAATAACTTAGCAAAGGCTTCCCAGAAAAAGTGTGATTAAAAAATACAGTGAAGGTTTTAATTTTTAAAAATAACACTAAAAGACAAATTGACATTATTCTTTCTCAGAATATTCCTCTGCCTTCTGAGCACTCTTATTCCATTGTTTTTGCCACTTTCTGAGGCAATTCTGGAAGTCTTCTTTTGTGAAAGTCTTAATTGGGCTCTTGTGGCTGCCTCCATGTCCTGAATTGACTCAAAAAGTTTGCCGTTCATGGTAATTTTGACTTTGAGGATGAGCCAGATGTCCCAGAGTACCAGATGTAGTGAGTAAAATAATAATAATAATAATTTTAAAAGGGCTTGGCATACAGCTCAGTGTAAAGGCCCTGGGTACAATTCCCAGTACCACCAAAAGAAAGGAAGGAAGGAAGGAAGGAAGGAAGGAAGGAAGGGTGAGAGAGAGAAAAGAAAGGAAGAAAGAAAGAAAGAGAGAGAAAGAGAAGGAAAGAAAGAAAGAAAGAAAGAAAGAAAGAAAGAAAGAAAGAAAGAAAGAAA
>NW_004624730.1:42718790-42729178 GCF_000247695.1 Heterocephalus glaber | reverse complement strand
ACACACACACACACATATACACACATTGATGTTTTAGGGTAGACTTTTGTTCTAATCTATTTTACCTGATCTGATCTGGTCTATTTTACCTGTCTTTCTTTTTAATATAGAGGCTCATAAAATGACCGAGAATTTTTTTTTTTGGAACTGGGGATCAAACTCGGGACATTGCGTTTGTGAGGCAGGCGCCGGAACCACTGAGCTAAATCCCCGGCCCTTATCTAGATTTTTGCCTGTCCTCTCTTAGAGAATTTTAAGTGACTAGCAATTTCTGAGTAGATTCAAAACAGAATCAATACATGTGAAAAAAATCAATATTAAATAAAACTTTTTAAAAACATTTTCTAAATCCAGTGGTTAGAGTAGCAAAGAGTGCTGGAAGTGGAAAACATTCTGTTCAATAATATTTTATTACTTTAGAGATGAATGATGAGAAACAAAATAACTGACAACAGTGACTGAATACAATCCATGTCCTACACTATTGTAATGCAACAAAATGGTATTTTATAAGGAATTCATTTATCAGTTATTTATAGATAACCATTCTGAATATGAAATGTTAACCAACTAACCAAGTTCATTTTTAAAATAAATATCTATTTTCATCTTTTGGAGTAATTTTATAAATGATCCATTCCCAAGTTCAGCAAATGTATTTATCAACTATAAATGCCAAGCCTAGAATATATTTTGAGTGGGCTTCTACTGTCAAATGTGTCATTGAAGATACTCTATTTGAAGATGCAAGTTGAATCAGGGACAATGAGTAAGATGGTGTGAACTGGATAGTGTTCAAATACAGTAGGAATAGCCTACTCCAGAGAAAGAGGACAGATCTGGGATGATCTCCCTTTCTGCAGCTTTGTGTAATATTTTCATACTGTGACTGATTCCCTAAAGTGCTATAGTTGCATATGGCTGAGTAGCAGTGCATGGTGTATCTTTCTTTATCCTATACTCTTGAAATGCCAGGCAATGAAAGTAGGGAGAAAAAGAAATGGAGACAAGAATGTTTAAAGAAAATATTCTTAAGTTAAATTCCCCTAATCAGGAGCATCCATAGCACTCAGAAGGTTGTTAGCAACACAAGGTCTTGTAATCAGCCCAGATATACTAAGTGAAAAACTTTGGGAGAGGGAACGAGTTACCTGAGCTTTATATGTTTCTCAAATGACTCTCAAACATCTTTTGAAAATTACAGAGCAAATTTCATAAAAGTAAATCTTTACTATGGCTCCAGTATAGGCTATATGGCTATAAATTTTCTTTTAGCTTTCCTCCAGTAGGCAATTGGGAAATATTTAATGCATTAAGAATAACATTGATATGCTGATAAGAATCTTCAATGGATAATTTTTATGGTAGCATCACCATTCAATCATATAGAAGAAACTAGAGACAGTCACTAGTGTATGAATAAAGATTTGGTATCAATATGACAGGAAAGATGAAGGCGCATGATACATATAACTGGGAATATAGAAATATCAGATAATTTCTATGTCTTTCAGTAAGATTTTCTGGACACAAAGCTTTACCAAAGAAAATAAAATACAGAAAACTGTGTGAATCAAAATATTTTTAAAAGAAGGACAAACTTTGTTGAAGTAGTTTCTTGCTACCATACAAATGAAAATATACTTAAAATGTACTTATTACAATGTGCCTGTGTAATATGGAAAATAGAAAACTAGATTCAGTGGTATGTTTCTTTATTCTTGAAATAAATTAAGCATAATTACTCATGTCTAAACTCCACATATAGGTTAAATTTAAGTCAGTTTCTGAATGGTTCCTAGACTCCAAGCAAGATGCTCCAATCCAGATTCCCAGATTCCCATCTACCCTAGTTAAATTCTTGGAGTGTGGGAGACTGCCATATTGATTATGCCAAAAGCAGTCTATAACTAGTGCAGGTTGTAAAGAGTTAACTCCACAATTGGCTTGTTTAGAAAAGTGAGTCCAGCCTAAGTCTATGTGCTAAGAGCAGAGTAACTCACACCCAAATTCCATTCCCACTACTAAAACCTTCTTACTAGAAGAATAATATTCTAATTAAAATCATATATTTTGTCTATTCTGTTCCTCATTTGAGAATACTTTGTCTTGTTCTTTATGAGCCTTGCATTAGTTTCCACAGAAGCTGCATGACTGTACATACTTGCACATAGTTCCACCATCACATATAGCATATCTTTACCCCAACTGATCACTAATAAAAATCAGTGGCTTGGATGGACCAGCACCTTTGCTAATTAAGTAGCATTGGCCATCTTGGTTCTCTCATTTCTCTGTCACTTTGGTTCTTTTAGTTTTTATTTTCTCTCAGCTTGCATCATATACTGAGCAGGAGTCTGAAGCCTACTCCAGAGGTTTCTAGTAATGTTTCAGTGGTTGCCAGTATTGTAGCATATTTTTTTGTGGCAACACTTGAGAAATGAATTCCTAAATTAGCCTGAAGAATTCAAATCAACTTCAAAGAAAGGAGCTGCTTTGAATTGAATTTTTAATATTATGTAAAAGCATGTTGACAGAAATATAACTTGACAAACTATATGAACAAAGTCAAACAATAAATAAGTTCGTGGCTCTATAGGGGAAAATTGGTACTAGATTGAGGGGTTCTCATGTCAATTCTTTGCCTACCTCATTCTGACTTCATCATTGATCATTTTCAGGAAGGATAAAATTGCAAGAAAAAAATGATAAAGAAATGTTTTCAGTACTGAAAGTAGGGAATGATGAATGGTGATGTACGGGACCATCAATGTAGATTGTAGAGTTTTCTCTCTCTCTCTCTCTGTCTCCCCCTCATCCCTTATAAAAACACACAACATAATCAACTATTAAACATTCTTCCAAAGAACTTTTGTCTGCAGTTTTAGTTTTATTCTCAGCTTTCTGTGGGGCTCCATTTAGGCTCCATTAGTAGGCAATGTTCTTGAGTTGTCTTATTCCAGAAAAATATTGGAAGAGAGTAAGCTAGCCATTTGGAAAGAGGCTATTCAATGTTTATCCTTCCTCAGTATTCTTCCAATTCCTATCTTCTTCCCAAACATAGAGATAGTTTGATTACTTGATATAGGTAACAGAATTTAAAATCAGCACAAGTGTTTTACTCCAAACACATTTTTTGATCTAATGGGAACTGAAACCAAGGAATTCACACTGAGCTGCTGAGATGCATCCCACAATTTTTTTCTTTATTTGTTTTTGTTTTGACAAAGTGTCTCCCTAGTTCAATAGGATGCGCTTTATTTTTGGAATATATTTATTGTTAAAATGAGATCTTCATGTTGACCTTAATCCACTATGACTGCTGTCCTTATCAGTAGAAAATTTGGTCACAGAGTCATACACTGATATACAGAATGTCATGCAAAGTTAAGGTGACACAAGCCAAGTAGTTATGAGATTAAGGATAATATTCAAAGATAGATCTTTCCGTGATGACTTCAGGGAAAGTATCATACTACAGATATCTTGATGTCAGATTTCTAATCTCCTGGATTGTGAGATCATAAATTTCACAAAGTGGTTTAAATCACTCTGTTTGAAATATTTTGTTTTAACAACTTCAGCAAACTAATACAGATACCAAATTATTTCATAATGTTATTGAGAACTATTGGTTTTACTGATTTTATGGATTCAAATTTTTCCACATATCTTAAAGTTTAACTCATTTTTCAATAAAGAAACCATTTCAAATCACTTTCATTGAAAAGTACTAATGATAGAAAACTAATTTTCCAATACCAAATATGATATTTTGAAATTTAGTTTGTATTTGTTCTCTTTCTACTCTCCTATTATATTAATGTGGTCAGAATTTTTGTATTGTTTCATTGCATAGGAATTGAATACATGTGGTTTTCTAACATAGTAAACATTATCCAACCTAAAATAAACCTCAGTCATTTTTAGTACATCTCATTGAAATTATTTGGGGGGCGAAGAAGCAGTTTAATTCCTGTTAAATTGAAGATTATAAATATTTATATGCTTTACAGATTACCAAAAATTCTCATGGCCTTGATAATCCTTGAAGAGAGTAGAACCTAAAAGCTGGGACAATTACACAGGTGCACAGGTGTATAAAGCCTAGATACTGAGGTTCCAGACCTCATTCAAGACATTCCTATGTGAGAGGCAAAAATCTAAAGAAGTCCTAGCTTTATTTTTCCCTGGTTATATTACCAAACAGTAATTTAACTACTACTTTGAAATGAATTTCCAGATAGAATTAAAGCACCTACCTCAAAAGATGCATATCACCCTTAGTTATCTATGTAGGTGAATATTTAATCACATCAGATCCCCTCAAATCCAAGAGAACTGCTGGAGGAAAAGTTGCTTGAGAAGGGTTTACCCTTCCTGACTCTAAGATATAAAGCTTATATACAGATTTTCAAAACCCCTAGCTTTTAAAAGGAGCCACAATCTGGCAGTCAGGAAATTCAGCCTCAGCCTTAGATTCACTGGTTAGTAGATTCTGCCAGTAACCTGGACATACTTGACAATGTATCATAACTGAGCCTATCAATAAGATGACTGCCAATGTCCTCTCTGTGGCAGAGAAACTAGTTCAAGCAAACCTAGATTACTAACCTGATAATTTGTGTGCTGATTTGATCTTTGTTGTACTTTGCTATGACAGAAGTAAACAACAAATACACTACGGTAAATGTGTGACATTCAGAGTTGCTAATATTCCAGGCACCATGGGAACTTGGACAAAGTAAGTCATTTGTGATATTCCTAGACTGGAATTGGAGGTCAGTCTCCTACTTTGAGAGTAAAATTTAAGCCTCCAAAATTTTTGCAAAACTCAAGATCCATGAGATACTTTCAATCAGTTCTGAGATTTAAAATTCTGGATGTCAGGTAGGAAATAAGCTCGAATATAAAAGAAATTAAAAAAGGTACCATTTATGTGCCAGAGTTTATGAATTCAGTTCTATTTCCACTACCCCAAGACAAACTAAATTTTACTTACTCAGTACTTAGTGTTACATTTATGTTATAACATCAAAAACTTACCTTATTTCATAACTCCTATTTGTAAACCTTCCAAATTATTCCCAGAGTAATATTTCTCTTTTGAACATCATCAAAACATAATACTTATTCTCTGGTGTTTTTCAAGTAGATTTAACTAGGATCTTTACATAAGACCTATTTTAATAAACACATTCTTCTGGTTCTTTTAAGAGGTGAGCATTGATTTGTCTTATTCATCCTATAAATTAAATATTTTTTCTCTAGTGCATATCATGAAACTCATTCTCAGATACAAAGGGATCTTGACCATGTTGCTACAGTTCATAAGGAAAGCAGTGACTTACATTAATGTTGGCTTATCTCCTATTCTAACATGTAAGTACTTACTCTAGGATCAGTTTTAAAAGTAAGCTCTGGGAAAAAAATAATAATAGTAGACTGCTTAATTCATTACCGTTCCCTATGGTCATTCCATTTTAATAAGGCATGAGGCCTTGAATCGAAGGAATAATAGTCAAAAACTATAAAATTTACCCAGGTAGTTGAAGGGAAGTACCGTCAAAGCATTATTCCAATTCTGGCAACATTTTCTATAAAAATTACACTCAATGAAACAGACTTGAATTTACTTTATTTGGTCATCCCCCCCACACACCTGCCAAATGACAATTTCTTTAACTTTGTTTCATATTGCTATTACTACACCTCCAGCTGATATGATTTTTTCATCTCTTCCTTTTTGCTATGCACCTTTATCTACCTAGCCTTTTTGAATATGCAGAAGGAAGGGCAGGCAGGCTTGGACCTTAGTATCTCCAGGAGAACATGTTATACACAGTCTGCCTCTCAGGAATGGAGCTTTAGATTAAGATTGGTTTTAATGTACCAGCCTTAAGATACTTGGTGTGTTCTGTAATTATTATAGTTGTTTCCCTAAAATAAATATAAATAATGAAGCATTTATGGCTTTAAGCTATAAATGATGAACTGATTTTAAAGTTATGAAAATTCTTGACTAACTTAAAAATGCAACTTCATTAAACTTCATTAACACAGAGAATACCTGCTTTTAGTTCAAATTACATTTGAGTAAATCTGTCAATTTAATATGAAAAATGTACATTAAGAGTTATTATGCTTGTTCTTTAAAATGGTAGAGGAAATTCAAAAGGGTTCTTGTCAAAGGTAAAACTTATTCAAATTCTGAACTTTTAACTTCAAAGAAAAATACACTTTTTAAGGGGAAAAACTGGGAATGGAAAAGTTACACTGTAAAAATACAAGAGAAATGGAGCCTTACAAAAGCAAAGCTGAAGCATTTCTAATTTACCCAAGAAATTCAATAACCTTTTTCTTAAACTTGACATGATATAAAGCAACATTTCTCTTAACTTGATTATTTTGACTGCCAATCTGATGTACTTTATTATTGCACTGTTTCTCTATTTCCAAAGCTATTTTATACTGGATTGATTCAGCATAGGTAAAAGTTGAGTGCCCTTTGATAATCAGAATATGTCCTCTGAAGGACATTTGTTTCCAGTTGGTAATTTTCCTATAAAAGTTTTAGTAGTGTGAAATCCTCAGAGAATTGTGTAATATATCATTAGATATTGGGAGCCATTACTTCTTTATGGAATATTTGAACTAAACTTTACTCCTGAATAACCTCCATCTGAATAGGTACAGATACATTAGAATACGATTCTCTAAACTTGTTTTTTAGAATCTACAATATGATGATATTTAAAGATAGAAATCTGAAAAATGTGTACATAGCCTGGGTCTCAACTCAAATATTTTTATGCTTGTAAAAGAGGAAGAGATTCCATTCTGCAATATCAAGCATCTATTTGCACAGAATCACCTTATTTGGTTTTCTAATTTATACTATTTCTGAAGGCAATTATTCAAAAATGTAGTAATCTTAGTATTCTCATTCAATCAAGATAACCATTTAAATATGCCTCATCACAGGATATGCACAAAGATGGTTGAGCTAAAATTTTACATGTCCTCTTAGACTCTTGCCTTTAATTAGTCTTTTTGTTTCCATTGTTTCATCTACTATCAGACATTATCCAGCAGCCAAAATGATCTTTAAAAATTCAACCAAATTGTATTACTTCCAAATTAAATTTATCAAGTGATTCCATTTTGCATATAATACTTTACCTTATCTTTCAAGCCCCTACCCAATTTGCCTTTGGTTCCCTTCCAAGCATCATCTTATTTTTTACATAATTTAGTTTTAAATGATACATAAAACCACAAAATTATACATATGAATGGGATACCATGTAATGTTTCAATAAACATGTAAATTATAGAATCAGGTTAAACATTTATATGGACAACTTTTTATCATTTTATAGCAAAAACATTCAAAATTATTATAGCTTTTTGAGATATATTGTATGCAGAAGTTATCTTTAGTTGACCATTTGTGCAATAGAAAGTTTGAACTTAGTTTTCTGTTTAATTGCAACTTAGTAGCTATTGATCATCTTTCCTGAATTCTTCTTCTCTGTACTTACCTCAGCCTCTAGTAACCACTACTCTACTCTTAATCTCTAAGACACACAAGTTTTATTTATCAATTAAATGTGTTTTGTAATTAACTGAAAATTATTGAACTTATTGCAATAAAAAGTGACATTTCAACAGATGTATACATTGTGTAAAGTTTAGATCAGATTAAACATAGCTAGCTCCTCAGTTATTACCCTTTTATGGTAAAAACTTTCAAAATGTCTTTCTTCTATTTTTTGAAATGTACAGTACACTGTTGGTATCTGTAGTCATCCTACTATACAATAACACACCAAAATTTCTTCCTCCTTTCTAACTACAACTTTGTACCCGTTGATTAACTTTTTCCTCATACCTCTCTGCCATCCATTCTATTTGGTTTCTGGTAGCCATGATGCACCTATCAACTTTGATGACATCAGGAATTTTATGTTCCATATATGAGTGAGATTTAGTTCTTTTTATGTCTGGCTTCTTTCAATTAACATAATGATTCTTTGTTATATTCATGTTGTCAAAAATTCTATGTCTAAATAGTACTCCATTGTGTCTTTGTGCTACAATTTGCTTATCCACTCAATACTTGATGGACACTTAGTTTGCTACTGTTTCTTGGTCATTGTGAATAGTGCTGCAAATAACACAGAAATGCAGATATTTCTTCAACATACTGATTTTATTTGCTTTCATATATATCCAGTTTCAGGTTGCTGGGGAGAGAGAGAGGGAGAGAGAGAGCGGGAGAGACAGAGAAACAGAGACAGAGGCAGGTGTAAGTGTAGATATAGATATAGTTATTTTCATATTGAGACAAGGTCTTGTTATGTTGCCTAGGCTGGGTTCAAACTTGTGATCCTCCTGCTTCAGACTTTTGATGAGTACAATTTAACTATTTTCTGCCATTCTGTAGGCTATGTCTTTATTCCAATGACTAATTCATTTGTTGGCAGGCAGTCTTTATTTTGATATTATCCCATTTGTTTATGTTTTCTTTTGTTTAGTGTACTTTTGGGTTCTTGTTTAAAATATCTTTGTCTAGTCCAATGTTCTGGTACATTTCTTATATATTTTCTTCTAGTAGCTTAATTGTTTCAAATGTTACATTTGTATTTTTGATAAATTTTAACTTATTTTTATAACAAGTAAGAGAGTAGTCTCACTTCATTCTTCTGCATATGGATACTCAATTTTTCCAGCAGCATTTATTGTAAAGACTGTCCTTTCTGCAGTACAAAAATCAATAGGATTTGTGTACACTAATAACAAATTATGTAATGTAAAATTATAAAATCAATCATATTTGCTATCACTACAAAATTAGGTAAAATAACATTTCTAGGAATAAATGTAACTAAATAGGTGAAAGATCTCTAAAACTAAAATATACATCATTGATGAAAGAATTTGAAAAAGTCAAGATAATTGAAAGCCATTCCATGTTCATGGACTAGAAAAATCAGTATTGTTACAGTGCCCTTACCACAGAAAATGAACTACAGATTCAAAGCAATCCCTATTAAAATAACAGTGACATTCTTCACAGATCTAGAGGAAATAATGCGCTATGCTTTCTATTGGGATGTACCCCCAAACACTCATGTGCTCAGAGGCAGGGCTTTTGGAAGATGTTGGGATTTTCAGGGTGCTACAGCTGGTTTGGTATTGGGTGTGGGTCATTGAGGATATGACCTAGAGGGCATTTTTCCCTTCCTTTGTTCTCTGTTTTCTTGTGCTTAGATATGAGTGGCTTTTCCTCTGCAATTCCTGTATGCCTTGCAGTCCTGCCGTGGAGCTAGCCAATCATGGACTGAAACATGAGTCAAAATTACCCTCTCCTCCGTTGAGTTGTGGGCATTAGATATTGTGACCTAGTTTCAAGAAATGACTAAGACATAACCCTAACATTTGTATGGAACAACATAAAATCTTCAATGGCCAAAGTAAAAAAATGAAAAAGAACAAGGCAAGAGGCTGTAGTAATCAAAACAGCATCATAATGCCATTAAAGTAAACCCATAGACCAATAGAACAACATAGAAAATCTAGAATTAAACTCACATACCATAGCCAACTGATTTTCAACAAAGGTATTAAGAGCCATCCTTCTAACACAGACCTTTTCTCTTTCCCGGGGTTAAATTACATGTCACTTTATTTTGTACCCAAAGAGCTCCAAGCTTGGTTCCAATGTCAGGCCTTTGGAATTTCAAAGCCTCATTCTTACTAAATTCTTGACTTAAATTTTAGTATAATTGTATCTTTTGTCATTAAGTCTCTATAAATGTCATTGTCTTAGAAAGTCCTTCCTTGCCTTTTCCATATTAACTCTGGAATATTTTATCATATCATGCTATTTATGTTCTCTCTCTTTCTTTGTTCATTCATTCATTTACTTCATTCATTTTAATTCTCAGGTACTCCATTAGGATATAAGTACCAAGAATACAAGAAATTGTCTTTTAATTTCAGAACTGCATCCCTGGCACCAAACATACATTCTGATACATAGCAGGTGCTTAATAAATAATATTTTAATGGAAGAAGAAAAAGGGCTGAATTACAATAATGGTATGTATTGTTTAGAAGTAAATTTTAAAATTTTATTTCATAAAACAAATATTTTGAAGTAAATTATATAAAAAATTTATGCAATTTTATATATTAAAGCCAAATAATATTATCTATTTGTTTCTTTTTGGTAAGAGTCTCTTTTGTCTATGACTTGTACTCTAATATTTTGGCCATTCTTTTAAGATTGTGGTACACAGTATATTAACTGATGTTATTCTTTAATTAATTTGTTATGAAATTTTACTTTAATTTTTCATAAAAGAAGACTTTTAAAAATT
>NW_004624730.1:42667043-42702141 GCF_000247695.1 Heterocephalus glaber | reverse complement strand
CAAGTTGTTTTCCCCTGCTTGGGAAGTTTTTTGTCATCACCTCTGTGAACAGTTTTTTTATGTCTTCTGCATTCTCTCCTGTTTCTTCATTGACTCCAATCAGTCTTATATTATTCTTCTTGTCTAGAGGCTGCTGCATTGATTTCTCATGGTCCCTTACAATTCTAAAGAAATTTTTGTTTTCCTGGTCACTAATTTCAGTCTTCTATATCTGAACTTCTGTCCTCACATTGGCTCATTCTACTGTGGAAACTATCGATGTAGTTTTTAATGTCCTGGAAATTGGTGTGGATCTGTTTTATGAATTCTATTTGTTTCCTATTTGGGGATTCCATCATGTTCCTCAGCTCCTCTATTTTTTTCTCTATGTTCTCTCTACATTGATTAGTCATGTCTTGCACTATGGGCACAATCTCTGCTGTTATCTGAGAAATTATTTCTGATTTCATATTTTCCAGATCTTCTTTTGTTGCTAGTTCAGGGAGTCCAGGTGGTTGATTATCAGATTATTCCATCTGGTTTCTCTTTGGGGTTACTTTAGGTAATCTGGAAGTCTGGTTTTGTGACTTGTTTACATGCCTTCTCATTTCATTGGGGCGGGGATGTGTTGCTGGCACCAACATAGCTCACCTTCTTAGTGCTGGGGACATCTGTGTCCATTGGCACTGGTGGCAATGGTACGGCAGCCTGGAAGTTTTACCTCTTTGGCACTAGGGGGGTCTAAAATTATCACAATGAGCTCACTAACATATGCTTCCTTTACCGGATTATAACTCCTTCAGAATGATTTTTTATCTTCTAATTACTGTTAATCTGTGACATATCTAAGGTCTTATAGGAGCAAAATAACTACATGAAACTCTGACATAATATGTTATGAATATTAATGATCTGAAAATTTACTTGATCCAGATAGTAAACTTTGTAAACACATTTTTTCTGTCAAAATTTATTTTGAAATTTATATCTAAAAGCATAAAAATCCAACATATTAATGGATATCCATGTAATATTTGATACATGTATTTCTTATGTGATCTTCAATTCTAGGTAAATATATTTACTTGCTTAAACATTTATTATTTCTTTATGACAAAACTTTCAAAAATTTTCTTCTAGATTTTTGAAATTTATGATACATGTTTGTTATATCTAGTCTCCAAAGTGCAATTATAGACCAGAAATTCTTGCTTCTGTTATTTAGTGCTCACTGATAAACCTTCCACCAAACCTCCCCATTTCATTTTCTCCTCCCTATGGTAACCACCATTCTACTCTCAATGCCCATGAGATCAACCTTTCTTTTTAGATTTCAAATATGAGTGAGATTATGTGATAATTGTCTTTCTGCACTTGGCTAATTTCACTTAACATTATGATTTCCCATTCCATCCACATTATTATAAATGACAAGATTCCATTTTTTCATAGAGCTGAAAAGTTTCCACTGTTTGCAGGTACCATACTTCTTTTATGCATTCCTCAATTGATAGACACTTAAGCTGTTTCAGTTTCTTGACTTCTGTAACTAGTGTTAAAATAAACATGGTCAGTCATGTGTGTCTTCAACTAACTGATTTCCTGTCCTTTAGATAAATAACCATTTTAAGATTGCTGAATATTGTCTCAGGGTCTTGTAATTGAGTAGCAGTGAATACACACAGATACACACATATATGAATGAATATATATATATATATATGAACATATATATGAATGAATATATGTTATATTTAATAGGCTCTAATCTAATCACAGAAATTCTTAAAAACAGAGTTTCTGGCTTCAGAAAACTCAATAGACATCATACTGAGGACTCAACCCTCTGCTGTTGGCTTTGAAGATAAAGAAAATGGTATAAAACAGTAATTGTAGATAACATCTAAAAGCTGGAAAAGTTAAGGAAATCATTCTTCTCAAAAGCCATCAGAAAAAAAGACAGCTCTGCCAACATCTTGTTGCTAAATTAGGAATTTCAATTTAAGCTTCTAACCTACTGAACTCTATGATAATAAATTTATATTTTAATCCACCAATTTTATTCTCAATTATTGCAGCAGCCAAAGAGCAACAGTATACATGAACACAGTAGCATACTTATTTGTGTAAGGAAACATAAAAATTACTAAGAACTAATAATAAAGTGATCCTAAATAAATAAGAAATGAAGTTTAATATAATCCACTGAGCAAGAACTTAGAATTCTATTAATAAACTGGGGTTAGTTTAGTTCTCTTTGTCATTGAGGTAGAATATTTTTGAATTGTATTTAAATTTTAGCCCCAAAGTACTATTCCAAGAATGTGAGTAATTCTTTACTTTCAGTGAAATTGACTTCCCAGATTCAGGAATAAAATGTATTTGTAGCTATAAATGTGCATTCATCATCCATTAAAGTAGTCAGTATAAAAAGCTCTGTCTGGACTGTCTTTTTATGTACATTATGTAGCCCAATGAAAAAATTAAACTTTATGACTCTGGAAGCTTTTTGTAAATTAAGATAAGCAAAATTTCAGAAAAATATACTTAACTTCTAGATTTATATAAATAAAATGATTAAATATGTTTCAGTAGGTTGCCAGATTGTACCAAGTATCAATAGGAATGAACTCAGACTACATTTTATCATTGAAGTTACGTACTGTATATTAGGTAAAGAAATATGAGAAATGGGTTTACTATCAGCCATCAAGTTTTAATCATTTTTTCCTCCACTGCATTATATCCTACTGCACCATACAATGATAATAAAAGATTTTGTGTGTTAGATCACTATTCAATATGGAAAAGAAATATGAATAACCACAATCCTTTCAATAGGAGCTCTCTTTTATATTTATTAGGTTCTGAGTACGCTGTTAAGTACACAATCTACATCAAGTGTTTTTGTTTTTTCTATTTGTTCCAAGTCACAAATATTGATAATACATCTGGGATTTTGCATACAAATCTAATTAAGAGATGTAATACATTTTAGTTCAAAGTTAATAAGGTGGAGTGGGCATGTAATTCAGTGGTAGAGTCCTTGCCTAGTATGCAAGAAGCCAAGAAGCCTTGGGTTTGATGCCCAGAACCCAGAGGGAGAAAGAAGAGAGGAAAGAAAGGAGAGAGGGAGAGGGAGGGAGGGAGAGAGGCGGGGAGAGTAGATATTGAGAACATTAAATTCTATCCATGGACCCTTTGGGGGTTGGTAAACCCTTGGATTCTTTTATAAGCCCTATAAAAAAAAGGAAGCTCCCCTCCTTTTCCTTCCCTCCCTTTCTATCTTCTTTTTATTCAAAGTGAGAAAATAAATTAAAACCTTAAGCATTAATTGTGGGTCTAGGGACCCTTGTCTGTTCAGAAAAAAGTTAGTGATGTTCCATATATTATTAACTATGTATTTTTCTCTATCTATGAAACAGCTTTCAATATTTATTATTGTGGAGGAAGGGAATTCATTTGAAATACAGGGAGCAGCAATTTGAATTATCAGAAAGTGACTTCCTGAATTTCTCTTCTCTACTGATCAGAGGCAAAGAAAGTGTCATTTCTGAGCTGAATGATGACAACACTACAGAATAAAGAAAAGTGTGGAAAGAGACCAAAAACTTTTTTACCCTATCTACACACAAACTGTAAAACATGATACCTTATGGCCATAACTTACTCAATAGGAAACTGAGATCAGTCTACAGAGGCTGAGGCCAAGCCAATCCCACAAAATTCCAGCTTAGAGAAGAAGGAGGAAAAGACTACCACAACCATAGAGAATGGTCCAAGCTTTGACCTGGAGAGAAAAGGAAGGACTCAAGACAATTAGCCATCAGAGAAGGATGAGAAAAGGAACAACAAATTTTTATCAGTGCAGAATTTGAGGAGATAGAGAAGATTGTGCTATGCAAGACCCAAAAGGAGTGCTTGAGAATGGGATCTGGCCTTAATTTTTCAGACTTCTTGTGCAAAGACCATACTACCTACCCAATCAGACAAAGGACAAGGAATCACTTCTTCTGCTCCTGATAATGTTAATGTCAGTGGGGAGAGGGTAATGGTACCTAATGCTCCAGAGATTTCAATTTCCCTAGAAGGTGAATTTAATTCTGAGATAAGGACCCCTGAGTCAGGCCAGACAATTTCTGCACCCTCTGAGAAGAAACCTAGTAGACTCTCATTAAGCAAAAGAAACATGGAAGGTTAAAATGAAAAAAATAAAAAGAGGGGAACATCCAAGGTGGACATGAGTGTAGACACAAAGACCAAATAAAGAATATGATTCAGGATCATTCTCAGACCAGGAATCAGCCAAAAAGAAAGGAAATTGGTCATTGTCTAGTGTAAGTACAGTGTTCCTCTCCAAACTGTGACAGAAGCAGCTGCATAAGAACATTTACTCCTCAGTTCTCCCAAATATTTGGTCCTGTGACCAGAACTGAGACTTGAATTATAACCACTGTGATATTTCTGAGGAGACCTGGGCAAGGTGTGAGAGTAACATGTCCTATGCCTCATATGTCCCAGAATCTATCACTTGAGTAGATAACCATACTGTAACCTACTGAATATACTGTAACATAAAATCCCAGCAACTACTGCTATATATTTTAAGATGTGTGGTGATTTTGTCAGTTTCCTCTATCATTGTTTCTCTACTAGTAAATTCTGTACACTTTTTATTATTTCATTTTCTTTTACAAATATGGACTACAAAACTATTAGTAATGAATTTTAATTTTGTTATCATGTTTTACTCTATTCATATACCAGAACATAGAGACTTGATAACATTCTGATTTATTTTTATTGAGGACTTGTCAAACTACAAGAGAGGTTCACAAACAGCTTCTTAAAAATGTGAGAAATACATCTGCCAATGTTTTCTTTTCTTATATCCAATTATTTCCATAAGAATTTTACTGTGGCCAGTATATACCTCTGTCAAGAGTAAATCTTGTGGAGAACTCCATGAAGGTGTATATATACAATAGTTAGATCCTTTGTCCCTTCATATTATACTCTCCTGATCATTAGGTCAAGATTTTAAGTTTGTCTTTCCACAAGATAACTCAACTAGTTATTGGAAAAACAGATAAGAGTTTTGTGTGGAACCAAATGATAACTCAATGACTATTTATGAATGACAAAGCACAAGTTAGCAAAATATATTGCTTCATAGAATATTTGATTATCACAGCTAACATTAAGTAAAAGCAATGCTGTCTCTGAAAAAAAAATCATTAAACAATATTAAATTGGAAACATTAGTTGCAGATTTTCCATTCATCCCAAGATTGCCAACTTTTAACATTAAAACTATAAGGTACCTAAAGAGGGCATTAGTAGGGACCCTATGAAAATATGCAACTATCAAAATTCACTTTACTTCTCAAATAAATTACTTGAAAACATTCAATTAAGAAAAATATAAAGTATACAAAGGTTATGTAAATCAATAAAAAACAAAAAACATTAACTAATTTCATGTTTAGTTTCACTGAGGACCTCTGTTTAAAGATCGCTGTATTACTGTATATGAAATTAAAATATAAAGGGAATTGAGATACCATTTTACAAAACTTATACTGTGTGTAGAAAAGGGAAAATGTTATATAATTGTGTTTCTGTGAAAATTCTCTAGACTGGGCTTAGCTCTCAGCAATTAAAGAAGGAGGAAGCGTTTTCATGTGATCAAGCAATCTGATTTCTGGATATATTTTCAAAATAAATGAAATCAGAATCTGGAAAAGATTAATGCATCTTCATGTTCATTGCAGCATTTTTCATGGTAGCTAGGATGTAAAAAAAATTCAAATGACCACATGATGCCTTCATAACAATAAAATACTCTTCAGCCTCAAGAAACAAAGAAATGCTGCCATTTACGGCAACATGGATGAAGGAAGAAGACATTGTGCCAAAGAAAAGAAGTCAGTAAGGGTTTTTTTTGGTTTTTTTGGTTTTTTTGTTTTTTGGTACTGGGGATCGAACTCAGGTACTTGTGCTTGCAAGGCAAGCAACGGAACCACTGAGCTAAATCCCCAACCCCTGGTAAGGGTTTTTTAAAGATTTTTTTTTCTCTTGTAAAATCCTCACACAGCTAATGTGGGAATGATAAGGATGCACCTTTGAGGCCAGGAAACTTCTAACTTTACTTTTCACTGTGCATCTTCAGTGTAGTCTACTTTTGCAGGTAGCTCCCCAGCTATCTTGCCACATTTCAGTGGAAACAGAAGATGAAGTACCAAGGGATGTAACTTTCAGTAGCAGCAGGCACCTTCAAAAGTATTTCCTTAAATTCTTTATGTAAGCAAATGTGTGGGAAGTGGACAATAAAATTTCATTAGAAAAATCTTTTCTGTAGTCAGAATAGCTATACTAATGAGATAAAAATGTACCCTTCTATTATGTTATCAAAATTCTAAATATTAATTTATTTGGATGGCAACACAATGATCTACTAGTGAGTCATACTGCAAGAAAAATTAAAATGAAGTTAAGAAACAGACAGTTTTATTTGAAATTAGCTGTGCCAAAAAATTCTATTTTTACGAAATACATTTCCTTAGTTTGTGGTGATTTATCACTATTTTCTTTGCTCACATATCTCATCTCACCAATTAGCACTTTCATTTCTGCACCAAAGAACTCGTTAAAGTACTTTATAGTTTATATTATTTTCTGTACATTTTAATATATTTAAAATATTTGAATAGATATGCAACTCATTTTTCCACTAAAAAGTAATACATTTATAATTACATGGGTAGGAAATAAGGTATGATATTATAAATGGAAACCTCCATATTTCATTAATCCATACTGAAAGAAGAATAAAGAGCATGTGGTGGTTGGGGTAGAGTTTTGACTTGCTTGGCTGTGGGATCTGCCCTGGGGATTGATGGAAGGCACTTCTACCAATAAATGCATCTGAGTGGGGCATGAGAGATTGGCCTTGGGTCCCTCACGTCTTCCTTTCTGGCACTTTCCCCCCTTCCTTTCTGGCACTTTTCTGCATGAACTAAGCAACTTTGTTCAGCCACATTCACCATGTCTGTGCCTTAAAGACATCTGTCCAAGGACTGAAACTGATATAGGAAAAATATAACTCTGGACCTGTAAGGTGCCAAATATACTGGGTTTGTGGTCTTGTAACATGAAGGAATGAAGTTGTGAACAAGAGGAGTAAGTAAGGAGGATTTTACTGGACATGGTAAAGAAGAATAGCTCCTAGATTTCCAGGAGGGGTCCTGAGTGGGTGGCCACGAAGGCCCTTTGTCAGAGGTAATTTATGTAGCAAAATCACAATGTGGGTATAATGTGGGTTAGACTACAATCAGTCTGTAGGATTGCCAGTATAGCTGCTTAGCTGATATTGATTCAATAGGAAAATGAGTCACATAACAATGCTACATGGAAAGATTTAAGTAATTCTTGGAAAGGTTGGGGAGTATGAGTCAAGATGTTTTCGTCACCCACCTTTGCATCTGTTGCCCATCTGGGCCCACTGGACCAGGTGGTGCTAATTACAGTATAATTTTAAGTGCTGTTTATCTCTAGGGAGGTTTGCCGGGCTTGTGATTGCTTCTCCATCCCAAGGCTTTAGTCTCTTCAGATTTGCCTCCAACCACATTCTGCCTGTGTGCTAACATCTCTCTAACATACCTGTCTAGAGTAAAACCATGGGCAAATTAGAATTTTCTTTCCTTAAATTGTGGGTGATGTATATTATGTCCCAGCAACAAAAGCTGGCTAGAACAGAACCCAAGATGATGATTCTGATTTAATTTCCACATTGTATATTGCACATTGCTCTAAGGGATCGAGTCACTTTAGCAACAAAGAGAATCAAAAAGTTCAGTCAAGCAAGCATAACCCCCCCCACACCCGCCCACCATCAATATGCTCAGGTGCTTAAAATTTCCCATATTTGATTTTCTTTGCTGTAAATATTTTCCTCCAGAAAACCTTATTGCAAGATTACACATTATCTAGGAAGTATGAAATATCTAGTTGCGAGATTCTACTTTACCTAAGAAGTACTACGTCTCTAGTTACTCTCATTTTTGCAGTAATTTCCGTCCTTCCTAGTATTATAAATGTTCAAGCTTTTTATTCATTTTCCAATATGTGATTCTCACTTTTCATAAACCTATTTACATATTTACAAGACTTGTTTTTAAAAACATATTATGAATATGTCAGTTCTATTTCTCATATTGCCTAATTTCCTACTGAGTAAACACTGAACTTACTTTCAATACACACCCTTCTACATTTGAGTTATGTGAAGTAGTTACATTGTTTTAAGACTTGCTTTGTAGACCTTACATTTTCTTATCCTTCAGAATCTTATGGAGACCATGTGTAGATTATTAGGCTCTCCACAATTTCTGACTCACTAGGTCTAGACTGGGCCCATAAATTAGCATTTCTAATAAGTTCTATGATGATGTTGTTGCTCTCTACTGAGAGCACAGATTTGAGAAACATTTCTCTATTCTTTTTCCATGTTTTTGTTTTTTTCTATTCTCTGTGCTTGATATTGCTTTCTTTTCTCTTTATTTTTTCATTTTTCAAAATGTATCAATTGGTATTCTCTTTTTTAGAAAATTGTACTGATACAGGCAAAGACAAAATCTGTTTTTATTTTCTTTGTATTCATAGCAGATATCTTTTTTCTACATTTTGATAAGCAACTTCGACATGCTTTTCATCTTATATTACAATTTTGTGTACATCTATCTCCCATATTCTGTTAAATTTAAACTTCCTTTTAGGAAATTGAATCCCTCAGAGTGTCCCTGAATGAGCTTGGACTCCTCGAGACAAAAGAGGTCCCTGAAATAAAAATTACTGAGAAATAGAGTGGCAAATAAAGTCAGATGGCATATTGTGGCTTGACTTCGTTGCAGGGATTTGAGATAAAAGTGAAACTGAAGCTGCCAATCACCTTACCATGCTTACCATTTACCCTCAAAGGCAAATAAATACGAGTGCCCTCTCCAATAGGATGTGTCTACTTGGGAATGCAGAGGAGGTAGTTCAAAGGAAAGAATTTGTCACAAGAAAGGGACATGGGAATGGAAAGGGAAAAATGTATTTCTTGTGAATCAGATGGGCTGAGCTCTGCTCTGAACTATTCCTATGCAACTAATCTGGTAGAACTTTTCAGTGGGACCTGCAAACATATCACAGAATGTATAAATAACAGAGTATAGATAATTAGGGCAAAAAGGTCATTGTGCTCCCAAATCAGAAGAAAAGTTTTGTTTCCAGACATAACATTAATTTATACTTTTTTTTTTTTTTTGGTACCAGGGCTAAGAACTTGGGACCTTGCACTTGCGAGGCAGGCGCCGGAACCACTGAGCTAAATCCCCGGCCCGATTTATACTTGATAATATTCATTTATACTGTTCTATGTTGAAAATTTCCTTTTCAGCCAAGAAGGTATTTATCTAAAGATTTTTTAAAACATATACATATGTAAATATCTCATAATACGATATGGCTTTAGACCTTAGATATCAAATAGTGTACGACTTTGGATTAAATATCACAAAGGCTTTAAAAACTCTTAGTATCAAGGAAGAGAGCTTGGAAATAAAAGAAGTTTACCATTTATTATTAAATTTGAATAAATTTTCAGTTTGAGGGGAAATAGAAATGTAATTGGAAGAATGAATTATGATAAGGGTGCTTGCTAACCATTCCTCACTTTAGTATTTAGAGTTAAAGTGATAGCAGAGACATTCAGCTGAGATTGAATTCTCCACAAAGTTAAGAATTTAAATTACTTGCAAACCAAATGCAAATTTTAAGAAAATTTCATGTGATAGTATATTATCAGCAGGAAGAAAGGCTGTTTTACTTATGAGTTTTCCAAATACAACTCTAAGCAATTTGAGGACTTTAAATAAATCATCTCTAAAATGTAATTTATCAACATATAATGCATACTTTACTGATATGGTGTTTATGTCAGGTAAACTTTTCTTGTACAATTATTCATATGTTAATTTGACTAAAATACTTGATTTTTTTCTTGTTTTGTTTTGTTTCAATCATCTACATATGGTGATGTATTTTTCTTTCTGCTAAGCACACCTTTTTATTATTTGTAAAATTATGTTTATTGTTTTTTTCCTTAAACTTGCTGGTCTCCTCTAGTGGTTAAATAAGGGTGCCAAGGAATAAACTGAGGCTTTTTTCTGGGGCTTTCTTTTTTCCTCAGAAAAACTGTTATAGAGAGGAATGAAATGTCTCAATTAGAGAATAATTACAAAGATTTTACAGAGTATATTGGAATATTTGTATACATTTATTTCTAAAGCTGATTTTCTGGTTCTTAGAACTAGTGTACCTTTTTGGATTCCCCAGGAAAACCCTGCAGTATGATTCTCTTTCCTCTTCCATTAGCAGTGCTTCAATAGCAATATTTTAAGAGAGATTTTAAATAGTATCTTTCTTTGCTCATCTAGAGACCTTTCTTCAAATCAAATTAGAGCTGACCTTTTTAAAATACAAATGCTGTCAGGCCATTAAAAACCATAAATGGCACTGCATCTCATAAAGTGTGAAATCCTTGGCACTAAGCTGACTTTATTCCTGCCTCTGCAACCAGTTTCTTCTTATTTATTTTGACTCATATCCAGTCCTTGACTCAAAAACAGACCTGTACTGTGGTAAATATGCAAAGACTTTCCAAGTTTTTCTTGCCACCATGAATTTTCACAGGCTTTCCTCTGTTGTCTTTTAGTCTCTTTTCACACTGTCCCATTTCCATAGGAACCTACTGTTTTAGTCTGTTTTATGTTGTTATGATAGAAAAAAAACAGACTGGATAATTTGTTAAGAAAAGAAGTTTGTTTAGCTCATGGTTCCGGAGGTTGGGAGTCCGAGGACGTGAGGCCTGTGTCTGGCAAGTGCTCTCATGGTACATTAACTTATTCAGCAAACGTGCAAGGACAAGCAAGTGCCACCTGTAAAAGAGTTCTCTTTTAAAACCTAGCTCCCTGAAGAGCTAACTCTTTCATTCCCTTAAGAAAGACCTTACTACATTCATGTGGGTGGAGCACTCAGGAGCTAAACATTTCCTATTAGCTCCCAACTTCTTAAGCTGCCATATTGGAAATTAAAGTCCCAATTCATGAATTGCAGAGTACTCATTCAACCCAAAGCCCCTACTTTTAGTATTCCAAGACCCCCAGCACTCATTTCACATTAACTCCTCTGTAGGGTACAGGGTATGCCAACTGTGGACTCTGCTAGTCTCCTCCAGTGCTTTCTGCCATAGTGTATCTCAGTTAAAGCACTTAGATCCTTTCATTATATATCTACTGAAGATCAAAATCCAAGAAAATTTGGTCTATAATATACAGAATAATGATACAGATGGATGAGGGATTTCAATTACATACATCTGATATAACATTTTAAAAATTCTCATCTTGTTTTAATTTATTGCCACTAATAAAATAATTATTCTTACAAATGACAGAATTTGAGCCTAAAATATCTTTTAAATATTACAGTTTTGTTTTTAATGCAAAAAACATAGTATTCCATTTGTGTTATTTTTTATTTTTCCATTTTAGGACAATTACAGGAATAAGAAATCCTATTCTTGTTGTAGTATATTCCCTAAATAGAAACTCAATGTGCGTAATTCTAAAGTCTGATACCAACTCTTAAATATCAGTGTAACCTAAAATATATACTCAAATTATAGAAATCAAAGTGCCATTTTAGTTAGTCTCTTATTATGGGAAATTAATTTGTAGGGGCACAAAAATCCTGCTTTGCTTTTATGCATTTTCTTAATGTAAACAAAACCCAGATGAGGCAATAATTTTTCTGTTCAAAAAATTCTCTTGGCACTCCATCAGACTGTTTCTAAATTTGAAAAAAAAATTTTGTTCTTTTTTTCTTGCATAGAAATTATTCTACTTTATTCAAGTGTTTTTTCTTCTAGTGACCTATATTAATGTTTGTGAGGAAAACCTCTCTCAACCTCTCTCTCTCTTTCTCACATTATTCAAGTGAATAAAGACCATATTATTTTATCACAGTGGTAGTATATGAAAAGTGCACATGTATAAAGAGTTGTACATTATTCTTCATAAGGTTTCATTTCTCAACCTACATTGAACATCAAACACAAGAAATAATATCACAAAGTATTTTTCTTCATCTACAAGATTAAACAACTTTTATTCCTTTTTTAGTATTTTTCTTCAGTTTTTGATACCTGATACTGTATTGGTCACACTAATATTAATTATTCCAATTGCATTTTTTTAAATTTTGTGCATTTTATTTGACCAATTTGGGCCACAAAATCTTAAATCTTTTCCATACACTGTATTCATATATCTTGGCCTGAAGTAAATGCTTGCTGGGAAGCTTGTTTTCATAATTTCCTTTTTTTTGGGGGGGGTACCAGGGATCAAACTCAGGACCTTGTACTTGTGAGTCAAGCAACAACTCATAATTCCTTTTTTAAGTTCTCAATTATCTTCTCCATTTAACATTAGGATTATACCTAAAGAGATCATCGGCAAGAGACTCTTCTTTTGGATTTTGTTTTTGTACCTCCATTTCCTGTCTCAACCAGTCTTCTAATTCTGCATTCTTTTGAGCACAATGAGCTATTAGATCTAATCCTCCAATGATATGAGGAAGTTTACCTGCTCCAGGAAATGTGACCTTTTTGAATTTCTTGAAATTTTTAGTTGATGACCATGGTAATTATTTATCCCACACGGATTTCTGTAAGTGGAGATGTTAACCACCAGTGATCTAAATTCAGTCATTAAAAACTTTTCTGGAAGCATCTCACTGCTGTCCTGAAGTTCATCATTATTAGATATTTCTTTAGTTGACCACAGTGATTCTTTCTTGAGCTCACATTTCTTCCCAACTTCACTTTCTTGAGGTATTTTGTCACTTTCTGGTATTATTTTATCATCAAAATTTTTATTTGTTTCTATGTCCAATCTTGGCTTTTTTCTAATGTTGACATCTTCTTGTTTTTCAACTTTCACTTCAATTTCCAACTCTGGTCTTGTGTTCTTGAATAACTGCTCCGATAGTTCATCTTCTATGGCCAAATCAATTTCTTTTCTTTCTTTTTTTTTTAATCTTAGACTTTCTGTAGAAACAGATTTACTGTCAGAATTTTTCACACTGGATTTTAAATCTTCATCATCTGAAAATAAGTTTTCTGATTTTGTGTCCATAGATTCATTCTGAGATAGATTTTGCTCTTTGCTCTTTTTTCCATAGTGAGGTTATGGCAGGTTGTGTTTGTTCTAAAAGAGAACAAGAAATTTCTATTCTTGCTGATTTGGATGAAGACATTTCTTGGTTTTCTTCATTTCTTTCCATTTTGGGGGGAGATGGCTGAAAGCAGTTTCTAATGGTACTTGTCTGTTGCTGCTGAGAAGCACGATCGCTACTTTTATTTACACTTGGGAATTTATTTGATGAAAGCTGATTGTTTTGGATATTTTCCCTAACCAGAGTATTTGACACTATGTTATTATTGGAGCTTGTTTGGGGGGCTTCTTTTAATGGGTATTTCTTATGAAGATGATCCACATTTTTGTTCCATTTTGGGGATTTTTATTTCTTTTGGCTTTTCACTTGAATACATACATGTATATACCTGGTCCGATTCTGTGTCAGCTACATATGTTGCCGCGTTCTCAGGAGCACTTGACATCAGTTTTTCACTGACTTACCAGTCTTGTGAAAGGCTTGGCCCTGGAGTCTTTGTCTTTAATCCTGTGCTTGACTGGCCCTGAGGATCACAATAATTCTCTGTAGTCATGAAAATAACTGCCAATCCAATTTCTGCTTCAGGAATAGGTCTAAGACCCTGCCTTTGGAGTATATCTATAATTGAGTGAATTCATTTTTACTGGGAGTCAGAAATTAAGATCTGTGTCTTTGTTATTCCTATGTCAACAACACAAGTTCCAGAAGCTGACAAAAAAAACTATTTTCTTCTTCATTTTCTTCGGTCATCAACCTAGCTTCTCCACCTGCAAAAACAACTGCTGAACTTAATTTCCTGTGCTGTTTGGCATTTAAAAATACAAATGTTTTCCCTTTGAAGATTTGTTTTCTTTCCTGTCATCCTGACAGATCAATATTTTTACTTGAAATAACTGGTTCATCAACAGCTGGGTAAAAATTTTCAATTTGAGGAGGCTATTTCTTGGACTGAACTGCTTTAACAAATTCAGTAAAATATTCTGGCTTTACAGTCAGACATTCAGAAATGAGTGTACATATTGTTTTAATGGTAACTCTAACTGATACTATAACAAGGTGAGTACGTTCTTCCTTCCAGTTGTTTACTATAAGTCCTCCAATTTGTAATATAGATTGATTTAAAGCAGTTATCCCAGAGACATCTAAACAAGAGGAGCACCCAACCAAAGGCTTATATTCTACTCTGAATTTACTTTCAAACACTCCAAAGGTAACTCTATCCCCTGTATTCAAAGTTCGAGAAAGGCCATTCTTCATTTTTTCCTCATTAACAAAGGTATCATATTTAGAATTATCTTTTATTGTTAAAGTAGGAACTTCACCTGTTTACTGCAAGTTAGTTACAGAAAAGTTAACAGTTAACACAGCATGATTTCAACTGATGGACTGGTCATTGTCAATTAAAATGGCACAGTTTTTCCTTCCAACAACATATTCAACACCAGTCAAAAGTCTATATGGTTCTCTAGCGGGCCCATGACAAGCAGCAGCTTCCACATGTGTCTGGCTTCTCAGGGTCTGCGCAGCCTTGGAGCACGTATCTGATGTGTGCAGCCAAAGCTTCTTGCGTTTTTGTTTTTGTTGGAGACATGTATATTCTATTGAATATAATCTCATTAATGACCATGAAGAATTGTTTGAAAATAGTAAATGTTGCTGAAATAATATTAGAAACATTTTGTAACATTGACTTGTCTCTCTCCATGTAAATTACTTGCAAGATTATTTTATTCTAGATATTCATATTCCATTTTGAATGAAGTAATTCATGTAATTTCATAGTAAACATTAAATCACCGCACACTCCACAGCCAAGCAAACCAGCATACACATTCTGCACTGTAGATGATACTGCTTTCCCTTAAATGCATAAAAAAAGCACATTTTGTTAATTATGCAAATCAACCCTTCCTAGAATACTAATTTATATATACTGAAAAATATAAAACCAAGACTAAGGAAAAAAACTTTCCCAAAGAGAATACAGATCATTACCATATATCCTTCCCCTGGTTCTCTGATAACTCAATTTACATTATCATGGATTTGTTATCAAAAAAAGAAGTCAACAATGGTGGAACATTATTAGCAGAACTAGACTTTACTCAAATATCACCAGTTTTTCTCTAGTATCCTCTTCTGATCCAAGATCCAATCTAGGACACTGTATTTAGCTATCATGTTCTCTTAATGTTCCTCAATCTGTGAGAATTCTGTCTTGACCTTCTTAAGTGAAGCTTAATGGTCAAATATGATACAAAATGTTGATAGGCTTGATTTGGGGTATTGTTTTGTCACGATCAAATTGGGCTTATAATTTGGGGGGAATAATGTTATACAGTAAAGTGCTATTTTCATGACATCATATTAGATGTTATGTGATATCGTCATCATTAATGAAAACGGTAAACATGATCACTTGCTTAAAGTATTGTCTATGAGGTTTCTTCATTGAAAAACTTGTGACAGCAAGTTTTGTCTCCACAATCATGTTCATACAAAGCAAGTCACAAGATCCAGCACACATCCAAGAAGTGAGAATTAATTTCTACCTTTAAGAGGTAAGATTATGAAAGAATTTGTTGGCATGTGTTAAAACTCCCATATCAGGGAATTAACATTCTCTTTAAAGAATATGCAAATATCCTGCTTTTCCTTAAAGCACATTAGTTTTTAAAGATAGTAGTGGATTTTGCCTGCAACAATTATTATATTTTTCAAATAGCAAATTTGTTTTTCTTTATTCCTTCCACATTTAAAATTTGGAATTTTTTATAGGCTAGATATGTTATTATTTTTGGATCAAGCTCTCTAACTTTGATTAATTCTTCATAATTTTTAGTTTCCTTCCTAGGCTGCTATTCACTTAAAGTGATATTTATTGATTACCTTTTTACTACAGGGAAAACCCAACACATAGAGCTTAAAAAAAGAGAAAGTTATTTTTTATTCATCATTTTAGAAAATTAGAATGAAAATATCAAAATATAAAATAAGGATTTAAAAACTTTATAAAATATCTTTGTAAGGGCAAAATTTATCCCTGTAATTTTCTTTGCATAGCTTTAAAAAGTTAAAAACTGACATGCTAACTTTTTCATGGGTTAGTTTGAGTTTTTTTTTGTTTTTGTTTTTTGGTATCAGGGATTGAACTCGGGTCATTGTGCTTGCGAGGCAGGTGGCAGAACTACTGAGCTAAATCCCTGGGCCTTGTTTGAGCTTTTAACATTAAAGTTTTCTCAATAACCGAAGATATTCACTAACATTATTTGTAAAAATTCATTAAAAAATATAATATATAGGACTGGGGATTTAGCTCAGTGGTTCAGCCGCCTGCCTCACAGGCCCAAGATCCTGAATTTGATTCCTGGTACCCCCCCCAAAAGATATAATTTATTAAATCAAAGAACTTTTTCACCAATATGAAGAATTTTGGGTTCAAAACATTTTCACTTGTTGTACTACAATAAGAAATAAAATAAGAGTTTGAGTAAAATAAAAGTGTTTCAACCTGATTTAACATTTCTTTACTTCATAGAAAACTTTCTGACTATTCTTAACTTCAGGTGGCTTGATAGTTCCAGATCATATTTTCTTTAAAAACTTGAAAACTAAATTTTTGAGGAAATTAGTCTGTGGCTCTGATTCAAACAGCAAACAAACCAAAAGTCTGTTAAAGGTTGAATTTAATTAAATAATTACTGAGGCGATAACTGTTATGGTTTAACCCTAAAATCATCCTGAAGACTCATGTGTTTGGAAGGTGATTGTATTGCAGAGTCACTTTTGTGGAATGTGTTCTTAAGAGGTGGGCCCTAGTGAGAGAAGGATCCCTGGGCATGATCTGAAAGTGATGTTCTCATGTCCAGTTCCTCCCTTCACTCTCTGTTTTCTGTTTACCATAGTTTTATTAGTATGGGTCTGTTTTCCAGACTCTTACTTGCAAAAAAAAAAAAAGAATTAGAAATAGTATACAAGGACAGGAAAACAGCAGCAAAGTTTATTAAGATGTAAATAAGCCCAGAGTGAGTGAGCAGGCACCTCAGGTGAAAGGAAAATATTTCCTGAGCTAAGGGTTTAGAGTGCAGGAATTTAAATGTTGTGCCTACTTTAAAGGTGCCTCCCATCAGGGTTTTCCTTAGCATGATTGACAGAACAATTGAGAAGGTACTGAGTCATATCCACAGCATCTATTTCATGTGTCCTTTCCCATGATTCATTTTGTTATAATATTTCATTGAGCCCCAGCGGAAGAAAGTTTAACCTAAATCATGCAGGGAGGTCTAGTGCACATGGGTCTTGGTTTAGAATCTCCAAAATTTTCCAAAGCAAACTTGAGACCTTGTTTCCCTTCTCTCCATCTTCTAGTAGCCCCTGCGGTAGGATCCACGGTGGTCCCTGGGACATCACTTAGATTCAAGTGAGTGGAGGGGAGTGTTCTTGTGGCACTCAGTTGTGCTGTCTGTATTAGGTTGAGCACCTTTTCTTCCACAATGCCCTTCTATCAAGCCCATCTATAATCTTGTTTCTGCTTGAAGCCAGCTGATAATTTACCGAAGCCAAATAAACCTCTCCTCCTGTATGTCGTGAGTGTTGATATTTTGTCTGAACTACAAGAAAGTGACCAAGACAATCAATAACATTATTCCAAGGAGAATTTAGTTTTACAATTTACACACATGTACACATGCACGTGAGTGCACACACACACACTGAAGCAATAAAAGAAACACAGGTAAGTAGAAGTCAAGTTAAATTATATTCAAATTGGGTTTCAGATTTCAAGACCCATAAGTTACCCAAGGTAACAGTGCTTTTTTTTCCTTTCAGAAAACTCATTCTTTCTCAAATTCCTGACAGACTTCAAGATACAATAAGCCTGTAAATTGGGATATGGGCTCCTGCTTTTCAGCAGTAAATTGCTCTTCCTCCTACAGAGTTTCATCCTCACATAAGCAGCACTATTAAACAGCAAGCATATCCAAATAAATGAAAATGGTTTGCCTTCCAAAATAGTCTATCTAATGGATAACCTGACAGATCATAGAAATCCTTATCCTACATCACCCATTTTTAAGATATCCCCAATACCACATGCATATACCCAGCTCAAGACCATAGTACAACTTTCTCTTGAGGCTCCTATGCTCTAACCTATCTGAATACTTTTAAATTCTGTCTAATAGACCTTTTAGTGTCCCTCATTAATATGTCTTCAAAATTGATTTTCTGTGATGCAACTCAGTGAACCTACAACCTTCCCTGTGGATGAGGTGAGTTGAGGTCCCTATTTCCTTTTTTCTGGTTCTTCTAGGACCTATTTCATGACAAGAGAATATTGAAATGAATTTATAAGTAGATACAAAACTGAATTGAGGGAAGAAAAACTTTCCATCTAAATAATTAACTTGCATATTCATGGAAAGAACAATCCACATTATTTTTAATAATCTACAATTTACAGAATTGTAAAATTACTCAAGATTCTAGCAAATTTATTTGAAAACATTCCTCTCTCTCTCCCCTCCCCCCACTTTCCCAGCCATTTGGCCATTCCCTAATCTTCTGCCTCATTTCCCCCTGAAAAACATAAATCCCTGTAATTCTTTTTGGAGTGCTGAGGATTTGGAGGTCCCTGTTTTCATATGGCTACTTCCAGGTGAAAGGAGCTGTAGGCCTAACTTACCATGGATTATGTGCTGTCCAACTATCTTAGATGTTGTGGCTCATTGGCTGGTCTGAAAACAAAAAATATATCATATCAGAAAACAACAAAAAATGAGTTAGTGCTTCTATGTGAAGAAATGGGTTTTTTTATTAAATTCTTTTATTGGTACATTGTAGGTATACAACACAATCACATTTCTCATTGGGAATTGTACCTTTACATAATGCATCTTGGTTCGTATTTTTTCCCCATTCCTAGTCCTCCCTTCATGTCCTCCACCCTTCCCTATTTACAAAGACTTTATTTCCATTTTTTCCATTTCTCATCATTTTTCCTTTCCCTTCTTTCCTTTCCCCTGCCCCTCCCACTACCCCTGCCCCTTTGGACCTTTTCTTCCTATTTTACATTTTCGATTATTCATTCTAATCATTGGTACATTTTAGGTATACAATATAATGACATTCATCATTGGAAATTTGCACCTTTACATAGTTTCTCTTGGTTCTTGTTTTTCACCCTTGCCCAGCCCTCCCTTCAACCCCTCCATTCCTCCCTATTTACAAAGATTTTGTTCCTATTTTTCCATTTTCTCTTATTAATCCCATTCCTTTCTATCCTTTCCTCTAGCCCTCCCACTTCCTTCCCTTTTGCCCCTTTTCTTCCTATTTCACATTATCTATTATACATTTAGTGCTTATTTACACTTTCAGTTTCTCACACCAGAGAAACTATTCAGAATTTATTCATGTGTGTCCTATTTATTTCACTTAAGAGTATCACCTCAATGTGCATCCACTTAGGTATAAATGTCTCTAATCTCTCATTTTTTATGGCTGAGTAGTACTCCATTTTATAAAAAAACCCCCACATTTTCTTTATCCAGTCTCCAGTTGATGGGCATTTGGGCTGTTTCCAAGTTTTAGCTATTACAAACTGTGCTGCTATGAACACAGGCGCACATATATCACTGTGGTATGATTCTTTTAATTCTTTGGGGAAGATCCCCAGCAGTGGAATAGCAGGGTCAAATGGGACTTCCAGTCCTAGTTCTTTGAGATATCTCCATACTGATTTCCACAGTGGTTGCACCAGTCTACACTCCCACCAGCAGTGGAGCAGGGTTGCTCTTTCCCCACAGCCTCGCCAGCATTTGTTATTGGTTGATTTCATGATAGCAGCCATTCTTTCTGGAGTGAAGTGGAATCTCAGCGTTGTTTTCATTTGCATCTCTTGAATGACCAGTGATGTTGAACATTTTTTCATGTGTTTATTTGCTTTTTCTACTTCTTTGTCTGAGAAATGTCTGTTCATTTCAGATGCCCATTTTTGGATTGGGTCTTTAAATTTGGGAGGTCTGATCTTTTTAAGTTCTTTATAGATTCGAGATAGTAGACCTTTGTCTGAGGAAGAGCAGGTGAAGATTTTTTCCCACATTGTGGGTTGTCTATATGTGAAGAAATGATGAGGTACCTGTTAAATGGATGAAAGCTTCAGAATTTTTTAGAAGAGTCATGGCTATAGTCAGAACTTGGACTATCTGAAGCCTTAAATGGATAAAATTACTATTAGATTGAGGATGCAGAACTCAAATATGAGAAGGAGGAGGTCAGAATATTTCCTGGTTTGTCTTCAAAGGTGGACTGTGATAGACCCAGCAATTAGAGACATTATTTTCCCATCTTATTCTTTGTGAGAAGTTTCTAAATTTTATTTCTGTGCTTCCTGTGGAAGAGAGAGCATGGCAAAGGGGAATATTAAATACACTGCCAAGAGCCCTGAGAACCCTAGCCCCAGTAATATTGCCACAATTATGAATCTAATTTGTTAAATGGTAGTCCAAATGTGGGTGGATTAGTGACTTTACCTACCTGCACCAGAAGCAGTACAGGAATCTTGCTTTCAGAGTAGAATCTTCAGTTCACAAGAGCAGCTCTCTTTTTGGGGGTGATCTTTTTCATCAGAAAGTTCAAGTGGGGACTGGCTTTATCCTATAAAGTGACTTTATTTTATGCTTATTTGCATACTTAATACTATTTTTCTGTTCTATCAAACATAAAATAAAAACTGATAAAGATATAGATTTCCTAATTGCAAACTTTCCCTTTTAAATATCAGTAGATATTCCTCTATTTTAGTCTGTTCTTAGGATAATATTTTAGTCTGTTCTTGGGATAAATATGATACTTATGATTTTGGAAGTAAAATAAAAATCAAATGTTCATCTATGCTTATATTACATTTTTACCATACTGCTTTATAATTAAAGAATATATATATATATATATATATGTATATACATTCTTGAAATGTAGTTTTATTTCAAGTATTATGATTGTAAATATTGGTCATTTTTTAATCTCAAAAGTTTTCTTATATTTCTTGTATGTTTATCTTCAGTTTGATCTGACATATCCTAAAAATGACTGATTTTTCAATTAAATATTTAGATTATGTCTTCTTTAAATATCTAGTATACCTGTACATGGTGGGATGGTAAGCTGAGGAATACAGGTTTTTCTATCTCTTTTCCTCCTTTACCAGGATAAATAGCCTCTTTTGATTTGGTCAGTGACAAATAAACAAACCTGAGCATGTAGACCTATGTGGTTGATAACATAATGACTGATACTTCATAGGGAATTAAGTATTATTTTTCTAAATAATTATTTTTAATTCAGACATTAAATATTATTTTCTAAAATCATATTCATTGTTTATATGCATCATTTAGTTTTCTATTAGTGCTTGCTTTATGAAATAAATGTTGCAGTCTATTTTGCAACTGAAGTTAAAGAGTTGCATTTAACTTTAAATATAAATATAGTTTAGATTAGAACTTCAAAATAACCTTTATACACAGACATTTTCCTTTTCAAAGAAAAAGTAAAGTTAGATGATCTTTCTGTTACAGTGGATGGTGGGGTCTAGGGCTGGTTTTTAGATTCTTGTGCATGACAAAGCATTGGCTATTGCACACAATGATACAGAAAAAACAACTGAGTTTAATAATGCTTAAATGGGAAAGAGGCGCTCAGAATGAGCAGGTTCATGACAGCATGGCCTGCACTGATGGGAAGAGTGGCAAGAGCAGAAAGGAAAAGGTGTGGGGACCATGAGAAGAGAATGACCTGGGAAAAAGATGGGCTTTGGATTTAAAAATGTATGTCCCACCTAGGGTGATTGACAGGGCTCTGAGTCATCCCAATTGTGCCTACTGCACGTCCTTTCCCATAATTCACTAACTTTTAATTATACACATGACATGCAGTCCATATGTATGAACCATTAACAAATTTCAAGTGAGAAAAGGTCATTCTAGCTCATGCCAATGGATCTAACATCTGTTCAAGGAATTTCAGAAATGTCCTGGCATCTTTATTATTTTTATTTCTGGCTCCCTGGGAGCAAATGAGGAGAGTTGATTCTGTGGCATTGCCCAAGTCCAGGTGAGTGGAGAGAGAGTGGTCTCATGGTCCCAATTTTACTCTCTGTATTATTTTGTTTACTAATTTGCAGGTGAAAACAAATATGGTGGGGCAAGTTATAATTCTTTAATTATAATGCATGATTCTCTGCTAGAATAAATTATTTCATAATAAGGAAGTCACCTTGTCACCAGATCAGGCCTGAGGAGATCACCAACAGAGGCGATCAAAATGTTACTGGATTGGTGGAGAAGGGTCCTGTGGGTTTTCTTTCTTAGGTCATTGGTGTACAGAACAAAGAATTTACAATATTTGCCTATCATACCTTAAGACACACACATGCATTTTTGTTATTGCTGTTGCTGTTTGTCTGTTAGTTCAGTTAAGGCTCTTCATGGTTCACTTCTGGGGCCATGTGATGAGTCCTTCAGTTCCTCTAGCTTTTTCTCTTCCAGATGTCTCATCTGCCAAGATGGATCATTGGTTTTGCTTGACCATGTGACTTCGTCGGAAGCATGGGGACATTTTTTCATGGTGACCTCTTCTTTGCAGGACATAAAATAACAGCTGGGCTTTGATCACCTGGATCCTCAGGATTTCTCTGCTTGGGAAATCGGGCAACTCCCCAGAGGTGTAGAGCTCTTTAGAGAGTTTCCCATTATTCCCTGGGCTCTGATTGAGCTTGAAAAGGTTAAAATATTGGTTGTTCCTTTCACTTTTTAACTCTTTCATTTTTATTTTGCTTAACACTAAAAATGTCAATTACTGTATACCAGTCTTGAAGTTAGTATTAATCCTAATTATTGCAACTTTTAAAAAAATATTGAGGCACTTTGAAATATAACATGACATAGGAGGACAGTTCTTCCTTTTATCTAAAAGGGTTTAGTATTAATATTGTGAGTATCATTTTCTATCCATGTTATATGTATAGCTATAGTACAGTTTAGGTTGTTATTCATATTTTTGTAGAATGTTAGTGTAGAAAAGTTACAAAGTTTTATAAAGGAATTGTTAAATAAAACTAATAAAAGCAAAACAATTTCTATTTAGAGACAAAAGTGATAAAACAATTAGAAACATTTAAACAAAACACAAACCTGAAAAAGTCTATCATTACAAACAATTTTAGTTTGGAAGATATTAGGATGAAAGGGTGTTTTTCTAAAATTTGCATTTATATCTGGGGAACATAAAATTCTGTGACATAGAAAGAAGTTAGCATTAATTAGCAACATAGGTAAACAAAAATCTTTTACATATATTAACTCAGCTTTTGAGTGTGATTTAGAGTCCTTTAACTCTACATAGGGTAGCAGGACTGAGAATAGTCACAAAATAACTTTAGACATCCTGCAAGTTATGAAAACAATATTAGTAATTATAAATAGACTTAGCCACAATATATAGTTCATGCATATAATAACAAAATGTTTATTTGATCATAGATGTACATCAAGCATAAATGAAAGAACTGAACTCTATTGAATACAAGAAGCAGAAAGGCAAACAATTTTGATCATTTATATGTTTAAATTCAGATTCATTGCATACTGCATAAAAGAGCAAACATATTGCTTACTTTATATGTAATAAACTTATGTATTAAGTTTATAACCTTTGTACATTTGTGATAATGTCCATAAATATATTTAGTCCTTAGATATCTATGTGTTTATATTGATATGTATCTTTAGTCATATATCATGTGTAATAAAATATACTAAAATAACATAAAATAGTATTTGTCCACTTAATCAGAGGTATAAACCAATCACTTAAAAAACTTCATAACACCCTCACATTTAAATAAACTAGTTTCTCTTCAAACTAATTTTAAATACAATAGCAGAAAACATAAAAAATTACCTTAATAAAATATACATTCTTTTGTTTGTTGAGTATGTCTTTTTATAAACTTTTACCGAGCAAATCAATATAATAAAAAAACTATCTAGATTGATGCTGAGATTTTTGTTTTATGTAAGTGTATTAAATTTTGAATTGTGAAAACTATATAACATTTTAATTATAGAAACTTAATTACATGTAATTTTTTTAGTAATATTTGTTGTGATAGGGCCACAAAAACTCCTAGGAAAACTGGATAGGTCATTCATTATGAGATAAAATTGAAGAAAATTGTTTTAAGCACTTACTTTTTCAAGTCAAGGAGAGTGTCTTAGTTACTCTTTTTGTTGCTGAGACAAAATACTTAACATTCAAAGGTAAAGGAGGGAAGGTTTATTTTTGGTTCACAGTTTGTAGAGGTTTCAGTTTATATTTGGCTGGCTCCAAGGCAGAACAGCATGACAGAAGAGCATCACAGAGGAGAAACAGTCCATGGCAAGCAGGAAGCCAGCAAAGCAGCAGGGTAGTGTAGAGGCAGCAAGCAACAACCCCCTTTCTGTCCTTTATAACTTATCCTGGCTACCTACCCTTAAGGCAGTAGCACTCAGACCCAGGGTGGGGCCGTCTTAATCCTAGCATCACATTATGAATCAATCTCAGCATCATATGATCCCAGTAGCACACACCCTAGATCCAGCCACCTCCAAAAAGCCCCACCTATGACCACATGAGGCTGTGGGCAGGCCTCTAGAGACAAGCTGTAAAAGAATTTTGTCCAACAGTTTTTTTAGCCACGAGGGATCTCTTTGCAGCCATAAATATATATTCATATCCTATATATAATTATTCATATCTTATACATGAATTTCAACTCTTAGTCCTAAGAATGTAATTTTAAATCTGTTGACTATATTAATAATTTATTCAACATATTTAATACATGCAAATATTTTCCTTTTTACAAACCTCAAGAAGCCAAGAACACTTGAATTGATGTTTAGAACTGATGACTCATATGTTTTATTATAAATGTTTTTATATTTTTATAATTCACCTGTCTTAACAACAAATTTTGTTATTTATAGAAATGAAGACATTGAGTAAACATAACTGATACTGTGATTGATTTTTTTCGTCAAAAAGCTCCTAAAATTGTGTTGAGAAATAATAAAAATAAATTGGTTGAATAATTACCTAGTCAAAATGTAAGTCACCAATTTTAAATATGTTTACTTTTATTTTACCAATTAATTTAAATTAACTCATTTACTAAAAGTTTACTTAAGTCTAGATGAATTACACGAGTACCTATTTATCTAAAAATGAATTTAAACAGAACTTTTGGGAGAATTTTATCATGTTGATATATGTACCAGAATGTTGCACAGAGAAATATACATGTTAACCAAACCATGTAACTTTTACGTCATCAGATTTTGAGGTTTGTGTTGGTACCTATGTATAAAATTTGAGCCTACCAATTTCTGTGGCAATGACTGAGTTTTAAACCATCTTCCTTCAATATCCCAAATAAGTATAGTAACCCTTGAACATCTATATAAATGTTTCAACTGTTTTACTTTATTTATTTATTTTTTTTGGTAATAGCCCAAACAGACAGAGAAGTCTATGCAGAGGGGGGGAAAGATAAAACCAGAAAATAGAATTAAAAATATGAGCGTAAAAGCAAATATAAAATTCAGCAGCTCATGGTCACTTTAGTGAACTATTGTATATAGATTAGCAGGTCAACAAAAAAAGTACATAAGACATATAAAATTATGACTTTAAACCAAAGTGTTCTTTTAGATGTGTTGTCTATGTAGGATTATAATATTTTTAAACTTAATTTTAGGCATATAATTAAAAATAGACTAGATAGTTAGTGGTCTGCCTGGGGAATAATAAATAGTACTTTTGTATTTTTATGTAACTCACAAGAAATTGTTTTAATATTCTGTTTTAAATCAGTCATTATTGTGGAAAACACATTTTAGGGTGATATTTTAATGACAGTCATTTAGTTACCCTTTTGTAAAAATGAAGTCTTCACATTTGGGGCCAGGGATTCAGCATAGTTGTCCTGAGTTCGATCCCCAGTACCGGAAAAAAAAAAAAAAAGACAAAAACCTCACATTTTTAAGATCTTCCTTGTGTGCTTCTGAAAAGAGATAAAGACAAAAAAAGATAATATCATTTTAGTTCCTGCACTCATGCCTAGGTATGTGTGTCCTAATATATATCATTGGCTCATTTTTCTGAGGTCTGATAACATCAATCAGTTCTGATATATCTGAAGACTAGCAAGAGGCAGCCTCAAATTTTCAGGGATCTAAAAGCACCAGCCAGTCCCACTAGTATGGTTTTAGAATCTGATATGTGTGTGTGTGTGTGTGTGTGTGCATGTATGTGTGTGTGTTTATGTGTGTATATATATGTATATATATATGTGTGTGTATATATGTGTTTATATATATATATATGGAATTGTAATTAATGTAAAGAATTCATGGGAAAATGGTTATGGTTTAAAAAATAGAAGTCTGGAAATACCTCTTTGTAACAATTAAAACCATTTATTGGTTTAGATAAGTAGACAAACACAAAGTTGAGGACATCATAAAGACAAAATCAAACAAAGGATAAGGACGGGGCCAGCTGGCATTACAGACCCAGAGATATCCCAGGAGGGACATGGAGTAAAGAGCAATGGACAAGATGGTACTATGACCCAGTAGGGCTGGCAGACATGAGGAGGATATTTGTGGTTGTCTAAATTAAAGCATTTGGGAGCATGGCAGACAAAACCATGCCAATATTCATCTCTGGGGTAAGGCTAGTTGTGGGGAAGTGCTTGTGCCCCCTTACCCATCATGGCAGAATCCACCATACTTCTGGAACCTATGAGCTACCATTCCTAGTTTGGCAGGCACATCTCCCTCCTACAGGTGGGACCCTATTTTAGTCTGGAGGGAAGGCCTCCTTCACCTTTCTGTGAAAAAATTCACTGCTGTTCTTCCTATTGAGAGGAACAGAGAAGAAGAACAAAAATTTACCAGAATTCTGTTTATTTAAGGAAGAGAAAGATCAATGTGTAAGCTATTCAGAAGACATTCTTCTATCTGACTTTAGGAGATTCTGAGAGCTAAATAAGGGGAAAAAAGCTGGAGAAGGCTGTGGGTGCAGGGTGGGGGTGGGGGGGAGAAGCCATGCTATCAGAAGACAAAGAGCTAAAGTAAAAAAATAAATTAAGAAGCTGAAATTTTGACTGAATTTACAAGTCAGTGCTTCAGTTTACCTGGTGGAAGACCTCAAACATGTCATAGAGTCTGAGGAAGTACCACAAAGAAGAAATGGGAACATCAATTCATACCAGCCATAAGAGTAGGTGTAGATTCTGTTACAGAAAAAAAAATTGAGAAAATATGCTTTATACTTGAGGACTTAACACACTGCTCTCATTATAAATGACAAAACAAGAAAAAAATCCACCAGATGACAAGACCAAAAATATTTGTCAACTGGTTCTAACTGATCAGTTACAAAATATTCCATCTAACAATAGCAGAGTGTACATATTATTCTCAAATTCATATGAAGCTTTCCTCAAAATAGACAATATTATGGGCTGGGGATTTAGCTCAGTGGTTCCAATGCCTCCCTTGCAAGTGCAAGGTCCTGAGTTTGATCCCTGGTACCAAAAACAAACAAATAAACAAACAAAAATCAACAATATTCTATGCCATAAACACTCAGTAATGCATTTTGAAGGATAGGCATTTTAGGAATTTTCTTCCCAGAACAATGGAATCAAATGGAATCTAAAAAAAGAGAAAGACAGAAGGAAAATCCTGAAATACTGAGAAATTAAACAAGACTACAGGTCATCTATAATTTGCAGAATAAGTCTAAAGACCATTTGAAAATGCGAATAAAATCAACCAACATATGCATGATTTAGAGGAGTAAACTTCCAAAATCATTACATTTTGGCAGCTCTCATGTTAGATAGCACAGGCTTTTGGAGTGAATCATTCATATACATCATTTTTATGGAATGTAGTATCCAAGATTCCATTTATGTCCTACCCTAGAAGTGATTAATCATTACAATAAACTTGGCCCCTTGGCCCTGAACTCCATATTGAGCATGGCCTATCATGTAGAAAATATATAGCCAAAAGAACATACTTATCTGTGGTTACATGCCCATAACTCTTTTATGTATCAACATGGCTGATCTTTCATGATCTTGGCTTTCTAAAAAAATTATTATGAATAAGTTTGTAGTTTGAGGGTTTATATCCACAATTTCCATGTTATTCAAAAAATTATAGATTAACTTTTTTATGGTTTTTTGCAACATAGTTTATCTAGTCAAAGGCAAGTCAATTGTTCACTTTATTCCATGTCTACCACTATAGGTTTGTTTCAAAAATGTTAGCTTTTCCTTGGAAGTTAACACTAACATAAATTGCATGAAAGTCTCTTTTCTACCACCAGTACTACTATTTTTGTGATTTGGAACCTTCCTGTTATATACAAAAGAACGTTCTCTCTGGTTATCTCTGATGTATCCTTTTATCTATGTGTTTGCTGCTTAAAGATTTTTGAGTTCATAAAATAGTCCTTGAACCATCTGCCTTTTGAAACTTTCATACTTTTTTTTTTGCTTAATAGTGACACTATTCTTTTAGGTAATTATCACTGGTAATGAGGCTACACATTTTCCATTTATCAATGAGTGACTTCATATTTGGGAATAACTTCAAAATGTTGTGAGTTCATATTCTCTGCATCTAATAATTCATCTGCTTCGGATTTTATTATCATTAAACTCTAGCTACATACAAAATTTGGCAATTGTAAGTGATTTTAATTTTAATTTTAAGTGATTTGGCAATTTTAAGTGAAGGGTATATATGTTGCATACATGTGTTTGTATGTGCAGGGATATAAATTTGAAGTATCTGTGACATGTATAAAGAAATGTCATAATTAATTAAATACATACTAATTAAAAGCATGACTATGCGGTAGCTCTTTAAAGACTAGGTGATGCTCCTTCCCAAATCCCTGCATTTTTTTTGAATTGTACTTTAGAAAGTAAATATTCTCACAGAAACTATTTTTTAATTTACAGTTCCGAGTTAGTAAGTTATTAACTTTTATAATTTTTAAGATCTTCAGGGTCTCAATTTGGATCCCAGAGTGTAATCTATTCATTTAAAACCATTAACATTTTAGAGCAGTTTTCATGCTCAAATAGTCATGAAATTGAGGAGGCTTTCAGCTTCAGCATATCATATACATTTTCTATTTTCCATAACTTATTTTCCTTTATGTTCATGGTCTTTGTCCCTAAATTATTTATAGAAGAACCTTTTGTTATGATGATACAACTAAGGAGAGTTCTTTACTACTTCTGAGATTTTGAAAAAAGAAACTGAAGAACAATTCAAAATGCCATGAAGTAAACAGCTTGTATTAAAAAGTAATCATTAAAAATTTGTGGAATACAATTTTTTATAATTTTATTTTGAGATAGAAAGCCATATTTAAGACCAACAAAGAATTTCATGCATGGTACACAAATTTATTTTCTATTTTGAATAGATAGTCATTCACACTTTTTAATTAAATTTAAATCATTATTAAATAACCACAATATATTAATAATAGCTTTACCATGAAGTTTATTACTGCTCTTAATATATTTGCTTTATTTTCACAAAACATATCTACTGAGAAAAAATTAATATTATTTGTGCATTATAGATCAGAGAACCGGCAATGAAAGGTCTTACAATATAGACACATTCTGGGTTAAGTTTACTTAGTTTCGTACTATATTACCATTCTGTACCTATTTCCTTCCAAATAGATCAGTCAAAACACAATAGCCAACATTCAATCTCTATTCTTTTTCTCAATATTGATTCAGACATTTACATATATATTTTCATATAGATTTTTATTCTTGTTATTAAAATTTGAGAAACTGAAAAATGAAACTATTTTTTATTCAAAATATTCTATAAATATTAAAATATGAAATATACATTGCATATTGAGTATAGGTTTACAATAAAAATATTAAATTGAATACTGAAAGTGTAAATAAGGACTAAATGTATAACAGGTAATGTGAAATAGGAAGAAAAGGGGCAAAGGGGAAGGAAGTGGGAGGGCTAGGGGAAAGGATAGAAGGGAATGAGATTAATAAGAGAAAATGGAAAAATAGAAACAAAATCTTTGTAAATAGGGAGGACTGGAGGGGTTGAAGGGAGGGCTGGGCAAGGGTGAAAAATAAGAAGCAAGAGAGACTATGTAAAGGTGCAAATTTCCAATGATGAATGTCATTATATTGTTTACCTAAAATGTACCATTGATTAGAATGAATAATTGATAATGCAAAATAGGAAGAAAAGGTCCAAAGGGGTAGGGGTAGTGGGAGGGGCAGGGGAAAGGAAAGAAGGGAAAGGGAAAATGATGAGACATGGAAAAAATGGAAATAAGGTCTTTGCAAATAGGGAAGGGTGGAGGGCGTGAAGGGAGGACTAGGAATGGGGAAAAAATACGAACCAAGATGCATTATGTAAAGGTACAATTCCCAATGAGAAATGTAATTGTGTTATATACCTACAATGTACCAATAAAAGAATTTAATTAAAAAATTGAATATTTAAGATTGAATTTTAAAAATGAAATTATAATATTCAATATTTTATAGTAAATAAAACTACTCACAATTCTAATGTTCAATTTTATTATAGATGACTAAATTAAAAATTCGGTATTATATTTCTTCAATGTTTTATGTTGCTCTATCCACCCATATACATAAAATAGGGTGAAATGTTACTCAGTATAAACTTTGTATAAATATTTCTTAAGTCTTCCAGACAAACCAGGATACAAAGGGCACCGGAAAAATACACAACAAACTCAACCAAGAAGTGATACTTTATTTTTATTTTTGTAATTGCAAGAACCAGCTTCATTCCTGTAAATTAAGAGTAAGAATCTGATAGGAAACTCACCTTTTCCCCAGAGTTCTTCTATAGTTCAAATACTCCATGTTTAAAGCCATGACTGATTCCAGGCTTACTAGCAACAAAACTCAAAAAACTCTGTGAGCTAGAGAATTACTTCTTGTTTTCAGGGTGTTGGTCTGTATTTCCTTGAAATTGATGTGGATGGATAGAGAAAACGTGGTATTACTCCTAATGGTGCACTACTCTGCCATAAAAAGATAAACTTGAGTCATTTGTAGGAAAATGGGTACATAATTGAGATGGCAATGTTAAGTGAAATAAATCAGACACACAAACATACATATCATCTTGTTTCTCTTATATGAGAAACTTTAATTATAAATAAAAAGCAAGATAAAAATACATAGTAGGAAGTAAGGAGCTCTTTCTCAAATGGAGAGGAGGAGAGAGGGGAGCGAAACAATATAAAAGGAATTAAGATGTATTAGGTACATGTACCAACTCGCCACAAGGAATGTAAACGTTATGTACTGCAAACATATGCTATTAATAAAATAAAATAAAATAAAATAAGAGCATGTAGCTAAGTGTGGTGGTGCATGCTTGAAATTCCAGCACTCAGGAAGTTGAGGCAGCAGGATCATTGCAATTTTGAAGCCAGCCTGGGCTATATAGTAAGTTTAAGGCTAGCCTAAACTACATCGCTATACCCTGTCTCAAAAAAACCCCCACAAAACTACAGTGATGTGTTCGTTTTCAATGGAATATAGTCATTCTGAATATTTGAGTAATGCATTGAATCCTAAGTATGGCAGTAATATATAAAACCAGTCAACAAGATAGAAATATGGGGCAAATAGCTCAAGCAGAAAAATCTCAAAGACTATCACATCAAACTTAAGAATGCTAAGATATTACAAGAAGATAGGTATAATATTGGTAAAAATATTTTCTATATCATATCCATCATATATTAAAAAATGTAAAACCACTGCCCATGAATTACCATGTCAAGTAATAAAGCACAATTCACTTCCTATTACTGAAGATTCAACAGCACATTACTTGCTTTCTTAGGCACATGAGAGTCAAGACAGTGGCATATCATGTAGGATTCATCAGTAATTTCCACTTCCAGCAACTGGAATTCCAAAATATAAAAAAAATAAATAAAACTCAGAAAACAATAAAAAACCCTAAAAGCAGTCATTATGATGAAGTTATTTTTTTGAAGGCTGCATAGCCACCACCCGCAGTGGTGACTGTATAAACCTGGCTCCTCAGCACTCTCAGTATTACGAGTTGGTGCTATTGGAGTCACTGGTGCACTTGGCAGCACCTGTACTAGCGGATATTTGCAAATGAGCATTTATGTAACTGTTACGTGATACAACTCTTGACATTACCTGTGGCTACACAGCTTAGACACCTGATTCCAGAGACCTAGTAAAATGTGTGAGCTACTGAGTTTTCTTTTGTTAAATTCCCAATTTAAATAAGCCAAAGCCAGATTCTGATGCTTGCAATTAAAAATTCTGAGAGAACAAATCAATTAAAATACTTAAAATATTGTGTGCTCTAAAAGATCAAAATTTCTGCATAATTCAAAGCATTTTTTAAAATCCTACACATCCAGGAAAAGCAACCTGTGAGTGGTAGTTACAGCTCTCTGACTGTAGTACATGATTGCAGTATGCTGCAGCCGGCCTAAGACTCCCTCCGCTGGCTCCAGTTTGTCTGCGGGAAGAGGTAATCTGACAAGAATAACTTAACAGCCAGATGCAGGCTGTGCACCGAGTGCATAGTTGCCAGGACAGCAGAAATGCTAAGTTTACCGTAAGGAATGAACAGCTTTTAAAAGTGCCCAGCTACAAGGAATCAAAGCTTTCAGATGGCAGAATTACTGCTGACCTGCATAGATACTCTGCACCCTGGAAATTTTGCTCAGGTATTGTGAGCAATTCTAGCCTTAAACTCAAAAGATAGTCTTTCTTTTTACCCCTGCTGCTTCCTTTTCTCTTTCAGCTATGTAGGACATTTTTCTCTTCTTTTTTTTTTTTTTTCTGTGCACATTAAAGGTACTAAATGGTTTATAAATAGTACATACAACTTATTTTAGAAAATAAAGAACATGATTTAAAAGAAATGAAACTGTTCTCACCTGCAAGTGTACTAAATAGTGCAAAATAATTTTGCCTAGTTTCAGGACATTCCTTGGAAAAATTCATTGTACACAAGGTTCTGTGAATGCAGTAGTTACAAGTGCCTCTGTTTAAAAAAGTGATACTGGAAAAGACAGTGAAATCCTAATTTAAACTATAGTAATGTCCTACATTTTTACCATCGGGAGAGAGGATGCTAGGCAACTTGAAACAAAGATTTCCCTCCAATCTCAAAGTGTTCATAATTTTCTGTTTAGTAAATTTATAGATGTCTCAGAGACCACATCTTATATCTATTTCTCTAATTGGTGATGTACTGAAACCATCATCAGCCTTAGAAAGTTGTTTATAAATTGAAATATTTTATTCCAAATGGTAAACATTCAAAAAGACCAGCAATATGTTATCTTTTTAAATAGTAATACAATATTGTTTAAGGGTCATTTTATTGGATAAAATATTCACTTCCTCCTGACTTGTAGTTACCTCTGTCATATATGAAGTCTATAAATTTGTAGGTTTCAGGCTAAGTTTCTTTTTTTGAACCATTGGTCAATTTCTTTATGTTGGTTCTACAATGATATTGTTTTAATTACCAACTTTTATAATGTGTTGAAATCTGACAAGGGAAATTAAATATGTCATTTGGCAAAATTATTTTGTCCATTCTTTGAAATTTTTATATGAAATTTAGGACCTATTTCTAAATTCTATTAAAAATAATTTTATAACTGTCCTGGTGACTTTTCATTTAAAATAAGAAAATTAACATCTTGCTTTGTTAGTTTAAGAATTTAATACCTCTTAAAACATGTTTTATATTTCTAAAAAATCACATACAGAGCTGGCGATTTAGCTCAATGGTTTTATCTCCTGCTGCCCAAGCACAAGGACCTGAGTTCGATCCCCAGTACCAAAAAAAAAAAAATCACATACATTTAGTATATTGATTGTCACAGTTTATTAATTATTTATTTTAATGATATATTTTCAATTGTTGGTAGGTACAAAAAATCCATTGTAAGTATTTATCTTGTGTTTAATTCAGTAGGTTACCTTGTACTAACTTTTTTTTTTTTTTGTACCTGGAATTGAACTTGGGACCTTGCACTTGGGAGGCAGGTGGCAGAACCACTGAGCTAAATCCCCAGCCTCTTATGTTAACTTTTTTTTTAAAGGTTTCATTGTACGAAATTTGAATTTTGTCTCCCTTTTTGATATGTACATCTTTAATTCTTACTTTTTATTGTCTTATTGTACTACTAGGACAAAGTAATGGAAACAATGAAATAGAGCATCACCATCTTACTCATATTAATTAAAACTATTCTATCATATTTGTATTAATGATATTTTCTTGATGAATTAGGTCTTAATTATATTAATGAAGTCCATCTTATTCACATTTTGCTAAGAATCTGTTTTTTTACATATCATAAATGAGTATTAAATTATTATATTTTCTTCTGAATCTATTAATTTCATGGACTAAGAGGGAAGTTTCACTCAAAGAAGTCATTGTGATGATGCCTTAAATTTACAGGCTGCCCTTGGGAAAAAATCATTTCTTGTAAACTCTGTAGCTGACTTTATCTATATTTGTCATCTCAGCCTTATAATTTGAAGAGAATTTTGCTTTCTTAGTCACAGCTAACTTTATCTCCCTTCCTTTCTCATTTATGCTAAATTAATACATTATATTTATATTCATATAAAATTAACATATTTATATAA
>NW_004624730.1:42610340-42655694 GCF_000247695.1 Heterocephalus glaber | reverse complement strand
TTCTTTTTGTTTGATCCTCCCCCGTTGGTTTTAATTTCTTGTTGTGCCTGGTGGATTCATTTTGCTGGGCTTCCTGGGGTTGTGATCCTCATTGTCTTTTCCTAGGATCTTGCCTGAAATTTTTTGGAGTGCTGGTTTGGTATTCATGAAGTTCCTAAGGTACTCTTTGTCATGAAAGTATCTTATTTCACCATCAATTTTGAAAGATAGTTTCCCTGGGTACATCAATCTGGGTTGTAGGTTGTTTTCCTTTAGGGCTTAAAACACATCACTGCAAGGTCTTCTTGCCTTGAGTGTTTGCACTGAGAATTCTGCTGTGATTCTGATGGGCTTTCCTTTGTAGGTGATTTGTTTCTTTTCTCTAAGTACTTGTAGAATTTTGTTCTTCTGTTGGGTTTCTGAGATCTTAACAATTATATTCTTATGTGTAGATTTATTTTGATCAAGGCTAGTTGGAGTCCTATAATGCCTTGCTTATCTGTATGTCAAATTATTTTCCCCTGCTTGGGAAATTTTCTGTCATCAATTCTGTAAACAGTTTTTTTATGTCATCTGCACTCTCTCCTGTTTTGTCATTGACTCCAATCAGTCTTATGTTATTTTTCTTTGCATTGTCTAGCAGCTGCTGGATTAATTTCTTGTGGTCCTTTAAAATTTTAAAGAATTTTTTCTTTTCCTGGTCACTAATTGCAATCTTATCTTATATATCTGAAATTCTGTCTTCACATTGGCTCATTCTGCTGCATAAGCTTTCAATGGAATTTTTAATCTCCTGGAAATCTGTTTGCATCTGTTTTATGGACTCAATTTGTTTCCTATGTTGGCATTCCATCATGTTCCTCAACTCCTCTATTTTTTATCTGTATCCTCTCTAGATTTATTAATCATGTCTTGCACTATGGGCACAGTCACTGCTGTTTTGTGAGAAATTATTTCTGATTTCATTTTTTCCAGATCTTCTTTCTTTGCTAGTTCAGGGAGTCCAGGTGGTTGAGTATCAGATTTTTCCATCTCGTTTCCCTTTGGAGTTGCTGTAAGTGATCTGGAAGTCTTTTTCTATGGTTTGTTTACTTGTCTTCTCATTTTGACTTGGGGGAGGGGGTAGGGTTGGTGTGTGTTCCTGCTGTCCATGTGGCTCACCTCCTCTGGGCTCATAGCTGCAGCAAGCCTAACTGGAAGCCTCCTCATGCCTGGGAGCCATGGCATGCTGATCTTGAATAGTGTCTTAGTAACTTTCTTGTTAGTGGAATCAATTAACCAATATGTCTAACTTAAAGGTAATTTTATTTTAGGCCCAATTTTCAATCCATGTTTGGCTGGCTACAAAGCAGGAAAGGCCTGACAGAAGGGTCTTGTTTAGAAATTCTGCTCATTTCATGGCAGCCAGGAGCCAGTTACAGAAAAGAAGAGCCAGAGAGAGTGCTATATACTTTCTGGTCATGATATTATAGGCAGCTAAGATAGACAGAAATTAATATATAGTCAGAGAGGGAATAGGCTCTCAAGGAAATCAGTGAAAATAAAGACATTAGAATTGCACCTGGAGGTGCATGTGAAGAAGGTAAAGTGTGGGAAATGGTAGAATTCGCTATCCAGTTGTAAGAATAGATCATAAAAAGTTTGTTAACTAAGAGAATTAAGTCGTTTCTGGGAAATTCCACAAGTCTGTTTGTCAAAAGAATGTCGGAAAACTTTGAGACCTTGTAAAAGTCTCACAGGACAAAAACAGGTTTTCCTAGTTTTCTTATTTACCATTTTCCAGGATCAGAGGCCTGAGAAGCAATGACTCTAAGGGTGGTAAGAGAGATAGGACTCACTATGTACATCTGTGATGTTTATGGTGGGCTGGTGGGCTTGATTTTGGCTGAAATCCTCCTGCTCTCTTGATACTACCTGATAAGAAGAGGGCTGCAGTGAGCTCTTTGATGTATGGGATTGGTCAATGGAAACAGGGCACTTGTGAATTCTCCTGTAGCTTTTATGAGTCACTTAAAGTCACTGGTTATCATCAGAGGTTAAAATCAGAAAGACAATAGCCAGAAAAACTAAGCTGCTTTCCTACATATATAAAAGCCTTGCTTCTTTCCTTTGTGATTGTCAAATAGTGCCAGAGGAATTAAACTGTTGTTCATCCCCCAGGCTGTATCCTTTTCTTTCTTTAAAAGTTGGTGCTTTCTGGGGTTCCAGGTCTCCCTTTGGAGAGACTTTTATTAAAATAAAAATCAACAGTAAACTCACAATAGCCAGGCTTGCATACTTCTCTAAGGGATAAGCATGACTTGGGACTATACTGTAATTAGTGTCACCCGGTTCATTAAGCCCAGATATGCATCAGACACCTAGGTGAGTGACCAGAACATCTGGACCACTTCCCAAAATATTAATGTTTTTGAAGTCATAGATAAGCCAAGGTTATGATGTCAACCATATTCCTTTGCTACATGACCTGCTTCCCTATTGAATCAATATTGGTTAAACTGCTAACTTGTAATCCTATAGGTTGATTGTAATTTGACCCATGTTCTACCCACCTTGTGACTTTGCTGTATAAATTAGCCCAGATGAAAGGCATTGGTGGAAACCTCTACTGTCTCTCAGGAGCTATTCCTAGTCCCCAATAAACCTTTCCTACTCTTAACTGCCTTTACCCTTTGGAATTCATTCTTTGATTTCAGGGGACATGAACTCAGCATATCTGATACCTAGCAGGTTAGTAGTTATATTTCTCCTATATCAGTGAGCTCAGGAACCCATCTCCAACCAGTCACCACCTCCTAACAGTAATTCAACTATAGCACGCCCCATAGTCCAATAACATTTACCAAGCCCCACTTTATTAGTTTTATTAAGAAGCTTAGGATATTTCACATAAATTTCTGAAAATCACTGAAAGATTTAGAAGAAGCAAGATTTTTAAAAATTGCTGAAGCGGGGCTGGGGATTCCCCTGTACTGGAAAGAAAATTGCTGAAGGGAACAAGTTATGTGAGATCTGCAATTATTTTTACATTAACTGAGGAAATTACATTACTTGAGGAAAATGAGTAGCACTGATTTTTAAATTTTAAATAATTTTAACTAATACCAAAAACATAAAAATTATATATTAATGAGGTACTACTATGTGATGTTTCGATGGATGTATACATTTTGTGATACTTAAATGATATTAAATTTGAAGAATGAAATGAAAGAAGTGAAAGAACAGATGAAATGGGGCAATTTTAAATACTATTTGACAAGTAGGAATTAAAACCACTACCAACAGTTGAGTTATGGTGAAGAAACAAAAGACTCAATGCCTCTTCCAGACATTCTAACTGTTCTTTGTGAGATGGCAATGTAAAGGTTTGTTCTGTAATACTACCTAATCTCTGTATTTACAGATATCTTCTATAAGCTACTCAGCCTCTTGAAGTCATTAGAGACTTTAGTCTCAGGTCATGTTTATCCTCTTCACTCTAAATCTTCCCATTTTCTCATGTTGTCTTTAATGATAAAAAATTCAGCACCTGGCTTCTGGGTTTCCTCAGTTCTAATATTCTTTGGGTAACCTGCTCCAAAACCCAGACACCTTAGATTGCTAGTGACAATCTTCTCTGTTTTCAATTCATTTTTTTTCATAATTTTCTTATCTGTCTGTTTTCAACCCCCAACTTGAAATATACTCCACTTATCTGAGTTAATATGAAGCATCCTTCAGAATTTAAGACCATTTATAAATCAGTTTCTTACCCACAGTCTAAATAAATCTCTTTCCTTGCTCCATTCTTTGACCATAAAATTTTATTTTCTTACCTTGATTTTGACATAGTGTATTTCTGCATACTTGTTTTGGAAAGTTTAAGTTTAATATTTAAAAATGGCTCTATTGTCACCACCAAAGTATCACTAGTCAGTTTCCTTTCATGAGCATCTAAATTATCTCTATTGTCAGCAACTGACAGATAATAACAGAAAAAGCAGATTTGGCTTGAAAGTAGAGAGGGAAGATAAGCATAATTTGATGTGCTTTATTCTGTGTATAGATATTTTTCCCTCACAAAATTTCATGTTTTTATCTCTCTGAAAGAGATGTAAGACTAACCATTGTCCTGTGCATAAGACACAAATTCTTAGAAGCAGGTTGTCTATGTTCAAATACAATTTCTTCACTGATTATTTGGACAAACAAAAATATTTACCCAATTTTTCTGATTCCTCCTCTTTGAAACAAGCACAATAATACAGACTTGTATATAGCTTTGTGAGATTTAATTGAGCTGATACAATCTAAGGGCTTAGAAGATTGATTATTGTGCTTAAAAATATTAGTTATAATTTCTATTACACTTGTTGAAATTATTGCTATCCTTAAATTTAGAGAAGAGGCAATTAACCCTAGAACTGCAGTAAAAACTGTATTACAAAATACCTGCAAACAATTCAAATAATGATATTATAATTACTGTTGTTAACAGATTGCTACTCACCTACTCATTTTTATACCTGTGACTTCAAATACATTCTTATTTCTTTAGTTAAGTAAATAGTTAAAAACTTTTCATATTATAAATAATTCTATCTAGTGTTTTTTTTTTTTTTTTTTTTTCAGTACTGGGAAATGAACTTAAGACCTTGTGAGTATCAGGCAGCCATGGCAACACTGAGCTACATCCCTGGCCCTCTATCTATTGTTCTAAAGTAATTTAAATAATCATTTTACTTAATTCAGTTTATAGTTACTCTCGTCAGTTTAGCTATATGAATATTTAGTTTAAAAATCCTAAATGAATAAAAAGTAAAATGAGGCAGAACAAAAGAATGGCAGACTAGAGGCAGCCTGTACTCACAAATTTCTCTGGAATATTCATTCAAAGCTTCAGACAGATCTGTAAGAGGATAGGTGAACAGAGAAAAGTATGAGACTATGACTAGAGAGAGGTAGTAACCAGGGGAAACCCTGAAATATTGTTAATTAGAAAAATAAATGAATCGCACACTCTGGAACTAAACGAATAGTAGCTCAGAGGGAGAGAGAGATCTTCCCCTCCTATGCAGAAGTAAAAGCTCAAGACTCTCTCAGGAGCACTGGCTCTGCCATGGGAAAGAGGTACAGCCCATGCAGACAGGATATCTGACTACAGTACAGTGAACAGAGCCAAGAGTGGTAATTCCAATCTTGTCTCCCGAGATTTAGACAGGGCCAGAGTGAGAATCTGGACCCTAACCTTCACAGAATAACAGAAAATGGACTTAGGCTGAGGTGGGGAGGAATCCCACTTCGAGTAACTCCCTCTGCATAGGTGCAGAAAACCCAGAAATTTCCATAATGTCAAGATATGACTATGACTCCAGTACTACAAAGAGAGTGACTACCAATCATAGTGATTAAAGTTGCTGCTAGACAGTGGTAACTCTGACACAGTAAAACTAAAACTGCATGATCTGGAGAGAGACCTCACACTTCAGCTCACAGAGACCCTAAATCTGAGCTGGGATATTGACACTAGTATAGATAGCCCAACATAGCACCAGATTGAAAGTAGCAATTAATATAATCATGTGATGTTTTGCAGTGGAAGAAGATATGTCAGGTAGTACAATTACAGGGGTCATTAAGGACTGGGAACTAGTGGTCCCTAATATGCAGCTGTGTACCCACAGCCCCATAAATCTGCACTAAGGCACTCAAATGGAGACAGCAAGGCACAGTCAGAGCCAGAATGTGATGATTCCAAAAGCATAGTTTGGAAATTTATGGAGACCTATTTGCAGTTTTGGGCCTGACTAAACACTACATAAATGACACATTTGCAAGTAATTTAGATCTTCCACCCTCCTCTCTCATGTGTGTGGAAGAGTTTAAGTTAGTAAATTGGATTTAACTCAGCCACACTCTGACTCACCAAATTCCAACCCACAATCACAGAGGGGTGAAACTCAGCCTCCTGAAAGCTCCATAGGTCATTCTCATATTTGTACTCGGGGAGGAGAAATCTCGACTAAGTTGGACTCCAGTGTAAATACCATCTCAAGGAGAAATAGTAGACATTATTTTTGTGATGCTGTTTCTTTTGAAAGTGCCAGGGGATATAAATGTGTTTGTAGGTGCTTACAATTGCTAGTTATTGCTTTTAATTCTTTGTCTATGATATTATGTTCTCCCACACCAATGGTAGTTTCATAGGGTTTGCTATACAGTATTTTTGTTATTCATTAATTGATTTCAATCTCCATGTATCTTCTCTCACTTTTCATTTAAATTTCCTCCTCATACCTTGTTTCATTTCTTCAAATGCTCTTAAATCTCCCATCTATCCCCCTTTTCTTATCTATAGAAACTATCATTAAAACTAATTTTTCCTTCCTTTCTCTGAGTACATGTGTTGAGCATATGCGAACTGTATATACAACTCTGTATGAGTGTTAATTATTACTTTCACTTCTATGGTCATATCATGATTTCTCAGATTTTCCCTCAGCAAGAATTGTTTCCAGTGTTTCTGGTTTGTGTTTCTGCTAATTTATTCATTAAATCCAATCACCATATGCCTTCTTACCTCCCTTTATACTTCCTCCTTCTTTCCTTTCTTCCTCCTTCCTTCCCTCCTTCTTTCTTTTTTTCCATTAGTTCCTTTTCTTTCTTTTTCCTTTCTCATATGTCATATTTCCTTTTTACTTTTTTATGTGTCATATTTAATTGCAGTTCTTATAGATAATCTCTTTTTGCAAATACAAATGTTAGTTTATTTGTACTTTGAGTTATTACTGAGGTATTTATATTTATAGTCATATTTTGGAGTTGTTTGAATTAGACTTTCCATTTTCCTCTTTGTTATCTCTTTTTTTCTCTTCCCTTTCTCTGTTTTTTTATTTGTTTGTTTTCTCCTTTTCTTCCCTATGGATGATTTGGGTTCTACTTTTACTTACTTATTGAATTTTTAGCCATATCGCTTTTTATAATTTTAAGAATTTTAAGAATTATCATATGCAAGTGTTCATATTATTTGCAGTTAATATTGCACTGCTTAAAAATAGAAACTTTATAACCATACATGTCTGTGTCCTCCAAAATTCATGTTCTGTGCTAAAAATATACCAGATTTCATTATATTTTTCCTAAGATATCCAAACTTACCAAATAAAAAGACCAATACTCAGTTCAGTTTAAATACCAGCTAAATGACAGTATTCAGTGTAAATAAGTCCCATCCAATATTTGAAACATATTCATAAGAAATATTTATTCTTTATTTGATTTCAAATTTAAAGAATTCCAGAATTTACCTGGAAACGCTCTAAACAGCTCCATAATAAATATGATGCAGTCATAGTTATTTAAAAGATGTTAAGAAAAAAAGTAGTCCTTTATAGTTATTAAGAGAGTTCTCAATTTTTAAAATTTCTTCCTGAAAAGGTTTTCTCCATTACTTCTATTACTATTCTTTTCTATTACTTCTCTCTTTATTTTAGGGTGCTATTTAGCAATTAATTGAGTATCTGATTTAACTAGTTATACAATTCAATTCTAACTATTTTATTTGAGTTGGTCTGCTCTATTGTTCATGACATATTATTTTCATTGAGTTTTCGGTTTCCTTTTAAACAACTCTCTTCCTCTCTCATGGAAATATTTTTAGGAGTGAAGAATACCTGCTAGAACTCCCTGATTCATAAATAAGTTTATCTTTCCCTAAACTCAAATCTGTTTTTCACTTTCAATCTTGAGTATTTGTAACAGAATTCATTACGTCTTTTGTCCTTACTTGTATGGACATCCAATATGAGTTTATGTCTAACATCCCACATCATCACACACAGATCTTTATACCTCTTTTTCTGACTCTATCTCCTACCTACTTGATTCCTAAAATTCCACCCTACTGCCTGAAGCTTATGGCAAGCTATCAAAAAGTTTCTAAATCTGTTTTAAATATTCCCTTTACTTCTTATTTAAAAGTATTGATCTCTTCTAGGGTTATTCTTTTATGCATAACTTCAAGTTTTACTTATTTCTTTTCCTAACCACTACAGTCTCTTAAAAGTCTCAGTATCAAGTATCATAATTTCACTATCATTCATCCTCTTTCCAACTCATTTCTCTTATTGTTTTGACTTGATGCCTGGAACTACATTTTCTTGGACCTATAAACATTTTACTGCTACTCACAAACTGCAGGTGCTCACATCTCTCTTTATATGACTTAGATTCATGCACCATTTAAAAAATCATTTCCTAGTATCAGTTGATTTGGGGTCACCTGGATGTCTGTATCTTTGTAGCTGAAGTTAACTTAAGGAAAACACAGGACAATGTAGGTAGAACTCACTTTAAATTCATGACTATGATCTCAGATGGTTACCAAGAATTGCTCCAGTATGGTTTAATTGTATGTAATCTCTCAAACTCCTGGATGACCATTTAATTCCTTTTTCCCCCTAAGTCTCCAAAACTTTTTCATCCTCTGTACTTTCAGCTGGTTTTGGTTTTTACTACATCACTGTCAAAACCGAAGCCACTGAAATAGATCATACAAAAGTTCCTTATTACACCTATTACTTTTATAATTTTTTCCTCCTTAGCTGAACAAAATCTGACCCTTTCTTATATGTAAGAATCTCACCCCTTCTGATCCCTTCTAAGACAATATATTTATCACTTTTTTTCCATCTTACACTAATATTTTGAAAATACTTATCGGATTATTCTATAAGTATACACAGTTGTTATTTTCTGCAATTTATTATATGTGCTGCCAAAGTAAGCACAATTTTCTGCAATTTATATACATTAATAATCACACACACAGGATATTATGTTGCTATTCACTAACAGTCACACACACACACACACACATGTACACATACACAAACACATGCACAGGATATTATGTTGTTACCCACACTGAGCTTCAAATCCTGGGCTCAAGCAATTCTGCTGCCTCAGTCTCCAGCACAGTGGGGACTAAAGGCATGCACCGCATGCAAAACTAGTGTACAAAACTAGTGGCCCCCATACAAAATTAGTCTTAAACATATAGTCCTCCTTCCACAAAAGGTTGATTTTTCTTTTTCCTTTTTAGAAAAGAATCTTCTTAAACTTTTTTATGCAGAATATCTCTAATTGTTCTCTTTCTGTGTTCACTTAAACTAATCCAATAAGACTTGTCAACATTACTCATGCTGGAAATCTGCTTTTGACACCATTGAGCTGTCTAACTTCCTTTAGGTCAAGTAAGTGGGGCAGAAGCTACCCAGGTGAATTTTGTGTAACAATGTGAAAATTTTACTGGCAGGCTTAGACTTCTACATTCATAATAAAACTTGTTTTATTAAATGAATTTAATGATACTATCATAAGAAATATACAACTATACCAGATGTAATGTGAAGTACTTGGATTTATGAAATTTGAAAGAAATATAATACAAGAAAAAAAAAGATACATAGAAAAGATGAGAATATAAGTCCTACAAGGCATACTGGAAATTTTATTCCCCATTTGTATAAAGAATATAATGTCATATAATGATCATGTTATGATTATTATATTGACATTTATTAATCAATCTGTTACTCACCCATTTCATTACAATCATAGATGAAGTAGGATAAAGAAGATCTAGCTACTAAACTATACATAATTTCAAAATTGTGTAATTTAACATGTCTTAAACAGCTAAGGCAGAGGAGTCAGTTGCATATATCATTATAATCTATAACTATATTGCTATACTTGTTCAAATTCTATCCCTTTCCTTACCTATGATAGAAGTACTATAGATAGAGTGGAATAATTTCTTTGAAAAACTTCATTATGCACTTTCCAAAAATATCTATGTAATTACTTTATTCATTTCTGCGTCATTCAAATAAAATTTTGTTCGTGCTTATTTTTGTCAATGTCAAAAACTCTGCTAGTGAACAAGTTTTTTATGTATCTATTATCGTATATGGTTGTGAATAATCCACAAAAATAAACATTATCTTTTAATGTAAAATATCAGACTTGGCAGATCCCATTAGGTGTTCAGTAAATAAATACATTTTAAAATATGAACAGAATAGATTTGCCCTGCTGTTGCTTTAAGTAACCTAAAATGTTCTATCTTTGGCTTATGTAACTACTACTATTTATAGTACATTAATGGAAATTCTGTAGGAAGCTAGGGGTGTAAGGTCACACACTAAAGACACTAAAATTTTTGCAAAGAATGTCTGTTTAATTTTCAGAGCATTTGTGTGAAATAGTCTTGTTTTCCCTTGAGTTTATCCTTTAGCTCTGAAATATTTACTACCCAAAAAAGAATAAAAATAAAAATCCTACAAAAGATAGGAAATTAAATATGTTGAAATAAACTTGATTAATTCTGAAACAGTAGGAGAACCCAGCATTAAAATGCTACCACAAATTTTCAGTTAGATATAGAAATGGACTAAAATCCAATAATGCAATATGATACATCATATACATCATATTCCTTGCCTATATTAGTTTCCTCAAATAATATTACTCAAAAAATATGAAACAATGCTTTAACTTTGATAGAAACTTTAGCCTTATATTTGGAAAAATGATCAGATTTCAGTCTTCAGACAACTAGAATTATGCAAGACTCCATTTTAATTTTTAATTCACCCTATTGTGGTAATTTCTGTGACCATAATAGGAAACTAACACACCCCAGATCTCATCAACAACTAGCTATTAAAAGTACAATATAGCTAAAGATAATCTTCAAAGAAAAATGTATGTGAATGTGTGGGTGTGGGTGTGAGAGGGAAAATGCTCAGGTTTAGCAAGTAGGAACTTTGTCTCAAATATTGTGGGGTTTTTTTTTTGGTAATATGGAGATGTAGTGAGAAACTCTATGTGGTACACAGAGTAATATCTTGTCAAAAATGTCCACCTTAATCTCCAGAAGCCATGAATATGCCATGGAACAAGAGAATTAAGGTATCAGATGACATTAGGGTTGATAATGAGTAGATTTTAAAATAATGACAAGATCCTGGGCTTAATGTGATCACAAGGATCCTTAAAGGTGGAAAGGAGTTACTAAATGGTCTGTATCAGGGAGATAAAGAATGAGTGTCCACTGCTGGTTGTAAAGATGAAAGAGGCCATGAGCTAAGGAGTGTAAGCAACCTCTAGAAGCTAGAAAAGATAAACAAAGTAAAACAAAACCAGTTCCTCTAATGGGACCTCCAGAAAAGGACAGCTATGATAACATCTTAAATTTAGCACAGTAAAACTGATTTCAAATTTCTGAACCAGAGATCTATACGGTATTACAAATATTACAATTTTAGGTTGCTTTCAGCCACGAAATTTGCCTATGTATTAGAGCAAAGTAGAAAATTATAGCAAGGATTTTTCTGACCATGAGATATTGAGAAAGATAGGTAATAGTAACCTGATAAAATTTGTATTTATATTTGTGAATATCAAAATACTAAGGTCCAAATTGACTTGCCTTCAAAGACTGCAGATTATGTTATCAGTTTGGAGATTTATTCAGAAACTCTGATTATCTCTGCTTCATGTTATTTCTACTCTTGCTCATAGTAATCAACCACAGTGATCTGAACCAGAAGAAAAGTACTATGCATTAGGCAGGACTCACTTAAAAAAATCATTCATTAAAATTTTAACAACGCCTTCCTATATTTTCATTCTGACAAAGAACAATGATTTTCTCATCTATTTCTCTTTCACTCTGTGTCTAAGAAAATCCTTGTTATAATAACATTTTTGTTATAACTGCAATTTTGCACATCAGGCGACCTTGGCATCCATCTTGAACCTGACAGGACAAAATAAAGCTGTTAAATTGCCAAGCAAGTTGAGCTAGCCACTGATCCCCAAAATTGTTGTAACTGGTATTGGACCTGATGATGTTTATTGAGAAAGGTCAGGTACATTCTGGTTGGCTACAGCCTGCCTTCACTAACTTCACACATAAATCATTTTCTTCTGCTTTGAGGTGGGCAGATCCACCTCCCTTGCCTCAAACAAGAGACTTTTGTCTGTAAGTCTCCAACAATTTGTATTTTGTGCAATCTTGGAACTGTGTGCTTCTTCCTTTGGTTTCACAGTGTCTCTGTCGTTTGGCATTCAGTTTTCATGCCCCTGAACTGACTTTTCCTGAAACATTCACAAAGTAAATGTACAAATTCCTCTATAAATATTCTTTTCTACATACTCCTTTTTGTGTATATTGAGTTGTTCAAAACATACCAAAGGAAACCATTGTTGAATAAAGGCTATTACTGAATTCCTTGCAGCTTATTGGCAGCACATGACCAAATATTGCAGTTCAAATACATTAGTTCACTGGAAGATCTACTCTTTTACTTTCAGCACTTTTAGGATGCTGACAGCTCTCAAGTCACAACAAAGGAACAAAGCAGACATAAAGAATTATTGTAAAAGAAAGAAAATTACCAAAAAAAAAGTTCTTGTTTAATTTTCAGCCTTATTTTACTTTGGCTCTCTTTTCTATGGTGACTAAAAGAAACCTATTTTAGAACTTCTACCAGTACAATACTCCTGAGTATTGTAGCCTCTAAGTCACTTTTATCTTCCAGATGTAAATTTCTTAGATTATTGCCAAAAGAAATTCTATTGGAAAAAATAAATTTAGCTGGATATGGGGCAGTAGGACTGACACTGGAGACTGAAAAAGTACAGAGGCAAAGACTAAATGTGAGTAATAAATAAAGAATTATTCATGTGCTTTTCTTAAACCTTGTAATTTTAAGAAATGTAGCAACAGGTAAAAAATATAATGAGCATATGCTTAATAAATATAGTAGTTGGTTATCACTAACACCATTTTATTGGTATTCAAAATAACTCAATAGGCTTAGACATAGGAAAAGCATGTGGAGATATCAGCTAAGTGAAAACATTCCTATCATGGAGCTTCTATTAAAGTCCTGCTGAAACAAATCTGAATTTAATTTAAACTCCACAGGAAAGGGTGATCTTTGCCCTTCGATTGCTGCTTTTGCCTCAATACCATGGAGTAGATTTTTTTTATCAGCCATCTGTTCTTATATAAAACTGTATAACTGAAATGAATATTTTGTCGTTTGAATTTTACGGGTTTTCATAATCAAGAGTCATGATCTATATCTTCTATAAGCATATCATATAGAAAGAAAAAGTAGAAAACTTCCTAATATTCTGAATCAACTTAAGTGAGACATGATAATTTATGCATAAAAATCTTAACATTGTACTTGTTGGGTAATGTAAGCAGAAATGGAAGCCAATGAGAGTGTTGTCCCAACTGTTGTACTAAGTACAAATGAATGAATAAAATTTCCAGTGGAATATTCTTTCCTCTGATTATTTTCTACAATGCATAGCAAAAACTATTTTAGAGGCATATTAAAAATCTCAGTTTCTCTCTGTAAGTAAAAAAAAGAATATAAAGAATTATATAGCATTTGTTTAGTTAAGGTAGGCGAAAGAAGATTATTGTGTTTTCATAGGCTTAATTAATGTCACATTTCAAAGAATACTTGTTATATGCTGTATTTCTATATTCTAACTTCTAAAATCAGTTCTCATGAAGAGGGGGTGGAGAAATGGGGGCAAGTGTGTTGTGTTGGAAAAAACTCTGGAAGAGGAATCCATTCTATCATTTATGAATTGTTCTTTCTGACTACACAGATTCTGTTTTATAAATTGGATTTTCATTAAAGATATGTTTTAGCATGAGTATCAATCCTGAAATATTACCTGAGATGTATATTTTCTAGAGAAACTTTGAAGTTGCTTTAGTAAATTTATTTTGTATTTATTTGTATTTTAGATTCCATAGTTCTTTTTTACTAGTAAATATTCAGTATATTTTCTGGGGAAAATTAAATTTTATGTCTGTTAAAGTTTTTGAGAGAGGGGTCAGAGATTTAGCTCAGTGGTGCTGCCACCTGCCTCACAAGCGCAAAGTCCTGAGTTCCATCCCTGGTACCAAATAAATAAATAAATAAATAAATTAAATAAAGCATTTGAGAGAATACAGATTTGAAGAAAAATAATCACAGTCCTGAATAACATTTTAATAGAAAGTTGGAGATTTAAAATTTAGAGATTTGTTATTTAAAGACATAATCATGCTTTGCCATTTTTTTAATTGGACTAAAGGTTCAGGGTTTGGAATATTCATAGATTATTTGAACTATAGCTATTAATCATAACTTTATAGGAAAGGGAACCTTTAGACTGTTGATAATTAAAAATTTAGCTTTAGATGAAAAACAGTGACTGTACAAGTTATAATAACTGTGTTTCATGATCAAATCTCAAAATTTCTAAGTCATAAAATGGAGCAGCCATGAGGCTTGTATTTTAACTATTACATGGCTAAAAACAAGGAATAATGATTCTCATGAAGATCATACATATGGAAATGCAAAAGAGTTAAAATATCATTAAAAATATTCTGGAGGTAAAATGAAAGAATTTGGGAGTACCAAAAATTTGAAGAAAAATTGGATAGACAAATGACTAAGTTGATATTTAGAATTGTTCTTTTGTTTGATTTTGTTACTAATTAATCATCAATATAATCAATTAAAATATATTTTTAATTTCAATACATAAAATTTTAATGGGAAATTATAACTATAAAGAAGAAAATATCATATCCTTTTAGATTATCTTATGAGTAGATACCATTTAACAGCCTTAATTTTTATGACCAGGCTTAAACCCCACACCTAAACATTGATTTAAATTTTCTGGCATGAAAATAAATATTAGCAGTTTTAAAATGTGTTCACAACATAATTTAAAGTTAAGAATCGTTGTAATCCATAGTCATTTCTTTATCTATTAAATAATGAAAGCTATGGTAACACAACCTTAAGAAGGAAACATATCCTAATTTTAGTATTCAAGCATAAATGAATCCACCATCATGACCAAAAATATTAATATTGTAAAGGCTAAAAGGTCCTGCATATTCACATTTTTAAAAAGCAAGGCTAAAGATTGTCTTAAATACAATTTATGGAAAACTTGTGGTAAGTCAGAGGCTGTTCTCTGCACTTTGCATACATTAACAAATTTAAAATGCACAATAAATATTTATTACATTGATTAAAAAAATGGAGAGGGACACATATAAGTTTGGTGTACTTTGTTCAAGGTCACATGTGCATTTCCTTCTGGAATCAGAGTATCTATTCAGTTTGTTCTGTTCCAGAATCCATACTCAGTGTCACAGAGTTTTTAATGGTCTTATGAAACTCCTGACTCCTTTCACATTTTTCTTCTCATGGTAAGATGGTGTTATTTCTTAAAGCAGATACTCTAGAAATGATATAAATATCTGATAGAAAAAATATGTTACAAAAAAAGTGGGCAAATATGAATAAATTATAGGCACAAAATAGTAACAAATAATAGTATACTTTAATAAGTACTATGATTTGTAAAAGAGTGAATTATTTTATACATTTTAGACCTTATTTACACTTTCAGTTTCTCACACTAGAGAAATTATTCAGTATTTAAACATGTGTGTCCTATTTATTTCACTTGAGTATCTCCTCAATGTGCATCCATATAGCTATAAATGCCTCTAGTTTTTCATTTTTTATGGCAGAATAATACTCCATTTTATTAAAAAACCACACTTTCTTTATCCAGTCTCCAGTTGATGGGCATTTGGGCTGTTTCCAAGTTTTAGCTAATACAAACTGTGTTGCTATGAACTTGGGTGCACATATATCACTGTGGTATGATTCTTTTAATTCTTTGGGGAAGATACAGGGAAATAGCTGGGTCAAATGGGACTTCCAGTCCTAGTTCTTTGAGGTATCTCCCTACTGATTTCCACAGTGGTTGCACCAGTCTACACTCCCACCAGCAGTGGAGCAGGGTTCCTCCTTCCTCACAGACCCGCCAGCATTTGTTATTGGTTGCTTTCATGATGGCAGCCATTCTTTCTGGGGGGAGGTGGAATCTCAGGGTTGTTTTCATCTGCATCTCTCGAATAGCCAGTGATGTTGAACATTTTTTCATATGTTTATTTGCTATTTCTGCTTCTTTGTCTGAGAAATGTTTTATAAGTAATAAATTCATTAAAATTTGGAAATGCAGAATTTTTATCATGTGACAAAATTAAAATATTTGCTAATAAATTATGATTTCTTTTGATATTAACTTTAAAATTGATGTGAATCCAATAGGAAAAAACCCCAGAATTTCTGCAAAATTATTTTGACTGGGTCAGCAGCAACTGATAATGTGTATACAATTATATGAAGATACATTTATTCACTTGTTTGTGAAAATCAAGAAAAGTGTGCCCCAAACTTCCCCAATAAAATTTAATTGTAGTTTTAGTATCCCAAATGTGACAAGATGCTGCTGCTTTTTAATGTCTTATAATGTATGACTCAGATAGGTCTGTAAAAAGTACAGACGTTTTTTAAAATTAACAATTGACTAGTTGTTTGGATATTTTATAGAAAGAATTCCATGCAAATGGCAAGTGATATTGTATGTAATAGATGCTTTTTAGCTGAACCTGCACATCTGGTACCAAAAACTAGGTGAACAGAAATGTATTATTCCCCAAATTTCTGAGGGTAGAAAATCAAGGTCAATATTGGTTTCTTCATCTTGCTTTGTATAGGCAAGAAAAGGATTGTAAAAGTTTTTCACCATAAAAGAAGAAATGGCAAATGAGGAGATACACATGTTCAACTTGACTTTTCAACATTGCATTATGTATACATATATTGTATCATCACATAATACTCATAAAATTAAATAAACAATATCTTTTTCTCACAAATGTAAGATTCATGGATGTGATCTTATATCAAGAGACAAACTAACAAAAGAAAAGCATATAAAACCATATAAACTTGGCCATCTGCTCTGTGTATCTTTTTTTTAATCTTGAAGTTTTATGGTCAGTTTATTAAGTTCAATGGTGAAAGTTATCAGAAGAATATTCTCCTGAGAGTTATTTTTTCTTAGCAAAAAAGAAAGGAAAATTAAAAACCTCTCAGCACAGCCACAGATGCTGTGGCTGTGGAGCTCTCCGGAGGTGGTGCATCAGTCCTCTGAGTCACTCGTTGGGCCATCAGGGTTGTAGTCTGGGTCGTCCTCAACATCCTCCAGCTCCAAGTCATCCAATTCCTGGAACAAAGACTCATCTACTTCCACATTATTTCCAGCATCCTCCAAGAACTGGATATCAGATGTGTCAAGATTATGATCATTTTCAAACAGCTCTTTGCAATTTAATTTATTTTTTCCTGCTTGCTCTTCTTCTTTTATCCATTTCTTTTTTAATTTCCAAGAGTTCTGCATCAAACTTGGCTTTCCAACATAAGAAATTCTCAACTGTAATGGGGTGCCATGGAATAATTGCTTTTCTGCTTCTTTTTCTTTTAGTTTCTTTTCTTCCTCTCTTCTCGTTTTTATCTGATCTACTCTTTCATTTAATTTTTCTTGCACTGCTGTCACTAGAGTACAGATCATGACCACACCAAGATTTTCCTCAGCCTGTAATGGTAATAATTTTAAAATGTCTATGACATCATTGTCTTCTAGGTTTTGCTGGGAAAATATTTCATAAGGAGGAGCTTCATCTGGGTGTTTTTCACTGTAAGTAAACTTGAGGGTAGTCTGGACAGTTTCATCATTTTCTCCAGCCTCAGATGCCACACTGATGGTGAAGCTGGGTGGATTTTCTGATAATACTGTGAAGGAGTGGGGTTAGATGGACTCCGGAGCCTCCAACTCGTTTCGCGGCTCCTCACTGGCTGTAGTCTGTCATCGCGGCCCTGGCTGCTGCCCATGGGCCAGGCCCGGCCTGTTGAGCCACAGCCCTGCGCCGCTCTTGGCCTGCTCTGTGTATCTTGTCATACAATTCCCAATCTCTAGTAATTATTATTCTACTCTCAGGTAGACACAGAAGAGCTAGCATCATGTTTTCTCTCTCAATTTTTATTTTCCAACAAAAATATCTTGTGTAATTGTATTAATTTAAAATGAAGTAAACTGATCAATGGTGCAAAGTTAAAGCTGTTAAAAGCATTATTACCAATTTTTTAGACATAAGAAATAAAACATTATATCCTGACTATTTTTAGAAAATAAAGCATGAGATTAGAAAATAAGTTCTTTTTTCACAAAAAGATTTTCTGGAGTAAGTTCTTATAAGAAATTATTTTTATATCCTTATTTTTAATATTGGCAATTACTTTCTACTTTATTGTTTTTTCCACAATTTTATTTGATATATGTTTAAATCTATTGATTTGGTTGGAACAATTATATTATGTTGTCTGATATGCAGCTTTTATTATCACCAAGACTTTATGTATTATGTGAGGAAAGTTGAGATATATTTATACTTTTCTTTTTCTTTCAACATGAAGATAATCCACTCTTGATACTTTTTCCACCTTTTTCTTCAAGTTACTAAAATCTTGAAGCAATAGTTTATATCTTATTAAAATTTATACCTACTAGATTGTGAATAAGTGTATTTCTCTTCCAAAAATTTTTCCTAAAAATTTGTTAACCTTTTATCCATAGTTAAATTTCCCTTCATTTTACAGGACTAAGTCTAGTGTTTGAAAGAATTTACTTATTGAATTTAAGATATTCCTAAACTTTTGTGATTATCTTCTTCATCATAGTTATTTTTTCTGTTTTTGTTACACACGTAACAAATGAAGATAATCTTTCTATAAAAGTAAAGTGCATCCCCATCCTTGACTACTCTCAATTCCCAAACCATTCTACATCAGAAATTAGCATTGTTTTCTGTGAGGACTGGAAGCATCATGATCATTTAGTGTATATTTGCAGTCATACATGTGTGTATGTACATATACACACATAATTATTTCCCATAGAAAGAAGAGAACAACATAAAATATGCAGTTTCAATTTGTCATTTAATATATCTTTAAAATTTCTAATATCTGTTCATAGAATGTTATACATTTTATAAAATATTGCCTTTATTTCCTAGATGGATATAAAATACCAAGTACATACTGAAAATATTAAGGTTATCTCCAATTTTTTTCATTGTATGAACAATCATAGCAGGAATATTTTTTTATTAGGTAGGTTTTTAACCTTTACACAGCTGTTAAATTCACCAGTACTGTAGTATCTTGACACATACCATAGCAATCAATAAACAGTGTGACTGAGTTTAAATAAGCAAATGTTTGGAATGGTCATACAGCAAAAAGTTTATTTTAATATGGCATATATTTTATGAAAATTATCAGCAATCTTAGTAAATAAAAACAGCAATAATACTACAGCAATTCTAATGGAATGTCCTCTTGAATGGCCAAATGATGAGAGTAATTTTCTGTTTGACAACAAAATGATACAAAAGATGCTATGTAATCATTTTAAATTGAGCTTGTAGTTCTGAAGCAGAGTTTTTCACTTCAAACTACAGAAAAATAATTATTTTGAGAGGTGTCATGTATGAACCAGATTTAGCCTTTAAAATTAGTGAAGGTTGTTTTTAATGTTTTCTAAAGATAAGCAGAAATGGATGTAGAATCCTATTTTATGATAAGACATATTTAATATTACTTTAATGGAAGAAGATAGAATGACAATTTTTTTAAAGATAATTATAATGCAGATGTGAATAGAGAAGATAAAATAAGTATTTGTAGTTAATGTTTTCTATGATGCTTTCCCAGAATTTTTAGTTATTTCCCTAAAATAACGTGGTTTGAGCATTTTGACAGAAAAAGAAAAAAAAAAGACATTAGTTGTGAACTATTGTTGGTCCTTAAATGGAAAAATTGATCTTAGGCTGTGGCTAACTGAGGTACACACCCCTGGTCTTCAGGCAGCAGATATGTGCTACAGGCTCCAGGGTGAAGAGGGGCATGACAAATAATACAGATGGACCAGCCTTTTGAGATTAAAAACTGAATGATAAAGAAATCCAAAATTGGACAACATTCTTTTGTGATTTTCTTCCTTACAAAGTAAATTTACTTTTTAGCTTTATGCTTTTCTCACTTTTTTGCCTGAACATTGCCTTCTTCTGACTTGTATTTATGTTTAAGGATTTCCCTTCTTAGCAATTATATGCATATTTCAGTGGACTGGAAGCAAGGGGTGCCAGAGTTAACTTTTTAGGATCAGTTGTTAGTTATAGTACTATTTTGTCTATTATAGTTTTCTGAAGTTTCCAAGAAGTTATTGCTTAAGGTTAGATTCAGTCTCTAGGTCAGCAATATCAGAACAATCAGTCAAACCCAATTATATGAAATATCTAACTATGGGGCATAATTAGTAAGCCTTTCAGTACTGTATTGTAGTCTGGGTAGGAGCAGAATAACTTTTTTAATGAGGTCAATGCCAATCCACAGAAGAAATCACTTTGATGGAATAATATTCTCTTATTTTGCATGGATTCATTCAGAGATTTTTATTAATCTTTTGAGGTTGTCAAAATATAATACCATAAACTAGATGATTCAAAGCATAAAATTTTTTTTTTCCTTATAGTTCTTGAGACTGGAAGTCCAAAATTAAGGTGCTAGCACAGTTGACTTCTGATGAAGTTTTTCCCTGTGGTATGTAGATGAGTGACTTCTGCCTGTTTTCTCTCATGCAACTTTTTCTCCAGCCACACAGAAAGATTTCTGGGCACCGGGACAATAGGTTTAGAAACCCACACTTATAACCTTATTTAACATTGATTTCTGTATTAAGATACCTAGTTTAAGAGACAATCACATTGGAGGTTAGGGCTTCTTTGAATGAATTTTTGAGAAACACAATTCAGTCTATAACTAATATAAAAACAATATATACTATAATACATAAAAATCTTTCACGCTTGATAGGTCATGATGCTAACTACTCAGGATGGGCTTGTGGAGAATGACTACTGCAGTGCCTTGGTAAGTCTTTATAAAGTGATTTTTGTTCTAAATATAATTATTTTATTGACCATTTTGGCTTCATTAAACCATAAATTAAATCTACCTAGTATCATAAAGTTAATTTTAATTAGTATATATTTGCCATACATAATAATTATCTAGTATCATAAAATGTGTAACACATTAACTCCTCAACAGTAATATTTACTTGCACAAATTTACACTTATCAAATTAAATGCACAAAAATCTCTGTATAGCACAATAGCAATAACTAATATTTCTCAGTTGGATGCTACTATATTGTACAGGTAATAGCTATAGTTATCAGAAAGTATTATACTCAGCAAAAAATTAACTGTATCAATGTGCTCTCATATCCTAAGAAAGCGCTAATTTGCTTTCATTACTTGAATATCTACCTTTCTAATTAAAAAATAACATTTTTCTATTACTGATTCACCTTAATATTACTGTTGTAGTATGAGTTCTATAATTTTCCTTTCTGTGTATTTAATGTGGTCACCTCATCAAATTTAATGTATTTTCTATTTACGTTTTTAACAAAAGGAGCCAATGTTTACTTGCAAGGTTAAGAAAAGTCTGGTGTTTAAGAAAACACAAACATATTTATGTAAATGCTTAAATATATTTTGATGTTTTAAACTTAATGTTGTTACAACTGAGAATCTAATGTTGTTTCCACTAATTACATTACATTTCTCATAAAACTTACTTTGTATTGCTTCCTTATTCAGACAACTTTGATAATAGCACAAATTCTATCTTCACACTAATGACAGTGAACCTTTAAGTGCTTCTCTAACAGTTGAGTTTATGAAAGTTTCTTTCTGAAAAATAATTCTCCATTAAAATAAAATTTCAATATCTGCTTTACTTAAATTTATGCTAGTGAAGGGAATAAAGCTAAATATTACATGTTAAAGAGAATAATCATCTGTCATTGAGCCACTGACACTGACACTAAACTTGAGACATGCTGGTGAAGAGCAATGTCTTTAGAAATAAGCCACCTGGATTTTAATTCTTGATCCTGCATTTATTAGCTACATATCACATACTGAATGTGTTTCTTAATTTCCAGTGATTTCTCACTATTTTCAGGTAGTAGTTAATTGAAATGTTTCCAGTAGTGTCAAAGGAAATAACATGTTTGATGTTTTTTGACAAGAGGTTATAAATGAAAGCCACTATTTTAATTAGACTCTTGGATGTTGACCATTCCAAACACTAAGGTACTCTTTGTTTTTTCATCTCAGGTATGAAGAGTGTTCTATAGTGACATTTAGTTTAAGTCTAAAACTAAATTTTGAAAATCAAATTCTGCTCTTATACTCAACATCTCACGTTATTTTTTAAATGTGTAGAAGTTCTATCAAGAACTTAAAAACAGAGTATCATCTGGAAGAGCCTTAGTCACTCACATATCTGTTCTACTAAATTTATGATCGTTCTGGTACATACTCAGGTTGTAGGAGAAGAAATTTAACATAATCTTAGAGTTAGCCAAATTGGTTTATGTTAATTTGTCAGTGAAGCTAAGGAAGATTAAGAGGAAAAATCTGAAAAATACTTTTAGTATGAGATACAAGTCCCACAGTATGAGGTAGTTGAGACAACCTAATTTGTAATTAGGTTTTGCATCTACATTGAACAACAAATGATTCAATGTTGAGCTTAGAAATACATATACATGTATGGCCACCAGGCTGTAATAGTGGGAAAATTAATAATAACAAAGCTTTCCAGGTTCTTGTTCTAGGCTGTAGAGAACTCTACTCTTGCACAATGACTGAGTGACACTGTCTTTCATTGCTTTTCTAACTCTTCAAACTGTGTGTAGAATTTACTCTCTGTTATTCTAAATGCTTTACATTTCTCTAAATGCTTTACATTTCTTTCTGTTTAGGTTGATAAAGTCTATACCACTTCATCTATTTTGTAAAAAGATTGGAATTCCATAGTCATAAAAGAAAAGAGCTAAAATATTCCTTTGTAATTAATCCAATAGAAATTAAGAATCTTATGTCTGTATTGTCACAGAATAATGTTGCATGTCTGGTATGCAATACTCATCTCTCAAATATATTTTGAAAAATTAATAATAATTTGTTTTAGCAACAAGAGGACAATGGAGAATTAAAATGGTGAAATGTATCATTAGGAAGATGTTTATATGAACAAGTGATTACTTTGAGAATATACTACTTTGAGGAAATATAATACAATAAATCTAGCCACTAATACTTAAAGTTTTAAATTTCTGGGATTTTTTCATATTATTAGCTCTTAGTTTAGCTCTAAGACAGGAAAAATTACTTTTTAATAATATCACTTTGAAGATTTATTTGTATGTATATATGAATATTATACTGCTACACTAACACTCTTAGGTCAGTTGAGAAATCTCAATTAAATATCATTCTTTTGTTTTTCTTTTCATTGATTTTATGAAATACAGATTTAAGGTTTATAGTCTCAAAGTACTTTCATAAAATAACTCAAAAATATTTTATAAGGAAGCCAGGTTATAGTGCATGCCTGTAATTTCAGGACTGTGAGAGGCTGATACAGGAGGATCACAAGTTTGAATGCAGTCTGGACAACACAGTGACTTGAAACCCTGTCTCAAGATGAAAAGTAAAGGTTTGGGGATAATGCTTAGTGAAAAGCCCTAGATTCAATCTCAATACCAATCACAGACATAAACCAAAATATGGAACTTTTGCCATCCTAAAATACACAATATCACCAGATATGTATTGCCAAATATACTTTAGTAATTTAAAATCCTTGGGTTTTCTTTCTTCATGTTGAGCCTCTGTCATGCATTATATTAATTTTTTTAAAGTTTCTGATACTGGGGATTGAACTAAAGGATTTCACACCAAACTACATTCCCAGCTCTTGATTATTTCTTCTTCTTCTTCTTCTTCTTCTTCTTCTTCTTCTTCTTCTTCTTCTTCTTCTTCTTCTTCTTCTTCTTTTTAATTTAAGACAGGGTATTGCTCAATTGCTAAGTTGCCCAGGCTGGGCTTGAGATTTTGATCCCTGATTGTATCTGGCACACATCACTAGCATACTCTTGCTATCTTGCTTGTAAGTGTGCTCCTAGAATAAACTGCTTCATCACCAAAGGATGCATAAGGTTTAACTTGGATCAATAAAAGGGAAGTCTCCCTGGGCAGATGGTTCACTAGGACCACAAGAGAGCCCCAAATATAACAAATAGCATTAAGAAGAATAAAATACTGAGGAATAAGCTTCACTAAGGAAGTATGTGAAAGGCCTATACACTGAAAATGGCAACAACTGATAATAGGAATGAAGGAAGACTCAAATGAAAGATTATGTGTTCATGGGTTGAAAGACTTAATTTTTTTTATTCATTAAGTTTATTGGTACATTTTAGGTATATGATATGATGACATTCATCATTGAGGAAGACTTAATATTGTTAAAATGTCCATGCTTCCCTAAGCAATCTACAGATTAAATGAAATTGCTATCAAAAGCATTTTTCTTATTAGAAAAAACAGTTCTAAACTTCATAGGGAATCACAAATGACAATGAATCTTAAGTCAAAAGAATCTTAAAGCTGCAAGCAGCTCAGTGGTTCTGTCGCCTGCCTCGCAAATGCAAGGTCCCAAGTTTGATCCCTGGTACCAAAAAAATCATGGGGCAGGGATTTAGCTCAGAGGTTTTGCTGCCTGCTGGGTAAGCGCAAGGACCTGAGTTCAATCCCTGGTACCAAAAAAGAAAAAAGAAAAAAAAAAAAGAATTTCTGATTTTAAAATAAATTACATAAAAATAACAATGTTTTAGGTAATTACGACTGAAAGCATTTGTTGAGAAGGAATAATGAGCTACAAAGTAATAAAATAAATAGTGATAAAATTGAATGGGTAGCTGGAGTATTTATAAGTTCTTGGTTGGATTACTAGTTTGAAACTACTTTTTGTAGGGGGATTCTCCGATGTAACCAACTTGTCAACAAAAAGCTGATTATTCTACTGCCTTTTAGCTGGGTCCAAAATTGACACTGACGTATAGTCCATCTCTCTCAGGACACTGGATTTAGCTATTTAGAATGTGCTGATATTTGACTTTGGTATTGATCTAGTAGACAAAATACAAGATAAGGACAACCCTGAAGAAGTCAACCATTGCCCAATAGGGAACTGTTTCACACAAGGTTTCTGAAAACAGATAAAGAACATAAAGTTTCTAATAAGGATATATTAGCTGAAACTTCTTAAAACAAATTTTTCTTGGTATACACTGTAAATAATAAACCAATGTGTTCATAGATAAATTTATTTGATTAATAGCTATAGTATAAGAGAATACTTGATTTTTAACTTTACCTTCAATTTATTTTTTTTAATTTAAAAATATATTTCAATTAAAGAATCTATAACTACCCTCATATGAAACATTTATGGGTAAAGTGATGTTATACATAGAATTTATTATAAAGAAAATCAACAGGTAAGTGAGAAGGGGTAAAATTAAAGCTGTTGTCATTGATGAGTAAATGGGAATTCTTTGTAGTATTCACTTAAATTCCATGTATATATAAATTTTCCAAAATAAAATGTAAGATAATTGCAATCATACTTGATAAAACTTTACAGAGAAATACTTCTGACTTTTTAAAAAGTACATTATTTTTGTCTTTTATTATGTTACATTAGAGGGAAGTCTGCTCAAATTTATACTATATAAAAGTTAGAAGTAACTTTTTGGTTTCCTGGAATAGATTTTATATTTTAATGCATATTGATTTGCATCAATGCTCTTTATGAATATATTTCTCTTATTCTTTCCATCAAGTTCAAATTATAATACTAGGATGCAGAATCAGCTATTAAGAAAAATAATGTATCTGGTACAAAGGAAGCTAATTATATATTCTTGGATACACCCAATTGAGGACACTAGCCATATATTTACAGAGAAATAGATATACAACAAAATAGGCAAATTTGAATTAGTCTTTCATTTTTCAAGTTATTTTATTTCTCCTCCATTAAATCACAGCTTTATCATACTTATGTGTAGGTTAGATAAAATTTTATATTTAATGATTTTGTTTCTGTAGCTAAACTTGAGAATTAATTTAGCACAAGATATTTTATCAGATGGAAAGGATATAAATTTATTTAATATAAGTTTTACATGATAAAGAAGCCTTAATAATGAAATGAACCCCCCCAAAAAATCAACAAACATTTAATGATTGCTATGGTTTAGATCTATAATATCCTTCCAAATTCTCAGGTATTCAGATGTGAGTTTTTCATAAAGTCATTAAGGGGTGCTAAACTCATCAGTGGACTTAGTCACTGATGAATTGATAACTGAATGTGGTTTTTGAATTTGCATTCCAGTTGGATGAAGTTGGTCACTGGAAGTGTGACTCTGGAGGGACAGATGTTGCTCGGTTCTTCCCAGTCTGTCTTCTTCTGGTTATGATGCGGTGATGAGCTCTCCTCTGCTATATCCCTCTGTAGTGCCATTTCAGCCTTGGAGCCAGATGACCATGGAGCCAGCTGTCCTCGGAGATTCAGAGAATCCTTCTTCAATCTGCTGCTTTTCGAATCCTTTGATCTCAATATAGTCAAAGTGGTAGAGTGTATTGGGTAGATTATTCTGACCATTTTCATCTGTATTTGAAAGATTTTGAAAGCCATATACATGGGTAATTTCCATTTATTTTGACTATTTAAATAAAATATGATAAATTATATTTTACCCCCTTAAATAAGTTTTACAGATATTTTCTAACTTACTAGATATAGGTTCTGGTAAAACTTAATCCTATATTTTCTGATGTTTATTATTTATCAGAGAATTACTTAAATTACTGTACTTCTGAAAGTACATTTCATTTATAAGGTCATAATTTTTAAATTCATTTACAATTTTAAATTCATTACAGATGAATTTTTTCCTACTGCATATTAAATTGTTTATATTTAATAAAGTAGAATTCAATTATTTTGGTAAATTTAATGATCAATGACAATGTATAACCATTTCTCGGAACACAATTCTCTGAACACAATGTTTGATGGAATTCTCCAATTAAATCCTTATTTCTAGGTCTTTCCTTTCCTAGAAGACCTTTGATGAATGCTTTTATTTCCAAAATAGTTACAAGTCTATTCATATTTTTATATATTCATGATTCAATGTTGGTAGGTTATGTATTTCCAGGAATTTATCTATTTCATTTAGGTTTTGGAAAATTTGGGTTGTATTTTCTTTTATGTTTCTTTTTCTACTTTCCATGGTGATTTTTTCTTTTTCTATTGATTGAATAAATTTATGTTGGTAAATTTCCATAATTTTAAGAATTTTCTAGAGTTTGTGTGTGTGTTAGTGTGCATGTGCATAACACCCTGGGTGTATGTGCATCTGTGGTACTGAGGATGGAATACAGAATTTTCACCCTGAGCTACACCTCAGCCTTTTTTAGTTAAAGACAGGGTCTTGCTAAGTCACTAAATTGCTCAAGGTGGACTCAACCTTGGAATGCTTTTGTATCACTTTCCCACAATGCTGGGGTTCCAGGTGTGTGCCACTATGTCTGGATTCCAGTTTTATTTTTGTTGTTGATTTCTAGCTTTATAGCATTGTGGTCAGAAAGGATGTTTCATATGATATCAATCTTTTAAAATTAAGATTGAATTTGTGTCCACATACATAATATTATCCTTAAAAATCTCCTAGGTGCTTTTGAGAAAAATGTTAGGCTATAATTGTTGTCGAGATCATTCTATTCATCTGTTAGGTACCACTGGTTTATTGTATTAACTTTTATATTTTCTACTTATTTTTCTGTCTGGTTAGTTTGTCCATGATTGAGTGTAGGATATTGTTCTTTCTAAGTATTACTGTAGAAATATCTTTTGTCCTTTAGTTCTGGCAGTTTTTGCTTCATCTACGTTTGTATTCTGTTATTACATGGGTAAATGGTTATAATTATTATACTCTCATACTACATTGAATTTCTCCTGAACATTGAAGAACAATTTTGCTGAGTGTAACATTTCTGGTTTACTTTTTTTTTCTTTTAGTACTTTGAATATATGTATTGATTTATTGCTTTCTGCTTCCAAGTTTCTGATGAAAAATCTGTTCATAATCTTAAATAAGAATCATTTTTATCTGATAAATCACTTCTCATTTGATGTGTTTTTTTAAAAAAATCTGTCTTTCAAAGTTTGACTATAATGTTCTCAATGTGAGTCCCTTTGAGATAATCTTAGTTCAACTATGTGAATTTGGATGTTTATATTCATCTATTTCATCAAATTTGAGGAGTTTTAGCTACGATTTTTTGCAAAAATTCTCTGTTTAAAACTAGAATATCCCTCAGAACTGTTATAAACTCAGAGGAAAGGTTTTGGAAGATGACTGGATCATAGAGCCATTATACTCATCTATAGATTAATCTGCTAATGAATTCAGTATTTGAGTGTGCTGATGAGAGTTGTGGCCTGGTAACATGTGGTTTACACAGCTTGTGACCTAGAAGACTATATATCTGTCTTCCCACATCCTCTCTTGTCTCACTTCTTGGCTACCATGACATAGCAGCTTTCTTCTGCCAGGTCTTTCCATGTGCCCTTCCATCCAGAAACTAGCCAAGTATGAATTGAATCCTCTAAAAACTGTGAATCAAAATAAACCTCCTTTCTTTTAAGTTATGGGTGTTGAGTTTTGTGCACCAGCTACAAGAAAGTAACTATCAACTCTATATTATTGTTATCAGGTTTTTTTATTCTCTTTTCCAGAATCATTCTGTTTTCAGAGTCCCATTGCCTTACGTTGCAGCTCACAGATTCTGTTTTCTTTCTGGTCAATCTGCCTCAGACTCCATCTAGTGAATTTTGAATTCAGTTATTATGTTTTTCAGCTCCATTTCTTTATAGTGTCTTTTCCTTTTGGTATTCTTTGCTGTTTCTTTGTTGTTATTAGCATTTTATTTCATATATTGTTTGATTTTCTTCACATCTTCCTTTTCTTCTTTGAACATATTTAGAAATTTGTTTAGATCTTCCAGCAGATGATTACATGAACAGATGTTGTTGGTTCATGTTTTTTCCCCTTTGAATGTGTGACTTCTTTTACTTTTTATTTTATGGATTTTTAACTTTTTATTGGAAATTGAGAAATTCAATTTGATAATTAGTGACTGGAAACGAGATTCATCTCCTTCCTCAAGGTTTTCTCCTCTTTTAGAAATTGTTTTTGTTTGTTGCTTTAGCTATTTTGTTGAAGGCTTTGTTCATCTCAGGAGCCACACTGGTATATAAACTTAAGGGCTTCTCAATCCCCGCCTGTGTCTTTCAGGGGCATTCATCCTTGCTTTCTAATTTTCTCATATATGTAGTAGCTTTTTATCCTAGTTTTTAATGGCTTGCTATCAAAAGTACAGAAGGAAAATTTAAGAAAGCAGCAAAAGGGCATAAGCTCTTTAAACCTCCTGGAAGCCACTTTATTTGGAGCAGGAACAGCAACAATGGCAGGCTACCCATTGACTTGTACCTTTCTTATCAGAAAATGCAATTGGCAACTAAAGCACAGATCCCTAACACTTTGTGGACAGGACCACTTTGCTCACTTGGATCCTGCATGTTTTTAACTCCAGGAACATCTGTACAGTTCTGTCATAGCATAAGGAGTGGAGAATGGATAGCTACTACTGTGCTAATAGCCAAATTGAGTGTATTTAACTGCAATTTACTTTGAAGTCTTCCCCTGTGTATTTTCAAATCTTCTACACTCAATGAGCAACTCCTGTTATCTCAAGAGAAGATAATTGTCATTTATGCTTGGATTCTCAAACTTTTTTTCTTTATTTGTGAAGTTAAATTAATTTCCTATGCTAGCTCTTAGGTACTGATAATTCTGGGTTGATTTTACTAGGTACAATGTATCCCCAACTAATAATATGTTTAAAAAGGTTTTTTTGACACGTCTATTAATTTGCTGTATATTATTTTTGTTTTGTTTTATTTGACAGTATGTGGGTTTTACAGGGGACTCCTATTAAATATATATAAACTTATCTATTTTCTACTTCTATCATTTTTCTTTGGAATCTTTTCATGTTTTTCTCTATATCTATAAATTATTTTCTCTATTCTCTATTTTTCTAATAGAACTTTTTAAAGTCTCTATTTTCTCTTTGTTAATTATAATTTTATTTCTGAATTTCTTTATTTTTCTTTTGCTCTACTTAACATATAAAAAGAAGTTTCAGGTATTCAAAATAATGACACTGCCAATGGTTTTCTTGGAATTGGACCTTTTCTGGTTGTGTTATGGCATCCTTTTCTTTTTACAAGTGACTCTTATTTGTGAAGATTCAAGATAAGTTCTTTGTATCACTTTTTGGCATAGGACTCATTTTTAATGAACTGTAAACTTTTCAATTCAAAGAAATGAAAAGAATCTACTTATAAATAAATAAATATACTTCATGGTTATTTATAATCCCCATAATATAGTAACAGCAAAGGGATCAGTCAAATAATGTGATCAGGTATCAAATCTTCAGAATTTTTATTTTCTCATTTAGTAAACCACAATATTTCCTCAAGTAACATTTTTCTAATAGCTAGAGATTCTTCTCATTTCATCTTCTATTCATTCTGCTTATAGTTCTGTTCTTCCAATTTCAGATGAATAAACTAGCTGGCTTAAACTGTCAGGTGTCAATAGAATATTTTGCCTTCCCTACCATAGATTTTACTAAGGGTAAAAGTCCACTTAATTTCACCCTCTTAATGAGCACATTCTCAGTATTTCAGCCCTTAGTATGTTTCTATTTTATTTTTTAAATTGGAAGATAATCACATAGACAATCCTCAGTTTAAGATTACTTGGAATGGTAAGGCATTTGAAATTTTCTTTGATGAATTTTTTGAAGAATGGAAATATAATTTTGTCATGAATTATAATTCAACAAGGGTCCACCTCTTTTTTACAGCCCCGTGAAGACGGACAATGTGCCAGACAGAGACAGATATAGATAATTTGAGACAGGTGCAATACTGTCTGCACGATAAATCTATTCTACACAGACGATGATGTGGATCAGTTGGGCCAGATGTCAAGAAAAGAATAGCCAGCTTCAACTAAGAATACAGGTTTGGAGCTGATATTGTATGAACAGGTACAGGATACCTACAAGTATAGGACATGTTTCTGTATTGAGTGGAACAAATCCAGCTAGAATCAGTACTGATTTTTAACAGATGAAGAAAATCTACCAAACACTGGTTACCTTTTCAAAACAGGAAATATGTTAGTGATGTGAACTAGGTTGTTAGATAATCATAAAAAAATATTATGAGACAACTGAGTTTAATTTTAATTTCACTGCAATGAATCATCACACTAAATTAATTCCTCTAGAGGTATGGGTTAAATGAACTTGCCATCAGCAAAGCAACAGGATTTTCTGGAGAAGAACATTTAATGCAAATTGAGACTTCAAATTTATGGGTAAAACTATAAATTGCTCCACTACATACAACTGAGTTGGCAAATTTGACTAAATTCTTACACTAATTGCTATTCAATTCAATGTTAGAATTGATTTATCTTGTAATAACTGGTAATATACTTGTTCTCAGAAAGATGTACATTGGATATCAGATTTTTATTTTAAATTAAATATGTTATTTGTTAATACAACTTTCAAAAAACTAAAATAAAACAAACAAAAAGAACACATACAAAGGTGCCAGTCAAAATATCCAGTTCTAAAAGTTGGAATAAATACATTTATGCTTGCAGATATTCAGAAATACTTTCAAATATGGAATTTAGTATTTCATTTGAATATAGAAATAAATGCATTATATTTTGTCTCACAACATGTCTTAGTATTATAAGCATGTGAGATCCACAAAATAAAGGCCATAACACAAGCATTAAGAATGCTTAATAATGACCATTTTTACTTAAAAACATAAGAATCAGCTTTTCTTCTCCAAGATTGTGTAAAAAATACATATGGTAATATTTTTGAAATAATACTGAATTTTTTCAAAACATTTAATTTAAATTTTGCATAGCACCAGCAATGGACATGTTTTGGAATGTGTATTCTAGGATTAAAACTGAGACCATAACTTTTTCAGAGCTATTCAAATGTTTATAGGAATAACTAGGCACTGATGTACCCATATTAAAAGTGAACAAAATGAATAAATGTCTATGAATATATTGTTCAAGGAAGTTTGTGGCAGTTGTTTAAGATATTACTTCGATAGCATAGGTAGTCTTTAAAACTCTTGCTGAAACAAACAAATAATATAGTCAATGAATTGATGTTCTTATAATTCTTGCAAATATTTTTTTGTTTGTTTTTGTTTGTTTTGTTTGTTTTGTTTGTTTTGTTTTTTTGGTACCAGGGATTGAACTTGGGTCCTTGTGCTTGCGCAGCAGGTGGCAAAACCACTGAGCTAAATCCCTGGCCCCAATTCTTGTAAATATTAAAGAGAATGTCAACTAAAAGTTTAGTATAGTCAGAGAATTTCTGCTGTCATGTTTTTATGATAATCATTTTATAAGTTAGAAAGTGAAGATAGGAATCTTCACATGAAGTCAACAACATACATTTAACATAGCACTAGTATGTAGACAAAAATCACAATTCATTGCTATTATGAGGTTTAGAATCAAACCTAAGTACAACAATAAAACTACATAAATTAATAACTTTATAAAGTGTTATCTTTTAGAGCCAAAATTTCCCCCAAATCCTCATATGTTTAGAAGATGATGGAATTATAGGGATATTAGAGGTGCTGTTATCTGGTGGTGTCAGGTCAGAAGAGATAGGTCACTGGGCCTGTGACCCTGAGGGTCCTCCTTTATTGGCTCCTCCTTTTCCCTCTCTGGTTTCCATCAACCATGAGGTGAGAAGCTCTCCTCTGCCTAGACTCTTCCACTCTTCCTTCCTGCCTTGGAGCCATTCAACTATGGACTAAACCATGAGCTAAAATAAACATTTCCTCCTTTAAGTTGCTAGTGCTAGGCATTGTGGCTCAAGGATTAGAAAATGACTAAAATAACAAGCCTGAAATTTTATTAAAATTTTAATATTTTATAAATAACACGAAGTCATTTGTGACCTATTCCTTGATATAGAAAGTGGAACCACTTGCTGGATTATATGATTGAAGAGAGGGGAATTAAGAAAAAAGAACACGTTCCATTGTGTACTTGCACACACTCCTCAAGATGATTGTTGTCTAGATTTACTGAAAACATGTACTAACAAAATTTTTCAAAATAAATAGGGCCTCTAAAAAGCTGAGAAATATAAATACTTTCCTTTGTAAAATTTATTTTTGATATAGTGTGAAAATGAGCATTTCTGAAGGGAAAATAAAATATTCTGTTACAAATCTACTGAAAAGTCTTTGAGATCCCTGCCTTCACTTTAAATCCTCATTTCTTTGTATTCAACTGCCTATCATCAAATTATTACCTTGTTACATTCTGAAAATCATTTACTACGATTGTAATTTTTACTTTAATTGACTTTTAAATGCAAATTATCATAGATATTTCAACTTTAAATCTCAGAAATCTCTGAATATACTTACCTATATTACACAAGTCACATCTGAGAAAGTCACAGTGTTTAATACCTGCTAGATACTTGAAAATAAATTTAGTACAAATGCAAGTGACATGCAAATCCTTTTCAGTCTAAGATAACTTTTTGCTTTCAGAAGCAATATTTATTATGAGTGTTCACCCTCTCTTGGTCATAGATTCCAGAAAGCGGTTTCCCTGTTTTTCCTCAAGGATTAGTAACAATTAGTCTCAGCCAACTAAAGTGATGTCATTGTATTTGAGAGTGATTGGTTTAACAGAGTTATGTATATACTTTCCCAGCCAGAGGAACATGAAATAAACTCTTTTGGCAGTCCAAAAATAATGTTCACCCACTTAGAAAAGTAAAAGTTGGAAATAATTCCCTGAAACATTTGTAACATCACATAATCGAAAGTGATATCTAAAGTTTTGCAAAAATCTTACTGTGGGGAGAATGTGGGGAGAAATCATTCACACCTGTGGTAGAGAGGGAAGTAGGAGGTGATAAACACCTCAGTACTTAATGATATGTGTCAGCAAATCAATGGCTCTCAAGTTCCAAACTTGAATATCTTTATAGTCTTAAGAATTTTTTGAGGTTTCCAAAGAGATTCTTTGTTTTGTGGACTATAGAAATATTTTTGTATTTAAATTTAAAAGTGAGAGATTCCAAAAACACTTATCAAGTCACTTAAAATAAAAATAATATACACTTTACAAGTTCTCAATAACAACATATTTGTGAATAAAATATATATTTTCCAAAATAAAGAAACAGTGTGAAAGGCAGCATTTGCTGTATAATTTTGCAAAACTCCTCTATGTTACTTTATATCAGAAGTTTGGATTATTGTGTCTTTTTGTGCATTCAATCTAGTTGCAATATCACACATAAATGTAGTCCATGGAAAAGTCATTGTATACTCATGAAAGAAAGAAAATGAAATAGACAAATGATATCTATGTTTTCTTTTTTGGGAAATAAATTTCTAGCACATGAATGCCTGGATGTTTTTCTCTAAGATTCCCAGATTCCCAAGTATCTTTGGTGCACATTATGAGAGCAACTTTATGACAGTACTCTTATTATATATTCTAGAATTCTAGCTCTGTGAAAAAAATATAACTTTTCATGTTTAGGGCACTGTTATCTGATCATTTTGCTCTCTCTAGCTGAAATGATTTGAAATAAAACAACAACCAAAATTATACTCAATCAGGAGTCACAGCCTATTTTTAGCCTCAAATGACATTTACTAACATTGGAAAGTATTTCGCTATGTGTTCATGTTAACTGTGGATGCATATATGTAACTATGTGCTTATTTCCAACAGGCTCTAAAAGTTAGTGAAACTTTAGCTAAGGAAGAAAACTGCATTAAGAAGAAAATATAAAATAATTTGATTTTAATACTAATATTATTAGATGTTTAGTAAATCATTAATAGTGTGTTAAATAAAATATTTTTATTGAAAAAGAAACACTTTTTCTAGACGATATATATCTTCAATATGAATATATGATGAGTATGCATACTTACATATATATGAGTATCATTATTTAAAATGTTATTAAATAATTTTTCTCATTATTACAAAATAAAATGATTATTACCACATATATACTTTTTATAATATGTGCAAGTTGTTAGAGGAAAATAAAACTGTGCAGCTAGAAATAAGTTTGGTCTCACAAATCTCTAGTGAAAACAACTAATAAAATTTTCTAAGCTTTTAAAATTATGCAGAAATAAGAGGAATTAGAAATTCTACGTACAAAAGGAATTTACTCAATAAAAAAGTTATGGTCTTCTTTTTGTTTCCTTCTTTTGTTTGTTTTTTGAAACATGCTCTTGCCACCCAGTTCAGGCTGGCCTTGAACTCACTTTCTACCACAGACTGGACTCTAACTTGCAGTCACCCTCCAGGGTCAGCCCCCAAGTGCTTGAATTGCAGGTGCATGTCACTATCCCTGGCTGCTTCTGGTCCTTATTTTTGCTTTGGCTATTTGAAATCTCTATGAAAATACTAAAATGAGAGATTGTAGAAATGCAAAGAGATTGTAGAAATGCTTCATAGAATGAAAAATATGATACTATTTCTGCTTTATTTTGAGATAATGATGTTGCCTAGCCATGGAGTCAAAGCACTTTATATTGCAACTCTAATAGTCTAAATCCTACAAGTGAGTTTTAAAAACAGTTTATTAAGGATTGAATTATGAATTAAACTTTTATATTACATATTTACAGACTTTATTAGCTACCCCATCATTGAGACACAATATACTACACCTGCAACTTAAAGGAGAAGAAGTTTGATTGGACTTAAGATCTCCAGAGATTCATCCTATGGTTGGATTCTATGTTGGCTGGTTCCAAGGCAGAAACATCGATAAGAAAGGATGTGGCTAAGCAAAGATTCTTAACTCAAGGCAGCCAAGAAGAAGAGTAGATAAATTGTGCCAGAGAAGAAAGGGCCAGGACCCATACAGTAGCCATGGTCATGCCACATGATCCACCCTGGTGAACAGAGAAGTGTGGTTTACCAATATCCTAGGTGGTCCCCATGCAAAGAAAGTTCACACAAGTTTAGCCACAATCATAATCTGAGCCTGCTGAAATTTACATTATTAGAATAGATAAATATCAAAGAACAAACACCTTAATATTGACAAGTTGGGATACTGTTAGGAGAGTTACAATATAATTTGAAGACTAACAATTTCTTTTCATAAAAAGTCATGTTTAAAATAAAAGTTGGTTTTTGCATATTAGAGACCAAAATACATTTGATTGGTGATTATTATGTTTTAAATGGTCATCATTTGTTTAGAAAAGGTAGGTAACTTAGAAACAAAATATCTTAAGTAATAATTTGTAAGTTCATTGTCTGGAAATAAAATAATAAATGTATCATACCAAAACAAATTAATATAGAAAAATGGCCTCTGAAAATTTTTATGATGTAAACATGCTACTACTTATTTCAAATATACAATAAATCAATTCTGAATTATGCAAAACCCATAGTATTTCTTTTCCTGAATTAACTAGCATGTAGTGAATGTAAACAAATAAAGAAAAACTATTAGCAGCTAGGAGCATTAGTTTTTCTTGAACACTTACAAGTCCATAAAGAATAAAAATAATTAACCAGTTCCCAAAATAATGTTTTTTGGTTATTAACTGCATTAAGCATATTTTAAATTTTATGTATTTCCTAATATAAATTTTAAATTAAATATTAAGGGAAATTTTAGAGAAAATTTTATTCAAATAGTAAAATATGTTGAAGTTTTATTACACATTGAAACTTGTATTTTTTAAAAAATTACTTCTTTTTAAAACTAACAACTCTAGATATTTAAAGCACACACCTGCTACAGGAGTTGCCAAGTTTTTGCATTGTCATCTCCATTGAAAATACCATCTTGTTGCCAGGTTGTTTTGGCCAAGTAGTATCAGGTGCTTTCCTGGAATGCTTTCAGAGAGGGTACAATTTATTCTTCCCAACTGAAAATAAATGATCTCTTTAGCTTCAAGTGTCTTCCCCCAGAATCTTCAACTCCAGACTAATCTAAATTTTTAATGAGAGATCAGAATAAACTTCTAATGAATAGATGCCCTACAACACATATTACCAGTATTTTCAAAAATGCGAGGTCATGAAAAACAAGGAAAGATTGAGAAACTGTCACAGATTGAGACACTATAGAGACATGAGAAGGAAGTGCCATCTGAGATCCTGAACTGTATGAATTACTACAAAAGGAATGTTATTATATGCTCCAGTTTGGAACTTGAGTGTCCCCCAAGGCTTTTTTATTAAAGACTGTACCCAGCCAGTGGCTGTATTGGGATATGGTAGATAAAAGGTAGAGCCTAGTGGGAAGACTTCAGGTTTGGGGGGAGGGGTGTAATTCCAATCTTTTCTTGTTCTTCTCTTTTGTTTCCTGGACATAAATGGAGTGTTTTGGATCTTCCATTGAATCCTCTTCCATGATGTACTAGTGCCTTACTACAGGCTGAAAAATAATAGGGTCAAGAGATCATGCCCCAAATCACCAAAAAACTGTTAGTCAAAATTACATCTTCTCCATTTATAAGCTAATAATCTCAAGTATTTGTTATAGTGATAGAAATCTAGCAAAATGAAAAACTTGGTGAAATCAGTAGTTTTCAATAGTATTGTATTTTTTGTTAACTTCTTACTTTTGATGAATATACCGTGATTATTGTCAGTAAAACCTGAGTTTAAGAAGTATAGGTGCTTGTTGTCATTTTCACAACTTTTCTATAAATCAAAAATTATTTTAAACAAAAAGATAGGTTAAAATATAGTAAAAATTGCCCCTCTTGCAACTTTCTCTAGATTCAGCATTCTCTAACTCTGGATGTTCCAGTGATAGGGAAAAAGTTTGAGATAGCTTAGTAGGTTGAATATTAAAGTAGTTGTAGAAGCAATGTAGGTAGTGTATCCCTTTAAAATTTGCCTTAGCCTGGTGCTCTGGTTGTTTAAAGTGATATATGACTCTTTCGACCTGTAGCCCTCCTACAGGTAACATTTTAAAAACAAAGTTGCAATCCTTGGGCAAATTTGTGATATATGTGCTTTAACTGTCAAGTGTTTGTGCCTGTAATCAGTGATAGAAACCACCTGTGTCTAACCATTATACAGAAACTGGATTTTTGTTTGCTCAGCAAAGACCACTAGGGATGAGATAAAGGCTAAAAAAGGATATAAAAAGGAAACGCTGAAGAAAGGGGCATGCAGACACTGACCAAATCAGTTTCTTGTGGTCCTACCTGCTTGCAAGTAAACTTTTATTATTTTACCCAAATTCTGTGTCTCCGTGTATTTCTTTCCATGATTTTCGGAACACAACACGAGAGGGGGAGAGGTAAAGGACAAAGTAGACATCCTCTGATGCATGCCTTTCTCAGCCACCCAAGAACTTGGTTCTCTTAACAAATAGTTATTTTACTTATATAATTATAATTTAATTATATGAAGTGTGATCAAAGAATAAAGTGAATGCTGCTGCTGAGTGCCTTCCAGAGAAAAGGCTGGGATCCTCAATATGAGAAGTAGAGTGTTGAAATTTACATAATTTACAGTTTCAACTTTCTCAGTGCAGTCAGTCAGTCCCAGTTGTGAGCTATATTTGAGATAAGGTTCAATGTTGAGTGTGCCATAAATCATGGATCACAAACAATGCATTAACATGAAATTTTGTTTCAAAGTAGAGAAATGGGCTAAAGCAAAAGACAAAATGTTTAAATTTGTTTATGGTGATGTTGCAGTGACCATGAAGACAGTTGAATAGTGGTTTGAGGGATTTCATCATTGTTGGAACTCAAAGACCAGTGGAGAGCTAGACCTCATTTAGCATTGAAAACCTGGGAGAATATTGAAAGAATAATTGAAAATAATTCAAACAAGCAGCACTACTAGGGAAATTTCTGAGGTTCTGATTATGGCTCAGATAAATGCATTATGATTATGCTTGCATTCAAAGCATTTTACCCTCAGATTTTGAACTTGAGATAAGTGAATGCAAAATTTGTTCCACAAGTTTTGAGAGCCAAATGAAAGCAATGATGTTTGTCAATTTCATTAGAGTTGTCCAACTGTTCTGCTTAAGATTACAGCTTTTTAAAAAACGTCATCATGGTAGACAACACTTGATTCTATGATTATGATCCTGAGACTAGGCTCAGAGTTCTCAATGGAAACCATCAACTTCTCTTGCAAAACAACAACAACAACAAAAAAACCAAATCAAACAAACAAAAACCAGAGTTCCAATCAAGATTCAAGACCAGGATGCTATTGTTTGTGATTTTTAACCTTGATGCAATTGTGCCAGCTAAGTTTTTACCTAAGAACAATACTGTGAATTCTGCCTGTTTCAGAAATGGGAAAACATCCTCTATCATGACAACAGTCTGTATCACATATGCTCTAAGTATGGTAATTTCTGACAATATGCATTAGGGGTGTCCTCATCCACTTTATTAACTGGATCTGGCACCCCAGAATTCTGGATTTTCTCAAAATTCAAGATGAAATGTAATGTTTTAACCCAATTCAAGATATTGACGTAAGCAAGACAGCACAACTACAGGTACTCAGGAAAGAGGACTTCCACTATTGCTTCAGAAAGTGGGAAGAATGGTGGGACAAGTGTGTTAGAAGCAAAGTGGAACATTTTGTGGGAGATTAATGACAACATGTCTTTTACTCTATGTTTTAAAAACTTAAATGTTTCTCATATTTTTAGATCTATTTCACAGGTCTTTTCTTAGTTTAACACATATTTTGGAGATCATGTTTTATTTAATATGAGTAAAATATGGGGGAACAAGGTAGTCAAATTCTAATAAAACTCATTCTAGTGAAGGCAGATGATGTAAATTGAAAAATTACCAATAAAATGATAAAATTTCAATAAATTCCAGAAAGAAAATAAACAAGTTCTTCAAAGGAATACAAGAAAAAACAAAAACAAAACAAAAAACAGGGCAATATACTTTGGCACTGCTATGTTATAGGTCACATAAACTTATCCTTAAAGAACTATATAGTAAGAGATTTGTGATTTTTGTAACTGAACATATAATGGAGAACATGTTTTCCAGATTGTGGAAATTTTGTGAGCATTATTGTTGAAGAAATAAAGGATCAATTGATGACACCAATATTAGAAGACTATGGAAAATGAGGCTTAATAACATCAGAGCAAAGAGATCATTCTATTTTGTGGGGATAAAAGACAATGAGATCATCATAGCTAAGGATGAAGCAAGATTTAAGTCTTATCAATAAGAGTGTACCTTATATCTCTGTAGCTAAGGAAATAAGCACTAACTCTTATTATCAGATATCAATTTGTGAGTTTTTCAATTTCCTTTTCCATTTGTAAGATTCACATATTTTGGAAGAAAAAATTTAAAAATGTATTTCAAACTTATGATTCATAAAACTAATTAGAAGTAATGTAGTATTACTTTCTTTCAAAATGCGAAAATCTTCATGAGGCTTGATAAAGCTGTAATAAAGTCCTTGTGATGATTTAATTTCCTAAGGTTTTTGTTCAGTATCTTAAAGTGTTCTATTTCATAGCCTTAATGAAAGCAGTAATTTAGTAAGGAAAAAGTGAAATCAGTTTTTATCTTTGATCTACACATTTTCATTCCTTCCATTTTCTAGAAAAATATACCTGATATAAATATATTGAGAAAGAAGTTCTGGACCACCTAGTTCATTAGGAGCATTAGTAATTTTTAGAAGAGACATCCTTATTGATTCATAGATACTTCATAGTTTAACAAATATTTTGAAGTGTTTTTATGACAAAAACTTATTTATAAATATGAAATATAAATATATTCAACATATGCCTATTTTAAATTAATAATTCTTTTTTATATATTTCCAACCTGAAGGAAGTATGTCTAAAATAACACAAATTGATATATTCAAAACTAACTCAATTTATACAGTTTTCATTGTAGATCTTTTAAATTCAGTGTTATAATAATATTTTGAATTTATTATTAGGTAATTTTCATCTAAGAGTCTTGTATCTTTGAATTCTTTAAAAATCATTTATTCTGAGAATGAAACACATTCATATCGTTTAAAGAAATATCATGAATTTACTCATTTAATTTTTACAAAACATAAGCAATCTATAATTTGGTCCCTTTTTGAAATAAAGAAATATTTGTGGAATAAAGAAAAAAATGTGTATATATATATATATATATATATATATATATATATATTCAAGTCAGTGGTAATATTGGGGCCACCATTAACTAAGATACAGCAAAGATTTGTTTGTTTTTTGTTTGTTTTGAGACAGGGTCTTGCTATGCAGTGCAGGCTGGCTTCAATCATTCTGCCTCAGTTTTCCGTGTGCCTTCTACGTGCTGGGACTACAGGAGTGCACCACCATGCCCAGCTCATCTTCATTATTAGATAACTCTATGACACCACAATTTCTACTTTATTTCATATGGAAATTTTTCTAATCTATTCTTAAGATATTTAGATTTACAAGACTGATCAAAATAATATATAATACTTATGTGACATTTAAAGAAGAAAAAGCCATGCTCTTTCCAGGCTTCTGAAGTCAGGCTCATATATGTAGGAATTCCTTGAAATTACTGTCTATGATGGTTTAGCAAAGAATACCTTTAGTAGAACTGTGCAGGGCACTGATCAGAATGTCTTAGACTAAATTAGGAAGGCTGAAATGCAAGTGCAAGGATGTCAGGTCTGAATATTAAAAGAACAAACAGACAGATAGATAAATTTGATTTTTCTGAAAGTGTTTTGATTAATCGAAGCACGAAAACCTCCTAGAGAATTATTATGGATTAATTCTCTTATCCTTTTTCAATGTAAGACACTATTGACTAAAAAGAAAATTGCTAAAACTTCAAATAGAAAAAAAGATGAGAGAGATTCACCAAAGGCCAAAACATTCATCTGAATTACTGAGGATTTTACAAGACTATAACACACCATTTTCTCTGTATAGCCAGACAAAGACATTAAAATCTTCTTTGGGTTTATTAGGTTCTTTGAAAAACTTCTGTAGAGTACTGGTGCAATGTTTGTTGTTATGAACAACTACTAAAACCCTATTTCTAAAATATTGTTTAAATATATGTATCATATTTTAGACAAATATATGATAAGTGATATAAACACCAAATTTAGGTAAACCATTTTCATAATTTGAACAAATCAAGTAACAAAAGACCATTCTCTCTCTCTCTCAAAAACTCATCTTAATCTTAACGGATCCAAAGGAATATTTACTCTTAGAAGTGAATGAACTTATTCTTTCAACAAATTGAGTGAAAGAATTCTGCAAGAAAATTAGAATAAGAAGTTTTAAATTTGAATTTTATTTTTGTCTCAATATTGTCTAGAATTGTTTGATATTTTAAAAATTATATAAGTAGTACTTTACAGGAACATTTCTCCATATATTAAAAAATATGTAAAATTTAAAAGAAACAAAAAACATTCAATCATATTACTTATATAAATATACCATCATTATTATAGTGAATATCTATTCAGTTATTTCATTTTGAGTATTTTCTTATATTCCCACTAATTTTATGTAATATATTATCAATGCCACTTTTATACTGGATAGTATTAACATGTGGTGTGTATGGTTTGCTACCTCCAATACTTACTTGATCTCAGAACAAATTACAATAATAAATATTAAGCATAATGATGTCTTTTATCATATTTATAACTTTTTCACAAATATATTCACTGCATTTAGAAATACTGTTTATCTTCTCATTGTTTTAGGAAAATGTGCTCATATTAAATAGAATGGTTGAGTAGCTTTTTATACCTATCAATACATTGTTGAAATTTACAATCCAATAAGACTTACTTCTAAAAAACCATTGCATAATATTTCATCATCTCAAAATACTTATTCAACCCTTCTCTTACATCTTATTGAAAGGTTTTTACTTTCTTCATATTTCTGGGGTTTTTTTGTAATCACTAATATAAATTATCCTTCATAAGATACTTTAAAGAATAAATTCTTGAGAATAGAGCTTTTCAATGCTATATTCTTTTTTTAGTATGGATTCTCAGGAGTTGAATTTTTTTTTTTTTGGTAGTGGGGATCAAACTCAGGTCCTTATGCCTGCAGAGCAGGCAGCAAAATCACTGAGCTAAATCCCTGGCCCAGGAGTTGAATTTTTAGAAATGTGATTGCTCAACCAGTGGTTACATTTGAAATAAATTATTTTAAATTATCTTTTTAGTTTTATAGTATAAAGTTCCAAGAATGGGATTGATGAGGAAATATGTACATTTTTTAATGGAATATCTTCCAATAGTGTGCTAAGTATATCTAACATTTGGAGAAAGAATTATCTTATTTTTTGTGTTATTTATTTTGTAAATGAAAGTCATATTTACCAGGTAGCTTATATGGGATCACTTTCATGCATTAAACAGAGCAGATCTAGGTTTTATATGTGAATGAATAGAATATACATTAGATATATGAAAATGTATCTCTGTAGGAACTATTGATAAGCATTCACCCAATCTGTTTCTTATTCCTGGCCCCACCAGAACACTGTTTCCCAGCATTCCTGGATATTACTTGTAGCCATGTGACAGAGTTGTCCATAACAGAATCACAATAGAAAAAGTGGGAAGAGAGCCTTCCAAGTTCACCCCATAGAAGCTTCTCATACGTGCTTCATAATCTGTCTATCTGCTTGCTGCCTTGGTGGAGGCTATCATGGTGAACACTGAAGCCACACCTTGAGAAGTGGTGAAGCTCTGTGCAATTAAGTTAGCTTAACTGATTTTGGGAAGAAAAATCCCCATGCCGAGTAAGGAAATTCACCTTAGAAGAATACTTTGTAAAAAAAGCAAATACATTGTTTGAACCACAATATGTTTAGGAATCAATTTGTTACACAGAAAACAACAGCCTAATAATAATTGCACTCTGTTTAAGACTTGAGTAGAGGAAGAGAATTTTGAAGACAGGTACCCCACTCAGTGTTTAATATCCCACTCAGTGTTTAATACCCCAGTGTTTAATACAATATCTAAAATAATGAATACATTTTAATGATAATGATTTAATGACGATTTTAGAAATCAAATAAAACAAGATATTTAAAGAAAAACTGTGATGCAGCTTTTCAAAATAGAGATTTGGTAATTATTTCTAGCTTGGAGAAGATAATAAAGAACCATATACTGATTTTGATTTTTTACCTTATGTTTTAGGATTTTATAAAAGACATGATCTGTTTTTTTAAGAAATTGCCTTGTGGGGACTGACAATTCCATAGTACTTTTCATAGGGTAAGATCAGGATTAAAATGTGAGCATATTAATCCTACTGAGACTATTTAGCAGGAGCAGCAGTAATATTACATGCAACCTGGTGGAAGATTTCATCTCCTTTCATGAAATAGAAATAGATTACATCAATTTCTTTCCTTGTTTTTAGATTTTTCTTCTATTATTTACTATGTAATAAAGTGAAATTACATTTTCTTCAAAAATTACTTCAAAGACAGATATGCCTACTCATTTCTTCTTTCTTTAATAATGTTATCTAAAATACATTAAACAGACATAAAGAGGGAGCCGTAGTGAGACTTGAGGCTCATTTGACAAAGGGAACCAAATAGGGTGCCAGCTGTGTGAAGATATTCCTTATATGTAAGGGGATTGAGAAAATAAGTAAGTATACTGACAATATCGATAGACAAACTGTCAATATTAGAGACATGTTACAGATATGAAAAAGAGAAAACTTGAAATGAATGTCACTATTCTGACTTGAATTGGAATTATTAGTGTGTAATTATATATATATATACACACATAAGCACACGCTTATCTAGCACATATAACTACTCACCTTACATATATAGAGCACACACATATATACACACACATATGTTTATTCATAATTATGCACCTCTGTTTGTCTATAGTTATGTATATAGTTACATAAACCTACTACACATGTACCTACTCAGTCTTATGACTTTATTTTGTTCATAAAATGTGGACAAAGTATGCATTGAAATGTGTTATATACATGTACCAATTCCCTACAGTGAATGTAATCATTATGTACTGCAAACATGTACTAACACAAGTTAAAAAAAAATAATGTTAAAATTATTAGTCTACTCAGAATATGAGCAAATTATTTAAAATTTTGGTAATATTCAGAATAAAAATTTTAAAAATTAGTT
>NW_004624730.1:42571175-42610034 GCF_000247695.1 Heterocephalus glaber | reverse complement strand
AAAAGAACTTTATTAAAACTTTATTTAAATTACTCTACATATATTTAACAAAAGATACAATTAAAAGAATACAATAGCAAATAAGAAAAAGAAAATGTTAAAGACGTATCCTTCAAAAGACTCATCCTTAGCATATAATTATCTGCAAATCAATAGAAACACGTATAACTTAGTAGAAAAAATGCAAACTAGTTCAATAAATGCTTCATTAAAGAAGATAATCAAGTGGCAAATAAACATACAAAATTTTCTTAATTTCATTAGTTGTCAGAGAAAGTCAAATTAAAATCAAAATGTAATATCACTTCTGGATAATGCAAAAACAGAAAATCATATGTTAAGCAAGAGCAATTCCTGTGTGCTGCTAGTGAGAATGTAAGTTGGTATAAATACTTTGGGGAAGAGTTTGGTGGTATATGCTAAACATTAACATATGTGCACCATATGTCCTAGCATCCATTACTAGGTATGTGCCCGATATAAGTGCTGTGCATATTCACCAAATGACATGTATTAAAATATTTATAGCAGCACAATTTTCAGTAACCACAAACTCTGAGCTAACCATGTGCTATATTTAAGAGAATGGAAAAATTATGCTGAAGTTGAAGAGTACACAGTATTTATCACAAATGTTACATAACTTCATGTGGTACTAGGATTGGATGTTTTTATGCTACTGGGTATTGAACTCAGATCCTCAAATATACTAGGTAAACATTCAACCACTGAGGCACACCATCAGCCCCAGGAAGGGTTTCATAAACACAAAATTGAATAAAATAACTGCTCAAAATATTTGCAAATCTATTAAAGTTGACATACTATAGAGATAACCTGTTTGTTATAAACCAATTCATAATAGTTAAGCTGTAGAATCAGCCTAGGTGCCTATCAACAGATAAACTGTTAAGGAAATGTGGAATATATACACAATGGAGTATTATGTAGCCACAGGAAAACCAAAATCATGTCATTTGTAGAAAAATGAATGTAATTAACGATTTTCTTGAGTGCTGACTACAGGTATCTTCATTTCTGAAAAATACATTGATCTAAATACTTAGGTATGTCCACTTATATGTTTGTAGGTATAACAGTGATGGAACTTTTTAATGGGGGTTGATAAATGAAAATCTTTATAATAAAAGAAAGTATCTAATATAAATAAGCACAGAATACATAAATTCTATTAATTTGAATTTGAAAAGTCAATATAGTTCTTTAAATCACTTATCGGATAGTCCTATTTAAACAATAAGGTATAAAAGTAATTTGAATGAGAATTTAAATACCTATATAAAATATTTATTGAATGATTAATTTCTGTAGTCAAGAGATTAACATAAAAAACTATTTTCTCAAAAATTTGCATCTCAAAAATATAAACATTCTTGCCATAAAAATGTTTTCTTATGGCTTTTAAAAATCCAGTAGATATATGTCAGTGTAGGTATATTTAACTTTTAAATATGGACAGTTTAACATTTAATAAGAAATATCACTTCCTTTTAGAAATTACAATTGCCATCTATTAACAAGTAGTTTAATGGAAAAAAATAGTGTAATGAACAATTTTTGTGAAATGAATATATTTTTGCTTCATATGCTGTTTTTACAATTTTCTATGTATAGTAAGTAAATCTTTGATCACCTATTTCTCTTTTTGAAATATCTGATAGTGTTTCAGCCCATGAAGAAGTCAATTTCTATCACTTTGGAAAGAGAGCAATGGCAGCTAATAGTGATTGTCAACTTGAATAAATTGATACAGTTAGCAAATTAGTAAAGAAAACTTCTGGAGTGTCAGGAGATTTTTGGTATATTGGTGAGTAAACTGAGAGAAAAAACTTGCCCGATATGAGTGTCTTGGTTGCAGCCAGGTAGAGAGAAAAAGAAGAAGGAAGAATTAGACCTAAGTTTTGAAAAGCTCCATTCTGCTGTAGAAGGTGCATTTTTTGCTATTGCCATTGGGTGTAGACATCAGACTCCAACTTCTCCAAACCTTCAGCACAGATTCATACCATGGACTTTCCAAGGAGTTTCCAAGTCCTTCAGTCTTGGACTGGTGTTGCATTTTTCATCTCTCTTTTATTGTGGCTTTTGGTTTCTTGGATTGAACAGTTACTGGATCCTGTGGCTCTGCTGCATGCACAGTCACTTTAGACTATGCTGCCTCTAGTCTCGTAAGACTATATAAGAAGTCCCTATACATAATTTTGTATATCTGTCTATCTATCTACCTATCATCTATCTATATATCTTCTAACTATTCTATTAGTCTAAGCACCTTGAGCAATACAAGAGGTAAGGTGAAGAAGCCTTTTGAATTTCACAGTATAAGAAAGCAAGCCCCTTGATGCCTCATTAGATAACAAAGTTTAGAAAAACAATAATTGTCATTAAATTGCAAAGCAATCACCTGAACATGTGTTTCAAGGGTACCAAGGAACTTAATATATTAGGTACTTTAAATAATTTAAACAATAAATTATTTCCTGGGAACGTCAGGTAGCTACTTATTCAAAGTCTTACATGCAGAGAGTGGAATTGCCCTAACAATCAGTCTGATATGAAAGTTACATCGTTCTGTCCTCCACCTGGATCACATCAAGGAAGACAGAATTGCATTGATGTCCTACTATGCTGGCAATGACTATGGGAGAAAAGTAATCAATTGCTCATTTTGACAGCTGTATATGAAAGTACCCATGGGTTGAATGAAACTCTCACATTTCACTGCTAGTGGCTGGGATTGAGTGGAATTTTTTTGGAATGTGTTTGGAAATATACTGCATATTGTAGAAGCTGAAAATGTGGGTGAATGAGATGTTTAAAATTCCAATATTTGACTTTCTGCTATTTTAGCCAGTGATCCTTAAATTGAATTGAATTTAGCTTGAAAAAGAAAATACAGGGATTAACTCTGATAGCATCTGAGTGTTGTATATCATTTCTTACTACTTACTGGTTACCATACCAGTTACCATACCCTATCTCCCTTATCAAAAGGAGAACAACAAAAAGAGATGCAAAGAAATGAAATGAAAGTAAAAGAAAAAAATGAGGTTGAAGAAAGCTTGATAATAAATATAGGAAGATAACTGAGTTTGAAATTAAATGGCACAAAAAGCATGGAATATTTCTGAGAAAAATTTCAATAAAGAAATTATATGGAAGTCAAACACAAAGCCTCTGTTAATATATATTTTCTTGGTGCTAAGTACGGCAAATAGCTTGAAATAGACAAAAATACAAAAACTTAAATGATGGCCAATAAATATAACTATATTCCATGATTGGATTCTTATTAATAATCTCTTAATGTTACCAGCTGTACATAATAATTTTTTCTAGTTTATTTATACTTTTGTTTTGCAGATCTTTAATTGTTCTAATTAGCAGTAAATTATTTTATTCTGTATTCAAAATATCAATACATTTGTTACATATTATGTACTATATTAAGCTATAGGATTTCACTAAAAATACAATTCTGAGAAAATAAATACTAGATTTTGAGATTTCTAGATTTTATTCCTATATTTTGAGTGATTACCTCCCTCTTTTCTGTCTCTTGATAAATAGCAAGATATCATATTGTGCAAGGGTGAGCAACATATAGTTTAGTGATAAAATCTGCTCTTGCTCTTTTTTCTATATGGTTTAGAAGTTGAATGATTTCTACATTTTAAATGGTTGAAAAACATTTTAAAATATCATTTTGTGAAATATGAAAGTTATGTGAAACCTAAATTTCATGCCTCCATTTTTTTATGTATTTCTATGGTCTTTTCATGCTACAACAACAGCATTGAGTATTTGCAAAAGTGAATATATGGGTTAAAAACAGTAAATTATTTACCATGTGTCCCTTTCTAAATATTACTTGCTAAATGCTAATACAATAGCACATTTTGTATCCCATAATCATAGTGTACCACATCAGTCAAGAATAGGCACTCTGAACCACAGCCTAGAAAAGAGGTCAAAGAAACATCTAGTAGTGACTTATAAATGATACCCAAGACAACAAACACTGATGTGAGAAGAACATATTAAAAGTTTTAGAAACACTTAAAATTTTCTTATACATAAATTATAATATAGATCATTTACAAACAAATATATAATTTTATTAAAGATATATAGTTCTACCTGAAGTTATAAATGTATTAATATATAAATATGCCCAGTAGATAGTAGGATGTATAGTGGTAGGATCATTGAATGGAATTCTAAACTGATAATCAAGTGAAAATAGGTTGTCAATGTAATTAAAGTGTACATATATGTCTATAATTTTTCATATATATATATAATTTACATCAAAAGGGTTATACTCTAACATTTTAAAATAAGACAATACAGTGGAGAAAGAAGCAAAAAAGTAAATAATTATAAATGTATTTATAAAAGTTTTAAAAATGAAATAAAAATAACTGCTATGTGCCTTACATATTCTGTTCCTTTAAACAAATATCTCTATTTTAATATTCTTAAAATTTAAAACCTTGGTATAGATATGGAAAGGTGCAAATACCTTGGTAGTCACCTATTTTTTATATGAAAGTAAAATTTGTTTATCGAAAATTGAAATTGATCTTACAATTCAGAAATTGGAGTTCGGATTCCATAAAATTTTTATATTTATTAGACAGCACATTGTGGCATATCAAGAGTAATTCTAAAGTATTTTAGTCACCTTTGAAAGCTATTTGGACTCCCCAGAAATAGTGAAAACAGGGGAGAAGGGAATAAGGTGAACTCCAAAATGTCTTATGATTACTTTATGGTTTGTCAACTTATTCACATTCATACTTTGTCTTTTTGCTCCTTAGATATTCAATTTTCTTTTGTCTTACTCTGTTAGCCATATCACCTTCTACATTAGTAGTGTAATTGAATAGGATAATAACAAAGACCATTTTGCTTTCAGAAATGAAATTGTATAAATTGTGTTTTTAGTTAGTTCTTTCTAAATTATGAATTTTATAGAAAACAGCAAGCCATCATGCAGTTACAATGTATCACTATATTTCTGGAGCTTCTTTATGTCATGCAATAATATGTTTGAAAAGTTATAGTTAAGTGCACACAGACTGAAGTAAACATTTAGTCTACTTCCATCAATAAGTGACTGGCAAAAAGAGTTCCAGTTAGCTGAGGACATATTAAACCACACTGAGGCTTGTGGGAGGATAAATACTAGATCTCTTGGACTGTGATCTCCAAAGTAGATCCCAAGAGAAAGGCTTGTAGGCAGAGAGTTTACTTGAGAACTGACATCAGATTGCAAAAAAGGGAGGACAGGAGAATCAAAAGGGAATAAAGTGCACATTTTTTTTATGATGATCACTACTAAAAGGTGCAAGGGGTCCATTACAAATTGCCCATGTGTTGTAGAAGAAAGAGTAGTGTTTGTTTGCTTCCATCTCCCATTGGTCAAAGTTGTGCACATAGGTATTAGCAGCACCCATTTTTGGATGGCAGGTGCCATGAGTACTCAGTGTGTTTCCATGCTTCTTAGGCACATTCAAGTGAATTCTGTGACAGGAAGCGATAGGTGCACAGTGCGATGTGGTTGAACATACACAAAGCTCTTTGAAAGGTCTGGAACTCCTCACTCCCATGGTCTCTGTCAAGGGGATCGATGTTCTGTGCATCTTCAACTGTGGCCCTTTCAATGACAACCATAAGGCATTAGCAATGTTGAAAATCTCTATGTTGTCGAAGACTATAACACATTTCTATACACTAATGAAGAGGTAATGAATAAATGCTCTAAAAATTACATAATTATAATTTAGAATTATTTCTGCAGGACAACAGTTTACTCAGATGCTTCAAACATTAGTTCATTTCAGCTTCTGACCTCTTGTTATCATACGTGTCTGTCTAGTTTTATTTGCTTTGTGTTTGTTAACTTATTTTTACTTCATTTTGGTGCAGATTTGGAAACTTTTGTGTCACTATCTGTAGTGACTAGAGCCGGGGATTTAGCTCAGTGGTTCTGCCGCCTGCCTCCCAAGCGCAAGGTCCTGAGTTTAATCTCCAGTACAAAAAAAAAAAAGTTGAACACTATCTGTAGTGACTAATTTTCAATTTCAGTGAGTGTTGTGTCAATCCCTGCTGTATACCAATGAACCAGAGAGAGACAGACAAGATGAATCAAGACACAGACAGATAAAGAGATAGAGACTGAAAGATCAAACTGTGACCAAACAAAAAAAAGTTTGAGAGAAAAGTCTTTGACTAAGGAGAGCTGAGACATCCTCCAGGACATCTGTGATATACTCAGGTTAAAGACAGTGTGAAATCCAGATAAACCACAGAGTGGATCAAACAGTTGAGTCAGTTCCAAGATGTTACTACCTTGGAATGTCAATTTCCATTAAAATAAACTTATTTTTTTGTGTGGAAAGCTTTTTAGCTACATAGATAAATTTATGTGGTTTAAATAGGGAGTAGACATCAGAGATTTAATTTTTGTTTGGTTGCTAACCTTTGTAATGATATTTAATGAACATAATGTAGTGTTAATATTATTTCTACTTTTTCATGGTTTATTTTAAGGAATTGTGATCTCTCGAGCTTTAATTACAATATCCACCGAATTGTTCGATTTTTTTCACATTTACAATTTTAAGGTATGTTAAGGTTCTTCCCATTGCCATTCAGTTCCTAGGTTCTATTAATTCCTGCAAGGCTAATGAATCCATGCACTTCTGTAACCTGAAGCCTACATCTTGAGCTGCTGCATTCAAATGGACATTTTTGAAATTTAGTTTTCTATTAGAACTTTTAGATAATGATTGCTTTTATTTATTAGTTATTATTTCTTGCCTTAGTTAATTAAAATAAAATACATATTGATGAGAGTACATACAATTTTATGAAAAACATGATGTTTCCAAAAAAATTTTGCTCACTCCAAATTTCCAAACACTAAATTGAGGTAATAAAAATGTATTCAATACATTAGGAACTATTACTAGAAAAGGAAAGAGCACTAAGCTGGAAGTCAGTAATAGAGTTCAAATTCACTTATATTGTTGGCTACCTTGAAGGTAGCACATATCTTCTGTGTAAAATTTCCTTTGTCATAAAATGACAGATTTGCAAGATTCAAGAATATTTTATTCATATATTGTGGGCTTGTGATTATCAAAAAGTGAAATAAATTATCTAATTTTTGCTATCCATATGAAAGTAATCACTACCAGTAGACTCATTGTTCTCATCAATAACAAAATACCTACATATACTTGTATATATATATATGAATATATTCACTCTATTTAATTTTCTATATCTGTTTAAACCTTAATATTTTATCTGACCTAATTCTAATACACAGTCATAATTATTCAGCTCTTCCTAAAACTGTAATTCTTAAGAGGGGAAGAGATTGAGCAAGGAATGTAGGTGTAATCCAAACTCAATGAAGGAATTCTTATATAGTATTTCCTGTATTAATTAGTCACCCAGAAATTCCTTTAGCACTTGCAATCATAAAACATTATTTCTAGTGAGAAGAAACTTCACTAATATGCAGGACAGCCTATTCAATTCTTCAATAGATTCAGCTATTGAATTCAATCAAAAATATTTATAGAAAACTAAGTAATGTTCTAGGCATTTGTGATATCTTTCCTTAGATTGAATTTAATGTGACATGTGCTTCAGTGTATATTTTTCCAATTGGATTATATGATTAATGAATAAAATTTATATGCCTTCAGAGTATGGGTATTTCTTCAAATAAATTGGAATGATGACCTACACATCTTTGTTACAGTCTTCATGGTTAATTTTCATTCAGAGAAGTAATTTGATTCTTTCTAACTCTCTAGTGGCATATTTAGCATAGGGTAAAAATTGACAAGAATATAGATACATTCTCTGTACAGTTGTCTTTTCCTGCAATTTCTCAGTGTAGCTTTGACAGGTAATGTAAGTTTGCTCTATTCTATGGGTAGTTAGACGACATTTGCTTCATAAATTGTCAGTATGTTCTCTCTTCAAAGTTGTAAGGATGACCTTAAACAAAGACAAATGTCTTGTTAGAATACTAAATTTTTTCTAAAAAGCTTTAGCCTTCAGACAGAATATCAAGATCTTTTTCTTAAAAGCACATCCAGAACTTTAAAACTCAACTAAGTTAAGAATATATCTAAATTAGTGATTTCCATAGCTTATGTATATATTCCAAATTTCTCTACTAATAATTAATATTGATTATATTAGGTATAACTATCAAACCACAGGGAGTCTTATGTATTGTAAACATTTGTTTCTCTATTTAAATTTTATTACTGTCCTCCACTTTAAATTATTCTGGTGCACATCATCATGTGCAGCTTCCCACGACTTGTCAATCCTCTTCTCCTTCCCACAGCTGGACTCAAATTCATCTCTACTCAATTTCTGATTTTAAAAATATTTCATTATTTTTACATAATACAAAACATTGTTCTGAGCATCTCTTCAGTCTTGGATTGTATATGTGCAGTATATTAGTTGAAACTGCACACAGTGCTCTTAGTTCCTTTATGTAACATTCAAAAGAACAATATATCTAGAAATATCTAAACAAGAAAGTCAGTGGAGTGACAGAGTTGCATCATTGTTTCCCTTTCCACAATACATTTCTAGGGAATGGATGAAAATTTTACCAACATTTTCAAAGTTATATCACATATGAAGGGAGATGCATGTTCAATAAAATAAATACATAACGTTGTCCACATATTATTTCAACTAATACCTAGTGCTACAATGTATAATAAACCAGGAATACAGAACTGGAAAAAGTACTTTTTTTTTTCTTCCTAGAGACAGGGTCTTGCTGTTTAGTTCAGACTGGCCTTGAATGAACTCAAAGTGATCCTTGTACCTCAGGCTCTTGAGTGGTGGGATTATAGGTATGTGCCACCACTCACATCAAAAATACTACTTGGAAGAAACTTTAATTTAGTAGAAGCACAAGTCAAATAGTTATTTTCCACAAAGTGAACTACTATTTCCTTCCTTTTTAAATTGATAGTATCCATAGTATTCAAAGATACAGAAAACCAAATAGAAGGTCTAGGGATGATAGATACCTTCAATACATTGTTAACATAAAAGCAATCATAATAATCTTTATAATATATATTCTTTTTTTGGGGGGGGTACCGGGGTTCGAACTCGGGTCCTTGCGCTTGCAAGGCAGGCGGCGGAACCACTGAGCTAAATCCCCGGCCCCATAATATATATTCTTTTAAGCACACAACACACACACATACATATTTTTCACTCTGTGACTCTAGTTTGGGAATTAATTTAGCATGAAGTGCTGTATTTTGCTTGTTTTCTTCCTTGTAAGATTGATGTATTGTCACTTATCATTCAGGGTAAATCAAAACCCTTAAAGGTTTTGGACAACTTTGTTGCTGTACATAATTTATTACAATAATGATCCAAAAGTTCAAAGCCAGCAATATAGCCATCAGGCCAACAAAGAAGTTGAGTAAGGCAGAATGTGGTAGAATGAATAATTAATTTTAATTAATTAATTAATTATGATTCGGATAGAAAACTGATGGTATGAGCACAATTTGATGTAGGTGGAATATTTTGACAGAAAAATTAAATATCGCAATATTTTTTCCATTTTACACGGTAAATATATTTCATGTGTGGACTTCAATAAAGTTAAGCTGTTGTTACTTTGATCAATGCAATTTAGTATGATTCACATATTAGTTCTTACTATATTCTTTTTCTTTGTAAAAGAAAAATGGAAAAAGTTGTAGTAGAAAGAGAATTTTGTTTGTCATGCAAAAAGAACAACTGGGTTTCTAGTCTTATTTTTACCAAAATAATCAAGTATCCTGACATGTGACTTAGCAGAAGCATCAGGAAGATATGATTTGCCAACTGTTTGGTGAATGTAGTGTTTTTTGAAACATAGGCATGTTCATGTATTTATGTACTTTCTGTAGTTGCTTTTTCATTCTAAAGCAAAGTTGTAACAGAGATCATGTGATTTGGTCAGAAAATCCTAAAATATTTAATATCTGGCCATTTACTATCTGATCCTTCTAGTAGAAACGATGAAATATTACACTGATAAAACCAATGGGCTGAACATGCACTACTCAGTAAGAGAAGAAAGAAAAAGTGCAGAATCAAGAGAAGTTAAACAAAGAGAACTTAAAGTAGCGGTAAAACACATGTAGAAAACATGTCCTCAAATATGATCCTTGTGGTGAAGCCAACACAAATCTTAGTAGTGATATTACAATTGTACATTTTTTTCTGGCATGTGTTAAAGGATGGAGACATTATGAAGGTAATATGTAAGAGGTCAGAGAGATGCAAGATTTTGATCAAGCACCTAAATAAGCCTCATATGATAAGGCTACTCTGGACACTGACCTAGTTTCAAGGGAAAAGGTTGAAAGCATTATCTATATATAGCTTAGTCCTTTCCTGGGATGCAAATGAGATGTACAAAAACAAATGCCAAGAATTGACTGCAATATATTACCTGAGAGGTGGTAGCTTACAATTATCTACGAAGCCTCTACTTAGGGCTCACCAGCCCACTCTCTGCTGGACTAAAACATAGAGAAATCAATTCCAACAGAAGTGGTAAGCACAACAGTATTCTTCCATGAAGAACTGCAACCCTTTCTAAAAATGGGAAGCAATTTATATTTTAATTGTAATCCTCTGGGCATAATGTGAATATTGACTAGAAAGCAATATATGCTACCGGGTGATGCCTGCAGAGAACTTCTTTATCATTTTTAAATTTTTTATTTTAATGCAATACAAGTAGATATTAATGAAGAAAATATAAAAGCTGTGGTAACTATACTGTGTATCATGATCTTAAAATAATATGTTTTCATTTGTTAATGTATCTCTTAGCTCATTTCCTAATAATGCTATACCTTTCTTGCATAAAAAATTTTAATTGTTAACAAAGTATTTCACACTCAGTAAAATTTTGAAAAATTTCTTCCCATTTCACAGTATCTATTACTCTGTTTGGCTCTTATTTACACTTTCAGTTTTTCACACCAGAGAGAGAATGTGATATTTAAACATGTATGATCAATTTATTTCACTTAAGAGTATATTCTCAAGTTGCATTCATTTTCTTGGAAATGTCTCAAGTTTGTCCTTCTTTATCACTGAATACTACTCCATTATGTATAAAAAACAACATCTTTTATACATTCATCAGTTGATTGGGACTTAGGCTGTTACCAAGATTTAGTTATTACAAACTGTGCCACTATAAATATGAGTGTGCATATATCACTGTGGTATGATGGTTTTAATTCTTTTGGGAAGATACCCAGAAGGGGAATAGCTGGGTCAAATGGGATCTCTAATCCTCATTTTTTGAGGAATGATTTTTACAGAAGTTGCACCAGTCTACACTCTCATCAACAGTGTAGAAGGGTTCCTTTTTCTTCACAGCCCCACTAGCATTTGTTGTTCGATGATTTCTTGTTAATAGCCATTCTTTCTTGAGTGAGCAGAAATCTCAGCATTGTTTCAATTTGCATCTTTTGAACAACCAGTAATGTTGAACATTTTTTCATATATTTATTTAGTATTTCTACTTCTTCATCTGAGAAGTATGGATTCATCTCAGATGCCCATTTTATGATTGGATCTTTTAATTTGGGTGGGCTTATTTTTTTTCAATGCTTTATATGTTCTAGATATTAGAAGAACCATTGGCTAATTTTTTCCCACTCTGTGGGTTGTCTTTTTACTCTGTTGGTGATTTCTTTTGCTGTCCAAAAGTTTTTAATATGATGGGGTCTCAGTTCTTTGCCGTATTTCTCATGTGGTCTGGGTTTTGTTCATGAAATCTGTGTCTACTCCTATGTCATCAAGCATTCTACCTATTCTCTCTTCCAGTAGATTTAGTATTTCTATTTTAATATTTAGATATTTGATCCATTTTAATGTTAGTTTAGTGCATGGTGATAGACATGGGTCTAGCTTTAGTCTTTGGCATTTAGAACACCAGTTTTTCCAGCACCATTTATTAAAGAGGCTATCTTTCTTCCAGTTGGTATGTTTAGCCCCTTTGTCAATGATAAGGTGGTTGACTATGTTTGGTATTCTTTCTGCATCTTTTAGTTTGTTCCATTCAACTTCAGGTCTGTTTTTTTGGCGGTACCATGCTGTTTTTATCACAGAGGGCTTGCAGTATAATTTCAAGTCAGGGATTGTGATGCCTTCTGCCTTGCATTTATTGCCTAAATTTTTTTTCCTATTCTAATAAACAGATCAGTCAGACAAAAAAATCAACAAAGAAATATCAGAACTGAACCAAACTTGTGAACAAATTGACTTAGTAGATGTCTACGAAGTGTTCCACCCTGCAACATCAGAATACACATTCTTCTCAGCTGCACATGGGACATTCTCCAAAATAGACCACATACTAGTCCATAGAACATGGTTAAGTTAATAGATAGAAATTGAAAGCATCCATGCATATTATCTGACCATAGTGCAATAAAATTGGAAATCAACGGCAAAAGAAACTACAAAAACTGCATAACCATATGGAAATTAAATAACATTCTCCTGAACAACTGAGATGTCCCAGATGAAATTTAAGAAGAAATTGAACAGTATATACAATTAAATGACAGTGCTGATACAACATATCAGAACTTATGGGACACAATGAAAGCAATCCTAAGAGGAAAATTTATAGTAGTAAATTCTTACATCAGGAAAATAGAATGAGATCAAATAAACAACCTAATGTTGAACCACAAACATCTAGAAAAAGAAAAATAAGTCCAGCCTGAAAATTGTACAAAGAAGGAAATTATAAAGATCAGAGCAGAAATTAATGTAACTGAGACTAAGAAAACAATAAAAAGAATCAATGAATTAAAAAGTTGGTTCTTTGAAATATTTAATAAAATTGATAAACCATTAGCCAACCTTATAAAAAAAAAAGAAAACACTCAAATTCATACAATTAGGAATGAAACGTGTAAAATCACAATGGATTCTGTAGAAATCTAGAAGATCATCGATATCTACTTTGACAAACTGTACTCTAGTAAGATGGAAAACACAGAAGAAATGGACAGATTCCTAGATACATATGAATTACCAAAGTTGAACCATGAAGATATAAAAATTCTAAATAACCCAATATAAGTCAATGTAATTGAAAATGTCATTAAAAATTACCAACAAACCAAAGTCCAGGTACTGATGGTTTCAGTGTTGAATTCTACAAGAAATTTAGAAAAGATCTAATGCCACTACTCTTCAAATTCTTCAATGAAATTGAAAGTGAAGCAACACCCCCAAAATCATTCCTGGAAGCAAGTATTTAAACAAAAATCCTCAATAATATATTGGCAAACAGAATGCAGCAGATCAACAAAAAGATTATATACCAGGACCAAGTAGGATTCATCCCAAAGATATAGGGATGGTCCAACATACAGAAACCAACAAATATAATACCTCATATCAACAGAGCCAAAGACAAAAGTCACATGATCATCTCAATAGATGCAGAAAAAGCATTTTACAAAGTCCAAAACCCTACAGAAAATTGGAATAGTCTTTATCTCAATCTGTTGAAAGTCATCTATGACAAACCAACAGCCAACATCATAGTAAATGGTCAAAAACTGAGAGCTTTCACTTTAAAATCAGGAACAAGACAAGGATGTTCACTATCACCACTCCTATTCAATATAGTTCTGGAAACATTAGCCAGAGCAATCAGACAGGAGAAATAAAAGGAATAAATATGGAAAAGAAGAAGTAAAATTATCTTTATTTGTGGATGACATGACACTTTATAGAGAAGACCCCTAAAATTCCACCAAAATACTTCTAGATTTAATAACCAAATTCAGTAGTGTACTTGGATACAAAATCAATAGCATTCTTGTACACAAATAACTAAAAAAAACCAGCATTCTTGTATACAAATAACAGACTCACTTAGAAATCAGTAAGAAAATACCATTCACAATAGCTTCAAAAAATACTTAGGAATAAGTCTCACAAAGGAAGTAAAAGGCCTTTACATTGAAAATTACAGTACTCTGAAAGAGATTGAAGAGTATATCAGAAAATGGAAAGATATCCTTTGCTTGTGGGTAGGAAAAATCAACATAATGAAAATGGCCACACTCTCAAAATTGTTATACAGATTTAATACAATCCCAATGAAAATGTCATTAGCATACCTCACAGAACTAGAGAACTCATTCCTAAAATTCATTTGGAATCAGAGACCTTTTTATCATTTGAGACAAGTCAAGGGAGTGCTGTTGCATCAGCTTTCTGGTCACCAACTTCCACACAGAGAAGATGTACAAGCATGCATTTTAGTGTACTCAGAGATGCCCTTTGTGGAAGAAATGGGCAAAGGGATTGTAGGATGAAGCAGTTTGTCATTTTTCAGCAGCAGTGTGACAAAGGAGTCCTGTGAGAGATTTCAGATAATTTAGTTGGATCTTGAGGTCTTCTATCTCATTTCCCTGATGCTTCTTTAAAGCTGTTTGTACTGTTTAATGTTTTTGCTTCTTGCCTTTTTTTTTTTTTTAATTTTTCTTTTCTTTTGGTATGGAGTGTACTTTTCAGATAAAGAAATCAGTGACTTCAGTTCTGTTTTTAGGAAAAGAAAGAGACAAGGAAAGGAATGACAAGATAGTGTTTTGGTCACAATATAAATTTAGAAATATTTTGGGGCCAGGGATGTAGCTCAGTTGCCTGGACAGCACCAGGCCTTGAGTTCATTTCCCAGTACTGTGGAAAAAAATGTTAGAAATTACTTTTTATTCCTTAAGTTTATTGGTGCATTTTAGGTATACAATATGATGACATTAATCATTGGGAATTTGTATCTTTATATGATATCTCTTGGTTCTTTCCCCATTCTCCTGGCCTCCCTTCAACTCCTCCATCCTCCCTATTTACAAAGACTTTGTTTCTGGTTTTTTTCCTTTTCTCATATTCTTTCCTTTCTCTCTTTGCTGTCCCCTACCTCGCTACTTCCCCTTCCCTTTGATCCTTTGGACCTTTGGACCTTTGAACCTTTTTTTCCTATTTCACTTTATCTATTATACATTTTAGTCCTCATTTACACTTTCAGTTTATCACACCAGAGAAACTATTCAGTATTTAAGTTAGAAATATTTTAAGAATTAACATGTGACGATGATAAATAAATAGTATATTTTTATGCAGAAAATACACTAAAACTTGTAGACAAGAAAAATAAAGCCCATAAGCATTGGCCTTAACACTATGACCAGTTTTCTATTGTCATCTCAGAAACTGTACTGTAAAAAAGGTACTATATATATAATAAATTTTTCAAAACTAAGCTAGTTACTGGAAATAAGATTTTTTTTTATACAGAGTCTGGAAAAATTCTATCAAATGTAATGGTTGCATTTAACGTTCTCAACAGTAGTCATATGCATTGACTTGCCTATTGACATTATTACTGTAATTTAATCACTCCATACAGTATAAAGAGAGAAAGAGGGAGAGAGGGAGAGAGAGAGAGAATAAAATAATATTAATATTCATGGATATAGAAAGTATACATTTTGTTTGGTTCTTACACTGGAAAGTGAATGCTGTCAATTTTCTAATAGTTATGATTTCAGATTTTCATAGGACACAAATATTATTCAGTCATAAAGAAGGTTTTAATTTCAGCAGTGAACCAAGGAACACAGAGATACTCAACCACTGCCCTGCAATAGTATATTAGTAGCCTCAAACAGTACATCCAGTTTTCCAAGATCCTTATAGAAAACTAGGTAGAAAGCCTGTAAAACAAAATGTTTTATTTTTGTTTGAAACAATAACATCAAAGATGTAGACTCTCCCCACCAATGTTTTGTTTTATGTTAAAAAGGGAGAATAATCATTAATAAGTTAGATTTTGGCTATCATGTAAAATTTGATGATTTACACATTAGATACCATATGATGTCATATAATTTTTATATCCCATAGTTGTATTGACACATAAATTAAGAATAAATTATTAGTATATTATAATAAATCAAAAGCTATCATTTGTGTTTTAGGAATTTCTTTTTTTCTCTGATTCTGAGCATAGTAAAAACCTTTGGAAATACATTTATATTCACTATTAAATATACTCCTAAACTAACTGGAATTCTTTATTTCCAGCATATTATAATACTATCTTTTTTGTATGATTCTAAATATTTAAATATATCTTGAGTTTTTCATAATTAGTCTATAAAATGTAAGTGAAATTTTTCTTGATTACAACTAGGAAAAATTACAACTAGTTGAGAAATGATTCTGAACTCAATGTTCTGAAGTTATGTCAGCTTGCCTTCCCTTGATAAGGCAAATTCAGAGAAAAAAATTGCTCATATATTGGAAATCTTAAATAAAAAAGGTTTATTTTAAAAGCTAAGCAGTAATGAATTGTTGAATGTATACACAGATATTACCTTTATGGTGAAATAAAGATTCTCCACTTAGAATTATCTTTTGAATCTCATTTGGATTTTAACCAATGCTAGCTCACATATCACTAATACATTTATTTCATTATGAAATTACATTTTGTGCATTTATTTCATCTGATGGAGGAAATTGAAATCAAGCACTATATCTGTTTCATCTTTTCAGAGTACCTAGAATAATTGAAAATGTATAATGCAAATTTTTGAATTAAATTCAGTTGATTGACATGAATAGAATCATAACAAGATAAGTTTTCAAACTATTAATTACCACTGCTGTCATAAAGTTTAAATATTTCTAAAATTATATTTTGGCTTAATCTATATTTTTCAATGAATAAAAATGACTGCTATTATATTTAAAATCTTGTTCATCAGTTTAACCCTTCAATTATTTAAAATGTCTTCCTTGGTTATATTACAATAAGTGGCGTGTTGGTAAATGTTTAAACACTTAAAATGATCTCCTAAATGAACAAGCAATTCCTTCAGAAGTTATTTGGATATTTGGAGGTAAGAAGTTTGTTTTTTAGAATTTTAAACCTCTTTTCTTGAGTAATGGCCAGTATTGTCAGATATTATTTACGTACTTGTATTTTCTTGAATCTAATGTAGTGGTGGAAATGTATGTTAGAAAACCTGACATTGTACATTGAAGATTTTTCTTAGAAAATGTTAGTATTTCAAAATGCTGCTAAAAGGCAGTCATCTGAAATGAAAGCTTTAGGAGATGCTTAAATCATATTTGGTGGTTGCTACTTACTGATTGGAGGTTGGAAGTCCATGCAAGCCATTCTTCATAGTACTTAAAAATATAGATTTTAGAGTGAACATTGCACCACTGCTTAAAAGCAATTCCTACCATTTCATACCTCTGTGAACACACAAGTAGTTAACTTGATCTCAAAGTTATAGTTCCTTTCTCCTTAACACTGAGAAATAATAATCTTACAAGAGTGTTATAATCTTAAATGAAATAATATTTTTAAATGGAGTCATATATAGTATATGGCATAGTATATTTTTCAAATGCCAGCTACTTTTGGTACTACTGTGTGTTTGTTCTGTGGTTATGGTGCTTCATGTAAAATGTCAAAGTTTCTAATTTTAGTTAGAAAAATAAAAATATACTCACTGGTATACTTAAAAGGTTAAATGAGGAAAATAATTTCAAAATTATATTTTATATAAAATTAATATAGATGTAGAGAAAGACTAGGAAAAATCAAGGTAAACTTGATATTTCTTTTACTGAGTGCACTTCAAATAAAGTAGACTTAATACAATTAATCAATTATGTAAATTTTGAGAGGCTATATATTTTTAAAAGTGTATAAAGAAGTAAACTAGGCAGTAAATGAAGATGTATCCACAATCTCTCTGATTAAGGAAAAAACTAAGCAGTGCTATCTGAATATAAATGCTTAGAAAAGCATTTATCATGTGCCCAGATGTTATAAAGTATTACTCTACTGACACCTAAGCTGACATGTCATGGCAATTCTGGGTCTGCCTTTGGAAGCTGATATGAGAGCTTTGTTGTAGTCAGGGTTTTGTAAGGGAAATGGATTTAATACAGGACACATTATTTATCGAATTGTTTTATAATAGTCATACCACAAGTCAAATTCAGAGGAGTACAAGAGATTAGCTGCACACTAGAGACCCAAAGAATCCAGCCAAAGGTCTGGATCCCACAAAAATCTCCCACACAAGTCCAGCTGAAGGCCTGGAGTCCAAGGAAGTGTCCTCCATAGGTCCAGCCAGTGGCCTAGAGCCCATGCCAATAACTTATGATTGTCTGTATTGAGGATCTGCACCCAGAAGGCCCAAAGGCCAATAGTTGAAGCTAGAAAACCTGCACTGGTAGGGTAAAGGATTTGTCCCACCAGGCTGAGAGATCTACATTGGAGCCAGGAAGTGATGCTCACAGTGAAAACCAGAGCTCCCTTGATGAGAACAGCAGCCATTCCCAGGGACAGAGAGGACTCAGGCTTCTCCTCTGACAAGAACAGCCCAGTTCAAACCAGCTGCAGCAAGCTTCTCCTAGAAAATGAACAGCCCATTATCATCCCCTCCATCTCTCTTTTTGTGCTATTGGCAACAATCCTCAGGTGGGTCCTCCATGCCCAGACTAGGCTGATTCAGTTCAGCTGGGCATTACAAGTTGCCCATTAGTTAATCTACCACAAGCTTTATCTGTCTTCACCTGCCAGGGCTTTGTCTAGAAAAGAGGTGGAAGTAGGAGCATGAGTCTGCTTGTCCCCTTTCTTTCAGTCTTCCTCAGTACCCTGGTTGGTCAGAACCTAATTAGAAACAAACTAAGATGGTAGGAAAATGTTGTTTTCACATTCTCATTTAAAGCACAGAACTGATTTAAAAAGTGATTGGAGCAGAAAAAAATAAATAAGAAACTGACAAACAGCTTCTCAGGATTATGATTTAGAAAGAAAAATTAGTAAATAGGCTCTAACTTAACTAAGAAGAGAAATTGAAAAACACAAAAACTACAAACAAATTTCATATTTATAATCAACTCATTGGAATAGAGAGTAAGAGCTGGAGAGATTCAGATATTCCTGCTTTTTAAGCAACCAATTTCATGGGCACAGGGGAAAATTAAATTAGCTGATTATGTAGGAAGTATAAAAAAAATCAAGGCATCAAATCACTTTACTCCAGAATACTAAGGAAATGGGAGAGGCAAATAAGAATTATTCTGAGAAAGGAAATTAGGACAAGTCGCAAAGGGAAGATATAAAGCAATAGAACATGTGTATAGAGAAGCCATTGGAAAGCAGGCAGATACACAAGTGGCTATGCAATGTGAGGCCCATTAGCAGCTATAAAAAAATTTCACTCAATTATATGAGGTGCAGTAATTGCCCTGGAAGAATGTTTCCTCTCACCAGAGAGATTTGTATTCCAGGCACAATTTTATGTAAAGATTATCTTTTTTCCATGAGATGATTTCTATTTTATTTTAATTTTGTGTGATATGTAATGAGATTTAGTTTCTATTGCAAGAATGAAATGCAGAGTCAAGAAAACATCCTGAAAAGCACAAGCCAAAACTATTGGCAGTGTTCATAATTTGCATTTTTGGGGTCAGGCTAAGCTTCCCAGGATTTGTGTATAATCAGCAGGTTTCGCTGTAATCAGCCATTAACTTTGAGTACCTAGGATGATGGCAGAAGTCAGGATTACTGAATTCTCAAATCAGAAAAACAATAATTTTATAAAATATAAAGTTATTTTAATCTTCAGAAAGTTCTCCAAAATTGTAAGATAGCAGAGAAGAGACAGGTAAAGATAAGCATTTGAAAATATTGTTTTACTTTAACAAAAATTTTATTTTTTAATAAAATAGCAGATCAACAAAAGTAGCTGTATTAGGAGATAATTATGAGTTTGTGAATTTAATCCATACTACTGGGGTTCAAACCTGCTTGTATGAACTTTACTGCTTAATATCCCTGTCCCTCAGTTTCTTTAACTTCAAGTCAAGACTAGGCAACTTAGACATTCTCATATTATGAACCAGGATCCTGTTTGACTTAAGTAATATTTTGATTTGGCCATAATAGATTTTCTTTTTTGGAACTTTTAACCTCTAGACTGTGGTTATTCTCATAGTAAATACATATCTTCTCTTTTCTCAGCTTGTTAGTTCCAAGAGAGGAGAACATTTTTTATATGGGGCAAATAAATTCTCTTTCGCTGAATAGTTCACTGTTTGTCTCATCTTTTAATTGTACTTCCAGGTGATCTTAACTAGTAACTACCCAATTTTACTCTCCTTTTAGTTACACTTTCTCCTTGCCCCATAATTCTCAAACATCTCACTCATGACATGAACTAGTACATTTTTATACTCCTGGTGTGTCATATCAGTTTGTTTAGAGTAAAATGTTTAGCATTTGCCTCTTCATGGTAGGAGGTTTGTTAACTAACCACCACTAGTTACATGGTTCAAATGCCAGAGGAGTGGAGGAGGCACAGACCAGTGCCACTTGAGGGCACAATCACTTCTGATTCTTCTTGCCCCAAGAAGGATGAATTTCCTGGAAGCCGATACAGCTTTGAACTCCATCCCAAAGAATATCCCCAGATTGAGATGTCATGATAAAGCCTTTAACCAAAGTATTTCTTTTAGTTACAGGTCTGAAGCTAACCTGAAAGAGCAGAGCAGTTTTCCTCTGTTGAGGGACTTCTAACAGAAATCTGGTGGTTGAAGGTAATCTTTGTCCTTACTACAAGCATCTGAAATGGTGATCAGGGCAGCATCTCACAGGGTCTAATACATGTAGTAATAGGAAAGTTCTTTGGATTAAAACTTATATAATTGCTCCACTGAGACTTTATTAAGATTATAAAATTCACTCAAGCTTTTTATGGTTTGAAAATGAAAAGATAAAGGCATCATTGGCTGAGACTGAAGGAAAAGAAATGCTAGAAAAATTGAGTTGAGATCTCATACTTTCAAGTTCCATTATATGCATTGTTGCCAGTTTTTAAACAAGTTGTAATCTATAATGACCACTCTCTTCATAGAAATACTTAAATATTTACAAATTTTATTAATATAATATACCATATAAGACAGCTAGCAATTATTCTCTTTCCATATATATGTGTATGTGTGTATGTGCACATGTGTGTGTATGTTTGTGTGTGTTTGTGTATATATATGTGTGTGTGTGTGTGTGTGTCTAGCGCTATTTTGTGTCTGGAAATGACATGTGAAATATAACAACCTATCATAGATACAAAAGTTGCCAAATTTCAGTGACATGAGTAATAGATTAAAAACACTTAAATTTAACAAAAATACCTACACACACACACACACACACACATATATGCACACACATATAGAATTCTATTAGTTTCAAATTAGTGTATATAAGAATTACTAAAATCATGAAAACTCAAAAACATAAAATCCTAGCAAGCAGTTCATGCTAGTTTCTCTGTTAATATTGGTAAGTTAGTAGGCACATTGTCTCAGGGTTTTTGGACCACCTTTTCTTTTACAATGACTTTCTGATCTACTGAATGGCTGTGAAAGATGCTGACCTCACCACCACTATTTAAGTAGGATATTTTCACACTGCAAGTGTTCTAATAGGGCACTATAAAAGTGAGTTATTCTAGACCAGAGTGTTCCTATTTAGATGATACTTTAAAATTATAGCCTTTGTTAAGAATATATGTGCAATTTACTCAATGCCACTATACATATGGGACATGTAAGTTCTTATTAGACTCATCTAGTCTCTCTAGATGTTTAAAGTTCACATGTGTAAAAGTCAAGGGCTAATGTAATGTACTTTAAGTACTTTTTTGTGACTTCATAGGAATGGTTTAATTTGGGAAATGAAATTGTCAAACGATGTCTTTTAGAGTATGCAGATTATTCAGGAGGTGCAGGAGGGGAAGTATGCAGACAGGGAAGTTAAGTGGGTTCAGATTGTCTTGACATTGGTCTGTTTGTACATTTTAGTTAATATTGTTGGGTGTTAAAGGATAAATCCTGATGCTCAAATTAAGTTAGAAGTAGCAAAATGATCCCTATATAAATGTTCTTTTATTAGTTTTTAGGAAGAGCCATCTTCTAGAAGTGAGCTTTGTTATATCCACTTTTTGGATTAGATTTGGTCATGAGCTTAGTCACTGAAGTGGTGAAGAAGAAAAAGGGCAGGTGAGGAGGTAACAGCTCTTTGCTAGTATCTCCACATGTGGAAGATGATTTGAGATTATAACCATAGACCAGTGTGGGAAATTGTGGAATTCAGCTATCTAGTTGTAAGAATAGATCACAAGAAGTTTGTTAACTAAGACAATTAAGTCATTTCTGGGAAATTCCACAAGTCTGTTTCTTAAAAGAATGCCAGAAAACTTTAAGAGACATTGTGAAAGTCTCATGGGAGAAAAACAGGTTTTCCTAGTTTTCTTATTTACCATTTTCCGGGATCAGAGGACCGCGACCCAATGACTCTATGAGTGGTAAGAGAGATACAACTCACTATGCACATCTGTGATGTTTGTGGTGGGCTGGTGGGCTTGATTTTGGCTAAAGTCATCCTGCTCTCTTGATACTATCTGATAAGAAGAGGGCTGCAGTGTGCTCTTTGATGTACGGGATTGGTGAACGGAAACAGGGGACTTGTGAATTCACCTTAGCTTTTATGAGTCACTTAAAGTCATTTGTCACCAGAGGTTAAAATCAGAAAGATGATAGCCAGAATAACTAAGCTGCTTCCCTACATGCATAAAAGCCTTTAGAGATTTACTTGATCATTTTAATTGCCTTAATGGATATTTTTAAAAGATTTAAAAATATTTATAATAGAATCTATCTATAAGAAAAATCTCATTTCTAATGTGACCTTTGATTTCTAGATATTCAGAGTCATTATTTTACTAACAATCATCCTAAGCATGTCTACTGGAATAAGAAAAACTAATTAAAATGACCTTTAGCGATAAAAGAAATTTAAAAACCCTTTAAACTATGTAAAGTTAAATATGAATTTTATATTTTTATTTTTAAATCTGAAAAGCCAGACTTAATTACACTTAGATTTAATGTATGTAAGTAGATTAACTTCATTTTCAAAAATCACAAAGTATTTGCTAATTCTGAGAAAAATTAATATTAGTTAAACTGAATTATTAAAATGTTTTAATGGATAATTGTAGAATAATTTCAAGATTAAAAATTTTTAAACGACAAAATTCATAATATAGAACAAAATATTACAGAATCCAGCCAAAAGATTGGTAACTATATAGTAGGCCCTTCCAAACTAAAGTTTATATGCTATTCTGTGGAAAATAAATCAATAAACCATGTAATACAATTAGCATAGAGATAAAATCCATAGATCAACATGATGACTGTTTTATGAGAAAGAGCTTATTGTTTCCTACTAATGACTGATACATTTAATCATGCCAAGGACAGCGTCCAGTTTTCTAGGTTATAGAGGTTATTAATTCACAGAACATAGAAATATTTATGCTATCAACAGGCACATCATGGGGATGCAATGTGTTTCACCATTAATAATTGAAAATAATTTAATTTCCCAAGCATTTCTATTCAGCCTCAAATAGCTGGCTTTATATGTACTATCTAGTAGAAACACAGAAAATTAGCACCTCTCTCATTGCATACTCTGGTAGAAGATCATTCAATATAAGGTTATTTAATAAGGAACGCATACAGATATATTCAACTGGGTAACTATGCTTTTACTGTTAGTCCCCAAGGCATCCAAATATAATCTGTCACCGGGCTTGACATTGACTTATTTTGAACATAAAAACAAAAATATTGCTTGTTCTCTTATTTTAAATCTACCCTCATTAAGTTTTACTCAACTTTAATTCATATGCTTTTATTTGAAGGACAGGTTTATTAGCTTTTTTGGGGGGGTGGCTGAGTACACACATATTTAGACATCACTAGCATCCTAAGAGGGAAAAATGTCTCTCTCATTTCCTCTCTCTCTCTCTCTCTCTTGCACACACACACAAAAACACTTTGAGGAAGGTATGAAAAACAATCTAGTTTTAAACTGCTGGTGCCCCTATAACCATGTTTATCAGCACCGTGCTAACTGCACAGTGGGGAAAAAGTGTGGGACTTCTGTGGTGAGCTGAGACCTGAACTGATCTGAGACAGTTGAAGTAACTACATTTCAGAACATCTTCTTCAGAGAAAAAAAATTCACAAGTTAGATCCACTGGATTAGAAATAGTTGAAAATTAGCCAGACAGTAGACATAAGATAAAAAGTTATTTGCACCAATGAGCCCAAACCACCAACAATATAGCTAGTTCCTCTACACAAACTGCATATTTTGAATTTCAAATGTATAAAGTATATACTTAAACATGTGCTGATTTATCTAAATGATAATGAGATGTTTTTAGGAATTCACAGATAGCATTACGTATACATTTATGAGAAATGAAAAATAGTTGTTGAAAATTTAAAAATGTATTATTAAATAAAGAATTTTGAAGAGAAAATTCATTAGAAGATAGAGAACAATATCCAAGAGATATGTTGAAAATATTAAAATGAATAACATGAGCATAAATTCTCAAGAGACAATAGAGTCAGACATGGTGTTACACATCTGTTATACCAGCTACTTAGGAGGCTGAGGCAGGGAGATCTCAAGCTCAAGGGCAGCCTGGGCAACTTAGCAAGATGCTGTCTCAAAATAACGCACTGTGGAATAAGTGGAAAGAAGGATAAAAGGAAGGAAAGAAGGAAGGAAGGAAGGAAACAAGAAAGGAAAGAAGGAAGGAAAAAAGGAAGGAAGGAAGGAAGGAAAAGAATAAAAGACTAACTATTTTATAAAAATTGTTTAATATATGAATCCATACATAAAGGATGCATCATCTATAAAAGTAATATGAGACATGATCAAAACTTATGGTGAAGGATAAAATAAAATATTTTATAGTAAAATACACATTTCCATTAAGCCCCTTCATAATACTTCCACTTACTTTGATCATACTTATCCCATTTTTCTTGCCACTTTCTGAAGCCATTCTACAAGTTCTCTTTCTCAAGTGCCTTTATTAGCTGTGGCCAAAAATGCAGTGAATGCTGCTGGTGAGTGTTGGCAGGCTTGTACAAACATTGCTGGGTGTTCTCAGCCCCCTTGCTCACCAGATCTGACACAGCACAACTTCTGGATCTTCTCCAAAGTGAAAATAACCATGAAAGGTAAATTTTGATTGTATTCAAGACATCAAGGCAGCCATGACAGTGCAACTAAAGACACCCATGAAAGAGGACTTCCTGATCTGCTTCTCAAATTAGGAAGAATGATGGGATAAGTTTATTGAAACTGAAGGGGAAAATTTTTAGAGAGATTAATAATAGTAATATTTCTTAATAAAAATTTTAATATCAAACTTCACCATATTTTTCAATCATAGCACATATATGAAAATGCCAGAAATGAAATACTATACCTGTGTTTAAAATAGTAAAAGCTAAAGTGAGTTTAACCATAGAGAAATAACAGAATCAAAGCAGACTCTTTACTGCCACAGTGAGCCAGAAGATAAAAACACTGGTCCTTCAGTATGAATAAAACTTACTGAATGTGAAATATACTGGTTTAACTCCAGTTGAGGTTTCACATGGAAAAAGTATGGCAAGTTTATAAATACAAATATATGCCAATCCTACTGTAAATTTCTCATTTATGTATATTTATGAATATAATTTCAGCCAGTCTTCTCTCAATATCCATTGGGAGATTGGTTCTTGGACTCTGCACAGGTAACATCTACATATCCTCCTTATGTGCAGTCCAGGATTGATAGTGGGAAAACATTACTATTAAAGAATGATATTTGAATATATTAGATATATATTTTGTCAGATACGATACATTTATTCTGTCAAGAAAACACAGAAACATTCATATCTGTAACAATCTGATTTAAGATTATCATAAATTTGTCATAAGTATCTGGAAGGAAGAACTGATTCCTGCTTCAGTCACTGTCTTGTGTTAATACCCACGTGTTCACGACAAAAGAAAAAGCAGAATGTTATTTGCACTATTAAATCATAAAAGCACATATTATTACACATCAATAGATTTGTTTGCAGCATCATTTATTTTCAGTGGTGATATTCAATTCAGTGCATATAGACTCTATGTCACTGCTGTGTGTGGTAAGTATTACTCTGACTTGGAGGATAACATGTTTAGTATAATGATAAAAGCACAAGTCAGTTACAAGGAAAAGCACAAAGCTGTAATCCATCTAGAAATAAATTAAAAATTCATGTTTATGAAATATAAACTGAAAGATTTATCTCATAACTTACTGATAAATAAACTGAACTATATTTAAATTGCAGAGGAAAAGAACAAAAATTAAAAATAAAATGAAATCTCATTGTTAATGAAAATTTGGCCCAACCTTTTGTCATAGAATTTATTCATAGCTATTAAAAATAAGAAAAACTGATTGTCTACATACACATTAGATTAAAAATTGCTTTTGTGCCTAATTTTCAAGAGCTAAGAAATGTAACTGCTCATATTTGCCCTTGAAGTAGTCTTATTCCCTAAACAGACACTGGAGTTGTCTTGTGAAACATGCATCCATCTCCATGAGTTCATATTACTGAACGGAACATCAGCATCTTTACAAAGGTCCATAAAAATAGAACACTATAGTTCAGGAATGATAGAGGGAAACAACACTAATGATATTTCTTAAATTCACTGTTCGTGTTGATATCACTGAGTGTCATAGGCTAAGGTGGAACACTTAATCATGAGAAATATATGGTGCACAATTACTGTAATGGACTGGAGAGATAAGTGTCAATCTGAATGCGTTGACTTCAAAGGCATTTGGCAGTAGCTAATTGTTATATTTCTGGAGACTAGTTGGGCAGCTTTCCAAGTATTAGGTTTATTTGATAAGACTATTAATTGAGTCAAATTGAAATTCATTGCTTTGCATCAGCAGCATAAATATTTTTTCAACTCACAGACTGATAGTTCCTTGATTGTAGAAATAGCAAGATCCAATTAGAAATGACCCTGTAACACTGTCACAAATATTTACCGTAAATTACTCTCCAGGTCTTTAAAGCCATAAGGCTTCTATGCAACAAAAAATGAAAAAAATCCAGAGTACAGGGGACAACACAACTCCACCAAAGTGAGATTTTGTGAAGATCCCAAGATAAAAACATCTTTGACTTTGATCTATTTAAATAAGACCTATATTTCTTCTCCTTCATCTTGAATGACTAAAATAATGATATGTGAAAAATCCCAGAATCTTCACATTAATTAGTTAATGTTTGACGTAAGAACTACTATGGAAGAAAGGGTCAACTAAAAGAGCTGTTTCTACTTACCAGAAGAGCAAATCAAAATGGTATATCACATAACAGTTGAGATTGTTGAGATAAGTCCCAGCATCAAAAGTATTTAAAGTCTAGTAATGATTTCTATAACATACCTATTTCACTCTGCTTGATTTTTCCAGAAGGTATATAGATATTTGAGAATAATTATGAATTACTGGAAAAATAATCTGATAATGACTCCAACTGTATTTCTTGTTCCAGATGTAGAATTATTCCGAGAAATCTACACAGTTCCATCCACCTGATGCACAACTACTGAACTGACCAAGAGTTTTTTTACGCCATTTTGCACAATTTACAAGAGCCCACTCACTTTTATCTAGCAGAAGGACCAGTATACCTTCTCTGTCTTGCCTCAGAGCCATGTTAACTATTTTAGTTACTATCATGAAATAGTTTTAGAGATTTTTATTACTTTGACATACCACAGGATAATGTACTAATCAATTAGATTAAAAGTTGATTCAAATTCATGAAGTTTCATAAGATGTACTTATCAGAGAATTAAGAGATTTGATCAACCCACCACCACCAGATTGAGTCATTCACCAACTCACTGAAATATTTAGGGGTTCAATAATTTGAACTATTTGGGGAAATGAACAACAAAGAATAAATTGTTGAATGCAGTCTACAACTCTATCTTTCCTATCACTATAAAGGCACATAAAATCTCACTTAATGGGACTATTTGGACTTTAGAGGCTTCATGTGTCACATTTGATTGTCCTACTCTGGTCTGTTTATTGAGAAATAATAAAAGAGTACTAACAGGAAAACTGGATAATTAGAAAGCTAGAAAAATTCCGTTAAACAAAAAGCAACTATCAAGTTTGACAAACTTGTCAAAAAATAATTTTAAAACTTTGGGTATTGATGAAAGGCATACAACAAAACGAGAGACTTGTACTCTAGAACAGTGAGTGGTGGTGACAGCATATTATCGCAGAACTGATCCATTTCTACTCCTGCCTTTCACTCTTGCCAAAGAAGTTCTACAAAGGAGCATAGAATAGTGCAGATCTCAAAGAATGACCCTTTTTTCCCCTGCTGAAACAGATTGACTTTACTTGGATCAAATCATGCATAGCCCATGTACAGAGGCATGAAAATAACATTAAAATGAAAGAAAGCTTGATTCTAGCCTTTCTGAGGTCATGACACAGTCAGAGGCCAGTAACAAAATTTCAAAGGAGCTTGAAATTAAAGAGAGACCCAGGGTATCATGTAAACAAAGTACTGTTAAAATCCAGGCTGGTTGCAGAGTGTGTGAACATGTACAAAATTCATATTTACTAGAGATGCCCCTAATAACCCAGTCATCCCTGGCTAAATGTGATGCTTTGTCTAAGAGAGACTTATAAATTGTCTGAATTTCCCACCACTTCCCCCAAAATATGAAGAAACTTACTATGTAAGAGTGTAACTGTGTGTAATTTATAAACTCTGAACACATATTGGAATATCCTTGTGGTATAATGACACAAAAACAACTGCTAAAATAACAGGCTTAAAAATAAATTCAAGAAGTTAAAAAATATCTGAGCAGAAGCACAAAAGGTTGAAGAGTGAAAAAGGAAGTGACTTCACAGGTACAGTCCAGGCAAGTCACTACACAAAGAAAAACAAACAAAAACAGCAACCATCTACAAATATCTATAAGTATATACATGCAAGTGAGGGATAAATTACAGTAGTGTCACAGAATATCTCGTAAAAAGCAGAGCTTTAAATTTTTAAAAATTCAGCATGCAAACAACAAAACTTGACTCATATGCCAAAAATTTGACAGCAAATAGAAACTATTTTTAACAGACAAACATTTCCAAGAATTGTTGTGAATATGTTGAAAAAACTAAAAGAAAACTAGTTTAGGAACTAAAAGAAAGAGAACAGTGGCTCATCAAATATAAAGCATCAGTAAAGAGATAGGAAAACTAAAAATCAAAATGGAAATTCTGGAAGAAGAGTTCAAAAACTGAAATGTGATGTTCAGTTAATATGCCTAAATGGTATATTTAAACTGCCAAGAATCAATAAACTTAAATACACCAATAAAGACTGCAAAAGCTATAGAATGAAAGTAAATTGACATAGAAGCACAGATCTCTGGACTATTATCAGGAAATTCAATGAACACTTTCTTAAATTTTCCAGAATGAGGGGAGGTAGAACAAAATAAATTATGAATAAAAACATAAAATGTGATAAAAACTTTAAGCAATAAGTTCAAGAAACTCCTAGTGTAGTAAACAAAAAGATATTCACACCTAGTCAGATTATTGTCAAAGAAAAAAATTTTGAATGTAACAAGAGAAAAATAACTTTTCATGCACAAGAGAACTTGCAGTGGTTTAAAAAGGGACCCCACAAAGTTCATATTTTGGAAACTGTACCCAGTGTAGCAGTATAGAGTGGTAGGAGCCTCTCGAGATGTTTCAAACTTAAAGGGTCAATATTCAGGAATGCTTCAATGTTGTTATCACAGAAGAGCACATTTACTGTGAGCGTGGCTTGGTCATAAGAGGGGAAGTTCAGCCTCCTTTCTATTCCTCTCATTCATGTGCTGCCTCCTGTCAAGTTACGATGCAGTAAAAAGGATCTCACCAGACGTGGCCTCTTTTCTTGGACTTCTCAGTCTTCAGAACTGTCATAACCTCTCAAATGTGTCTTGTTTTAAAGCAGCATGGAATGGACTAAGACAGGACTATAAAATGACAAACAAATGGTTTCTTAACAGAAATAATGAAAGATGGAGAGCAGTGGGTTGACATGCCTATAATGTAAAAGAAAAAATAATAACATTCAATAAAATTATCATTCAAAAATGAAAGCAAAGCTGGATGCGCTGCACTTTAGGAGGCTGAGGCAGGATAATCACATGTTCAAGGTTTGCCTGGGCAACTTTGCAAGACCCGGTCTCAAAATAATAATTAAAAAAAAGGCTTGGGCTGTAGCTCAATGTGAAGGCCTTATGTTCAATATCCGGTGCCAAAAACCACATGCCTTCATAAAACAGGCAGGCAGACAGACAGACACACAGACACACACACACACACACACACACACAATCATTCTCAGATAAATACTTTTATTTTCAATAATTTGTTAGCAGATTTATCTTACAAAAGTAATATATAAAGGTAGTTCTTCAGACTAAAAGGAAGTGATGCTATAAAATAATAAAACCACATGACAGAAAAAACACTGGTATATATAATAAGGTAGGTAGTTAAAAGGATAAATTAACATTTTTCCCTGTTCTTAAGCAGTTTTAAGACAATTATGTAAAAATAATTGCAAAACTATTGTTGAACTTGCAATCATGTAAGTGTGTAATATGCAACCTATATATAAGGTTTATTACATATAAATAATAAAGAGTATAAATATATTATTTATACATATTCAAAACATAAAGTATGTATAAAATATATGTGACAACAACACAAAGAAATGTATATGTTCCTCTTGTCACTTTTTGTGCAAGAACCATGCTATTTTTTAACAGTGTAACATTGGAATATAAATTCCAGTTCAGGATTGCGATATCTCCCACTATGCTTTTCTTACCCAGGATTGCTTTTGATATTTTATGTTTCTTCTGGGTCTATATGAGTTTTAGGATTGTTTTCTCCAGTACTGTGAAAAATCCTGTTGGCACATGTTAAATCTGTGTATTGATTTTGGAAGGATGGTCATTTTGGCTACAATGGTTCTGCCTCTTCCGGAACAGGGGATACCTTTCCATTTTAAAATATACTCTTCGATTTCATTTTTCGGAGTATAGTAGAGGATCAGTGGAAGAGAATAGAGGATGGAGATACAACACCAAGGAAATGCAACTATTTGATCTTTGACAAAGGAGCCAAAACCATACTTGGGAACAACAATGGCCTCTTTAATAAATGATGTTGAGAAAACTGGCTATCCACATGCAGAAGATTGAATCTAGAGCCACATTGATCATCATGTATTAAAGTAAAATCAAAATGCATTGAAGAACTAAATGTTAAATTAGAAACACTTAACCTGCTGGAAGATAAAATAGGTAAAATTCTTGAAGTCACAGGTGCAGGCAAAGGCGTTCTAAACAGAACCCGGGTTGCACAGAAAATAGTACTGAGAATCAACAAATGGGGTCACATCAAATTAAAAATCTTCACAGCAAAAGAAACAAACAACAGAGTGAAAAGACACTCTAGAGAATGGGAAATTTTTTTGCCAGCTATTTCTCGGAAAAACCATTAATGTCTAGAATATATAAAGAACTCAAAAAAAAAAAATTAGTCCCCCTCCCAAGAAAAGACTCAGACAAAAAATGAGTAAGTGAATTGAATAGGTACTTCATAGAAGAAGTACAAATGGTCAATACATACATGAAGAAATGCTCAATGTCACTGACCAGTAGAGAAATGCAAATTAAAACAACACTGTGTTTCCATCTTACACCAGAAAAAATGTTAATATGCCCTCCAAGTCCAAGGTCCTGAGTTTGTTCCCCAGTACGAAAAAAAAAATCAAATAATAGCAAAATGCTGGCGAGCTTGCAGCCAAGGCTGGGGAGAAGGAACCCCTCTACATTGTTGGTGGGAGTGTAAACTAGTAGAGCCACTATGAAAAGCAAATAGAGATTCCTCAAAACAAACAACTAAATCTAGAAATTCTATTTGACTCAGCTGCTCCTCTTCTAGGTATCTGCAAGAAAGAGTTAAAAACATCATATTATAGTCATACATGCATAGCCATACTTATAGCAGCACAACTAATAATAGTTCATTTTTGGAAGCAGCTTATATGTCCATTAACAGAAGAATGGATGAAGAAAATATAGTGTTTACACACAAAGGAGTACTAAAATAAACTGGAATCATGTGTAGGAAAATTAATGCATCTTGAACCCATAATGCCAATTGACATAAATTAGACATTCAAACTTTAATTATAAATAAATAGCAAAATAAAAATTAAATAATAAGAATTAGGGAGGTAGATCTTTCTCAAATGAGAAGGGAATCAAGAGATGGGGGAGGAGAGGAAAAGAGGGGAAAGGCTATGAAAAAGGGAATTAAGGTATGCTATGTGCACATTTCAGCTCCACACAATGAATGCAAACATTATGTACAACAAACACATACCAATGAAAAATAAAAATCAAATGCCATAAAACAAGAAGTATGGATTGAATGGATGCTATTATCAACCTAAAATTATTCTGATACTATGTATATTGTGATCACTGGAGCAGGTACCAGGAAAGTAACTCAATATATACTGTGAAACTGACAAAATATTATATAAGTCAATATATTTCAAAAGACAGTTTATTCCTATAAGAATAATTTTCAGAATTGGGAATGATGACTCAGAGAGCCTATATTTTAATAGAACAGGGAATGGGGAAAAAATAAGAACCAAGATATATCATGGACAAATACTCAATGATAAATGCAAATGTATTGTATACTTAAAATGTACAAATAAAAGAATTTAAGGAGAAAAAAAATGACTTCATAGAAGTCATAATTTTTCTTTTAAAATTGTTTTGTCCTTTATGTTATAGCCAGTTATATGTATAATAAATCTTTTTTTATTCTTCATTTGCAATATGCATTATCTCATATATAAAAATATTCTCTTACATGTATAAAATGTTCAAAATTCCTTTGATTTCCATTTTTTGACTACTAATTACTTTGAATGTCTTTTCAAATGTTTATTGATCATTTGCAATGATTCCTTGATGAAGTGCCTTTTCATATTATTTGAACTCTCCTATTGTGTTTCATATCCATCAATTATCAAATTATTTTTCTTGTGTGCTTTGAGATGTTTTACTTGATATTTTACACTAAAAATTCTAGTTTCAAGAGTATATATTACTTCAATTTATTTACTGAGTAGTTCATTTGGGAAATCATACTTTCAAGTTTTCTAGCTCTAAAATAACTACATTCCATGAGTATGTGCTGAATTTGAATCTACTAACTTTCATTTTTTGTTTTTACTCAAATTGCTAACCACCATCACCAAATGGCTCTGTTTTCCTTAGTCAATAACTGTCCTGCTTGTCTGGCTACTTGGAATCCTTAATTTTGTTGCTATTATTATAATTTTCAATTGTTTAAGCTTCATGTTTCATTAATACAGCACCAGCTAACTTATTGTAGATGGCACAAAAGCATTTTCCACTCCTAGAAGGATGAAGATGCAACATTATCCAGGCTTTTGGCTCACTAAGGCACTAGAACTTTTCATGGAGTCTCTTTACTTGTAGGTCCTCACGGTTGGGAAGGGCCCAGTCTGTTTATTTCACATTCCAACTGTTGTCACTGTGCTGAGATTTTTATATATGAGTCAAAGGGTCTAGAGAACCAAATGTTTAACAGGGGAGAATATATTCTAATAGTCACTCTAAACTGTTAGTCCAATTTAAGATAGTATGAGAACTCCATGGAGCTTTAAATACAAAGGGAATTTTTGAATTTCACAATAAACAGAAGGAAGCCATTTTCAGTTTTCGTTAACTCCAGATTTCTATGGCTGTTTTTTCTTTTCCTAATTAAATATCCACCAATTTAGATAAGCTTAGAGTTAATTATGTGTATTTAAATGATGGAGTATAGTATCAGTCATTTATATGATATATTTAAAATAAAATGTTTATAGCAATATTATAACGAAATAAAAAACATAGTGACCAAATGGGAAGTTAGATTATTAGTTATAGTGCTTAGAAAAATTTCATGAAATTTATAAATCTTCAGAGATACTCCATATTTTTATTTTTCCAATCTTAAAATTGGAAAGATTACTCAGTTCTGCACAGAATTCAATGCCTCCTCCACAAAATTAAAAACCAGAACTAAATTTTCTTATTAAGAAAAAAATATTTGAGCACACAAAATATTTTAATTTTTTCCAAGAAAAGTGCTACAATCCCTTGGACAAGTACCAAATAACTGCATATAGTTCATAGAGTTTGGAAAAACCTAAGACAATATGGCCAGATTTTGACAAGACATGTGAAATTCTCTCCCACCCAAGTGTCAAAAGATGTACTTTCTTCTCAATATCACAAGATTTCACTCCTTGCTGAACAAACAGTTCTCCAAAGAGCCCCAACTGGATTTTCCTATGAAAAAAATTTCCATGATTTGATAGATAAGGAAAGGCACAAGAAGGTTTCCTGTTGCTGGATGTTAAACATTCCCTTTATATGGTTCCTTAAGATATTTCATTAAATGCATGTTCCATTTAAGTCAGTTGGTGCCATATTTGGGACAAAAACAAAAATTATATGGATATAGCAATCCCCATGAACAGAAAGTATTGCAAATGGCTTAATATAGACATTGTATTTGTCTTTTTTTATCAGTTAAACATTTAACTGAAAGTGAGAGATACTCTGATGCTGCAAAAAATCCAATACAGTCAAATTTCAAAGGAACAAAGTTTTACCTCTTAAAAAACTTCATTCTTTGATATGATTGGTACCTTCTCTCATAGTCACTTATATATGTTCAGTAAACATGGTGAAAGTGTCTAGATTTTCAGTGTGGACATGAGACCAGTAACATCATTATCAGCTATTTGGAAAATAGAATCTCAGATTCTACTGTGGACCTATTTAATTAAAATCACATTTTAACAAATCCAAAAATGATTCATACAGGTATTATCTTTAGAGGAACACTAATTTAGGATCATGGGTGTATCTATCTTTGTGGATACCAAACATAATTAACACCTTATTTTCATCCTAAAATATATTTTTCAATGTTAATTGACAACTTAGAAAATAAAATTAGTAGAAATTCTTATGTCTGACTGTTTATGATCATTATATTGTCTCTCAACATTAAGCTATTATTGTGTGGAAATGAAGAATAAACTTTGATTTTGCTACAAAACATTAACTTTATAGGGGCTGGAATTTAAGATAATCTTCTAGTCAATAGAATCTTTTTGTTTATGTAGTAAGAGAGCTTCCCAACTGTATTCCTTGAGTGATTTACTACTTTATTACAGACTCTTCACTTTCCATTTTAATTAGTTTTGTGTTTACCTCCCATGTGAACCGAAGACTGTTGTATTTATGTGGTATTTCTAGAAAAATACCCCCCTCATTGTTAGTATATTTGTCTCACACGAACTTCAATTTCTTGCTTTTTTTAATAGGTCTCCCGTGTGTATCCAAGTGTTCATCTAATGCAATTCTTATTAGCTTAAATAATATGTTCACTGAGTTAACTTTACTGTTACACTAGTTATTGTAATAAATTCTGTGTGTGTGTGTGTGTCTGTCTGTCTGTTTGTCTCTGTCTCTTTCTCTGCCTCTCTGTCTGTCTCTTGTCTTTCTTCGGTACTAGGGATTAAAATGATGGACTTCCAACTGGACTACACCCTTTAGCCCTCCTTATTTATTTTTTTATTTTGAGACAGGGCTGCTAAATTGTTCTTAAACTTGCAATTCTCCTGCTTCAACATCCAAAAGTGTTGGTATTACAAGTGTGAGCCACATACCTGGATTGTAATAAATCTTAATACTAAGGACCTCTGTACTCAAAGTGTGATCCCAGGGAACACAGCTATGACTAAGAAAGAAAGCTTTCCAGAAGTTCTTTATGCTCACTATGTCATAATATCTGTTTCTTCTGCTTCAGTTAACCTGCCTAATGCTAATTTCTTCTTCATTTTTAACTTCTTTTTTGATTTTCTTCTTTCTTTTTACATTTCTGGATTCCTGATGTGTGTCGTACACAGAGATTTCCCTGATAATATGCACAATGAAGACCAGACTTTTCCAGTTCTCGCAATTCGTGCACTTTTGTGACATTTCTATGAATAAAAATCTTGCTGTCTGCCAGAGTGAGAGCACTGTGGGGAAAAAAGAAAAAAAATGAGCACTCTCCCTGTGCTATGTCATAGACTCCATTTAAACTATTCAAATGACAAAATTTCTATTAAAATATTTACTTTGTTAATCTCTTTATGTAGTTCCTTTCAACCCAGAGTGTGTCAGTTTTGCCAAACTTCAGTCTATTTTCTTTCTTTCATTAAATTTCTTCCACTGTAATCAGCTTGAACACTGGACATGATACAAGTCCTCTCAACTCATATTTTTGGAACACAAAAACTGAGATTTAGTTAACGAATGAATACATAAATCCTATGTGTATGAGCAAAATTGAAATTGCAGGTCATTTTTCTCTACGTTAATGGGTATTTTATTCATTACTTTGAAGAATATTTTTTCTGGAAGCATGTGGACAAGGTTTAGGTGCTAGACATGAGGGTTTTGTTTCACACATAAGCATATGCACAGCAGACAAAAGGAAATCTTCCTGAAGGAGACAATTTCTAGAGAATAAAAATATGATAATGATTTTTTTCAAGAGAAGGAGTTGTACTTAGAAGGCATTAAAATGATACAGCAGAAAAAAGAGGTGATGTGGCATTAAAGTAACAGGTGGAGAAAGCGGAGTCTGAAGAAGCAACACAAGAACTTGATTGTGAATTTACATTTTCCTGTTTCAGTTATTCCAGAAAATGGCAGTGAGGCAGTTACATCACAACACATTGGGAAACATTTACCATTCTAGGCAGAGATAAGTCTCACCTCCACACTTTCCCATCAATAGCTTCAATTTTGTGACCTATAAACAAAACAAAGAAAAATTAAAGCAAAAGCCCCAAAATGATCCTTTGAACAACTAGATTTGTGAATAAGCCTCCTGTGAAAGGGAGGAACTTTTGAAGTTTTAAAGAGATCAGTGATCTATCTGTAGAGGATGATCTTTAGGAATGGAAACATTAATAAAAATATGAAAGATGGATGGTAAAGAAGGGAAAAGATATCATCTTTGAATTTCTCATATAATTTATTTATCCTATCCAAAGGAATATGTGCTACCTGAATGAATTTAAAGAATCTTATGTGTATTTATCATTAATTTCTCTGTCTCTATTGTTTAACAAAATATATACTACATAAGAAGTCTTCACCAGATATTTGCGGAATTGGATATGCCAGTTACTTATCAAACAGACAAAACATTCATTTTAAATGTAATTTAGTAAAATGCAAAACAATTGTGATTATAAGATGCTAGGAAATAGTCACTGACAATTCCAAGTAGTTTATATTATTTAAAATGTTGTGGTTCAGTTTGAATTCTGTGCTTCATTCATAATGTTGCTTGGAAATGTTTATTGAATAAAAAAATTGAACAAAAATATTCTCAGTAGCACAGAAGTAAATCCATAAAAATAATTCATTTTAAGATGTGTCATTATTCTTAAAATGAAAGCAGAAATTTCTGACAGTTGAGATATAAAAATGTATAATATATTTAGTGTATTTCCTAAAAGATTAGTAGTAAAATAGATATCCCAAATGACTGAGTAGCTTGTCTGTGTATCTTTAGGGTAATGAATCAAATCTCACAAAGAATACCTATAAGTACATCTAAGGTGAAGTGGATGGCATTGGTTAGACATGAATGTGAATGAATATTTTCATTAGTGGACCAGGGGATAGCCTTGAGGTTTACATGGTACAAGTAGGGACTATGTGACATATGCTACCAAATCAGATTGACGTGTTCTTAGATGTTCATTGTCCTTTGTAATAATCATCTTAAACCTTCTGTAATATTCATAAAATCTGGTGAAATTTATCAATAAAAATTCAATAGAGGGTATCTCCAAAACAATTTAAAGATCTGTTTTATTAAAATTACATTGAAATTTTAAACTTTATGGCTCAAATATATATTTTTTATTTTCTAAATTATTCATGTGTAATTAACATGCAACAAAAGGCACAGATTATTTTTAATTAATATTCTCATACATTTTAGGTATACAATATAAAGACATTCATCATTGGAAATTTGCAGCTTTACATAATCTGTCTGGGTTCTTATTTTTGCCCCATGCTCTCCCTTCAACCCCTCCATTCCTCCCTATTTACAAAGACTTTGTTTCCATTTTTTAAATTTTTCTCACATTAATTCCATTCCTTTCTTTCTTTTACCCTACCCTTCCCACGTCTACTTCCCCTTTGCCCTTTTTCTTTTTCTTCTTTATTTTTTATTTTTTTTGGTACCGGGGATCGAACTCGGGTCCTTACACTTGCACAGCAGGCAGCGAAACCACTGAGCTAAATCCCCGGCCCCTGCCGCTTTTCTTCCTATTTCACATTATCTATTGTAGCTTTTACTCCTTATTTACACTTTCAGTATCTCACGCTAGAGAAACTATTCGGTATTTATACACGTGTGTCCTATTTATTTCACTTAAGAATATCGCCTCAATGTGCATCCATTTAGCTATAAATGTCTCTAATTTCTCGTTATTTTGGCTAAGTAGTTATGATTTTATTAAAAA
>NW_004624730.1:42554777-42569645 GCF_000247695.1 Heterocephalus glaber | reverse complement strand
CTTCTATATAGAGTATCATGTCATCTGCAAATAATGACAATTTGACTTCTTCATTTCCTATCTTTATTCCTTTTCTTTCTCTTGCCTAATTGCTGTGGCTAATATTTTCAAAACTATGTTAAACAGGAGTGGTGATAGTAGACATCCTTGTCTTGCTCCTGATTTTACTGTGAAGGATTTCAGTTTTTGACCATTTAGTATGATGTTGGTTGTTGGTTTTTCATAGATGGCTTTTAGCACATTGAGGTAGAGGCCATTTATTGAAATTTTTTGTAGGGTTTTTATCATAAATGCATGTTAGATTTTGTCAAATGCTTTTTCTGCATTTATTGAGATGATCATATGATTTTTGCCCTTGGCTCTATTGATATAGTGTATTACATTGATTGATTTGTGTATGTTGAACCATCCCTGCATCCCTGGGATAAATCCTATTCGGTCATGGTGTATAATCTTCTTGATGATCTTCTGCATTCTATTTGCCAGTATCTTATTAAGGATTTTTTCATCTATGTTCATTAGTGTGATTGACCTATAGTTCTCTTTTTTAGTTTGGGTCTTTCTCTGCTTTTGGATCAAGGTGATGGTTGGTTCCAGGAATGAATTTGGGAGTACTGCTTCCCTTTCAATTTCATTGAAGAGTTTAAACAATAGTGGCAGTAGTTCCTCTCTAAATGTCTTGTAGAATTCAGCAGTAAAGCCATCAGGACTCAGGCTTTTCTTAGGTGGTAAGGTTTTATTTACATTTTCAATTTCATTGATTGATTTTGGGTTGTTTAGAATTTTTAGGTCTTCTTTCAACTTTGGTGATTCATATTTATCTAGGAATCTGTCCATTACTTCTGTGTTTTCCATCTTGTTGGTGTACAAGTTCTTGAAGTAGGTATTGATGATCTTCTGGATTTCTGCTGGGTTCATTGTAATTTCATCCTTTTCATTCCTAATTGCATAGATTTGGGCCTTTTCTTTCCTTTTTCTTATAAGGTTGGCTAAGGCTTTGTCAATTTGTTTATTCTGGCTTCATTGATTTTTTTGTATCGTTCTCTTAGTCACCATTGCATTGTTTTCTGCCCTGATCTTGATAATTTCCTCCCCTCTATGAGCTTTGCATTTGTATTGCTCTTCTTTTTATAGAAGCTTAAGGTACAGCAACAGGTTGTTTAATTGAGCTTGCTCTGCTTTCCTAATATAAGTATTCACTGCTATGAATTTCCCTCATAAGCCTGCTTTTGTTGTCCCATAGATTCTGATATGTTGTATCATCATTGCCATTTAATTGAAGGAACTGATTTCTTCTTTAATTTCCTCTGTGACCAATTGGTTATTCAGAAGTGTGTTGTTCAATTTCCATGTGTTTATGAAATTCTTGCATTTTCTTTTGCTATTGAGCTCCAATTTCATTGCACTCTGGTCTGATAACATACAGGGGATAACTTCAATTCCTTTGAACTTACTTAGATATTTTCTAAGAGTGAGTATGTGGTCTATTTTGGAGAATGGCCCATGTTCAGCTGAAAAGAATGTGTATTCTGATTTTGTGGGCTGGAACACTCTGTAAACATCTGTGAAGTTCATTTGTACAAGAGTTTGGCTGAGTTCTAGTATTTTGTTGTTATTTTTTGTCTGATTCATCAATCTATTTGTGACAGTGAGGTATTGAGGTCCCCCATTACTATTGTATTAGTGCTTATTTGATTTTCACGTCCTTTAGTATTTGTTTTATGTAGTTGGGCACACTAGTGTGTGACACATATATTGTCATCTCTTCCTGTTGGATTGTTCCTTTTATAAGTATGTAGTGTCTTTCTTTCTCTCTCTTAATCAGTGTTGATTTGAAATTCACTTGATCTGCAAAGAGGATAGCTACTCCTGCTTCTTTTTTTGGGGGGGGGGGGGGGGGGCAGGATTCCTGTTGCATGGAGTATTGTTTTCCACCCTTTAACTTTCAGTCTATGAGTTTCTTTTTGAATTGTTTCTTGTATGGAGCTTATTGTTGAATCTTGCTTCTTGACCCATTCTGCCAGTCTATTTCTTTTGATTGTTGAATTGAGACAGTTATCATTGATGCTTATAACTGATACATATTGACTAATCATTGTTATGACTTTTTCTTTTTGTTGGATTATCCCCCTTTGCATTTAATTTCTTTTTGCACCCAACAGTTCCATTCTGCTGGTCTTCCCAGGGTTGTGATCCAAATTGATTTTTCCTAGGATATTTTCTAAAAAAATTTTGGAGTGCTTGTTTGGTATTCATGAAGTTCCTAAAGTGCTTTTTGTCATGAAAGTATCTTATTTCTCAATCAATTTTGAAAGATAATTTTTCAGGGTGCATCAATCTGGCTTGGGGGCTGTTTTCCTTTAGGGCTTGGATTATGTCACTCCAAGCTCTTCTTGCCTTGAGGGTTTGCATTGTGAAGTCTGCTGAGATTCTAATGGGCTTTCCTTTGTATGTGATTTGTTTCTTTTCTCTGTTTGCAGAATTTTGCTCTTTTGTTGGGTTTCTAGATTCTTAACAATTATATGCCTATGTGTAGATTTTTTTTTTTTTTGAAAAAGGCTATTTGTAGCCCTGCATGCCACACTTATCTGTATGCAAAGTTCTTGTCTCCTGCTTGGGAAGTTTTCTGCTGTTACTATTGTGAACAGTTTTTTAATGTCATTTTCACTATCTCCTGTTTCTTCATTGACTCTGATCAATCTTAATATTATTTGTCTTTGCATCATCTAGCAGCTGCTGGACTAATTTCTCATATCCCTTACGATTTTAAAGAATTTTTTCTTTTCCTGGTCATTAATCACAATCTTATCTTCTATATCTGAAATTCTGTCCTCACATTGGCTCTTTCCGTTGTGCAAACTTTCAATGGAGTTTTTAATATCCTGGAAATCTGTTTGCATCTCTTTTACAGATTCCATTTGTTTCTTATGTTGGGATTCCCTCATGTTCCTCAGTTCCTCTATTTTTTTAATCTGTGTCCTCTCTAGATTTATTCAGCATATCTTGCACTATGGGCACAATCTGTGCTATTATCTGAGAAATTATTTCTGATTTCATTTTTTCCAGATTCTCATTTGTTGCCAGTTCAGGGAGTCCAGCTGGTTGAGTATCAGATTGTTCCATCTTGGATTCCCTTTGAGGTTGCTTTAGGTGATCTAGGAGTCTGATTTTGAGACTTGTTTAAGTGTCTTCTCATTTCAACTGGGGGTGGGGGGCATTTGTGCCCCCAGCACCCACATGACTCACCTCCTCTGCACTGGAGGTTGTGGTACAGCGGCCCAGAATGTTCACCTCCTCTGTGCTGGGGCAGTTCTGCTCCTCGGTGCTGGTAGTGGTGGTAGGGCTGCCCAGAATGTTACACACTGATGTTTGTATATGGATTCCAGGATTTGACAAATGCACTTTATGTTGTAATTGACACCACAGTCACAACATCCTCATCATTATAAAAGTCCCAGTGGACCCCTTGCAATCCATCTATGTCATTTCTGGTCCCAGGTAAGCAGAGTCTGTTTCAGTGCAGATTAGATTTTCCTGTTCTGGAATTTCCTATAGGAATTTCTGTGCCTTTGTTCTTTTGCTCAAAATGGTGATTTTGAGATACATCCATATTTTTTCATGCATTTTATATTACTTCATTTTTATTTGGTGAATATATTTACATTACATGGTTACACTATTATATGTTTTCCTATCTATCTATTGACAAACATTTATTTCTTATTTTTGTTAATTTTGAATAAAATGTTATGGATATTTGTGTACAGTTTTGTGTGGAGTTGTGGATTTGTGTTGCATTTATTTTAAATTTTTTATGAGACAAAAAGTTGTACTCATGTTTAGCTTTCTAAAAACCATCAAATATTTTCCCAAGTGATTATGTAATTTTACATACCTTTCAACTATTTGTGTGAATTTCATTTGCTTAAAATTCTTTCTAGAATTTGATATTAAAATATTTTTAATTCTAAGCATCCTGTGAAGTTTTGTTGGTATCAAATCATGTTTAAAATATACATTATTAGATAGCTAATGATGAACATCTTTTTTTGTTTATTGGTTTTTACATGTCTTTTTCTCTGAATTAAACATTCAAAACCTTTACCCATTTTTCTTAAATTTTTCTTAGTTTCTTACTCATTTACTTTTTCAGAAAAAAAATTGTCACATAATTTCTTAGTTTCCATAAAATAATCTTGAGATTTAGATTAGCATATCATTCATGGAACATTTATACAAAATTCCTTTTTCTGAATAAGTAATTTCAAAATACTTATTTTGAAGCATTTCAAATGCAAACTCTGTTCAAATACTATAGATAGTCCCTTGAAAAAGCAGAAAAATTATTTTATTTCTTGGGTGCTATATTCTAGTAAACAAATAAGAGAATAGAGGCATATACACAAACATACATAAATAGTGATAAAAATGCAGGGAAAATAGTGTAATCATTAATTTAATGGAAATATGTTATCATTGATTCTCAATTTTTAAAGGTGAAATTTAGAGAAACCTGAGTAACTGTGAGAATTATACTTACTAGAAATATAAAAAAAATAAAAAAATAAACTCTAGATAAATGGCACAATAAATCCAAAAGATGGGCACATGTTTGATATGATTAGTATAAGTAAGAAGGATAATATGGATAAATAGGCGTTCACAAATGAAAAGGGAAAGGATGACATAAGAAACAAATATAGATAAATTAAATGATAAAACCTCTCTGGCTGTTTTGTGGACACACATTGAGGGATACAGGTCAGATTAGTTGAGACTTTTCCAATAACCAGAGATCCCTGGTTTAGACGGTAGGAAAACTTCAGATTTTGCATGTTATTAGATTATGAACAGTATAGAAATCTGTGTTAACCACATGTGAAATGTGAGACAGTGAAAATAAGCATTTGCCAAAACCAATAGAATATACAACACTAAAAGTGAATGTGAAAGTAAGCTTAGACTTTAGGTGGTAGTGTATGTCAACGCACCGCTCTTGAAGACAGAGTGTCTATGTAGGGATAGAGGGATGAAATTCTTTCATTTTTGCACTCAATTTCTATGAATTTAATGTTGCTTTAAAACTGTCCATAATTTAAAAATAGTTAAAAAATAAACTGGACAACATTTGTCTCAAGCAATTGTAAATTGGAGATGCCATTGATGAAGGAGAAGTTCTGAGAGGAAGAGTTTGCCACTAGGGTGAGAATTATCAATTTAATATTTTTACAACCAAGCGTTATTTAAAATACCAAAATGGAAGCATTGAAGAAGAAATGGAGGCAGAAATTCCAAGTTCTTTGCAAGACCAACATTGATCTACCTCCCATAAAAGAAAGAAAGAAAGAAAGAAAGAAAGAAAGAAAGAAAGAAAAGAAAGAGAAGCCAAAAGAACAGGTATATAATTACATATTGAGATGAGTGATCATGACACAACAGTGGAATCAACAGCAGAAAAAATAGAAACATAGACTTGGGACAGCAGCATAGAGGAAAAATAAAATATCCTATCACTTGCCACCCATCTTGGGAAATAGGACCTCTGCCTCTGTGGGTGTATAGGTGAATAAGAGAGTCTCAGGAAACTTCATCAGCGTCGATGCTGAAGACTCTACCTTTTGTAAAGCTCCATGCCTGCTGTGGTCTTACACCCTAAAGAGGTGAGACCTGAAATCTGTACAGTACTTTGACTTTAGAAACACAACAAACTTCTTTTCCTAGTGATGTCTCAGGATGCTGTAACCAGGAGCCATGTTGGTAAAGGAAGTATTGTTTAAATTTAGACTGTTTTAGTGGTCAGGAAGCAGTCTTTATCTCCATCTGTGGGATTGTTCATCTGTTAGGCTGTACTGCCTTATAGGTGCAGAACTACCACAAAAGGCAGAGTTGGCTCAATGGGGGTAACTTGAGGGGGGCAGGTTTTGCAACACAGGAATGAGCAGAGAGTGCCATCCTCAAGAACTAGTGAGTCAGGTGCCTGCCTTCTGAGGCCAGAGGTGTACTCATCGGTGTGTGTTTATTTCAGGATTGAAGGCAGTTATGTAAGCAGTTTCCACCATTCCTATCCCAGAGCAGAGAAAGAATATTGAGGTTCCACTGCTCCCACCACCAGAGAGATGTGCTGAGTCTCAAGCAATGCTGCCTACCCCTACAAAAAGCACTGGCTTAGAAGCTCTAGAGGTAATTTTTGGCTGGTATTACCATATTCTACCCACAGTTTGAATGGTTATTATAAAAAATAAAATTTATGAACATATAGAGAAAACAGGTACCATTATACATTTTTGGTAGGAATGTAAATTAGCACAGCCATTATGGAAAATAGTATGGATTTTCCTTAGAAAACAAAAATATGACTACCACATAATCCAGCTACTGCACTCTTATGTATATATACTAAGGAAATGAAGTCAGCATACAAAAGAGACATGTATGTAAACATGACTATGTTTACCATGATTGTGGTGGCACTATTTACAAAAACTAAAATTGAATCAGAGTAGGCACTCAAAAGTAGATGAATGGATCAAATAAATGTGGTATATACACACAATGGAGAATTAGCCAAAAAGAAGAATGCAGTCTTATCATTTTCACTCAAATTAATGGAACTGGAGGATAGCATGTTAAACAATAAGCCTGACTCAGAAAGGTAAGTCTCACCTGTCCTCTCTTATATGCAGAAACTGAATTTTAAAAGAAAGTCAACCTGAAAGTAGAAAAGAAATTTATAGGGAACTGAAAGAGTTGAAAGAGTGCTAGAGGCAATGTGTAGAAATAGGAGTGGAAGGGTGGCTGGAGATGATCAGTGCATGATGTATACATGTATGAAAAAAATAATAAATCCCATTAATTTGTAGAAATTATGTATCAAAACAGTTTTACATTTGAAAGCAAAAATCCACGAATGAGATATAGGTTGGGAATAAAAATTTTTAAATTGTAAGCATATAGATTGTTTTTTAAATTCATGAAGATATGATCACTTACAGTAGAAACAGAAATGTTAGTATTTCAAGAACAGAAAGTTAAGGGAAAACTATGAAAAGTACAGAGAAGAACCTTCCAGTGAGGCAGAGGAGAACTAAAAATGATGATATAACAACAGATCATTAAGTTTGGAAATGTTAATATCAGAAGCATCACATAGAATGTATTTCATTCCAAAGTGGTTGTAATAAAAATCCTGATTCATCTGGGTTTAAGGAAGAATGTTACAAAGACTTTTGGGTTTCAGCAATATAAGATGGTTAAATTTAATTATTTCCACATGTTTTCCAGCCACATCTGCACACGCACACACACACACACACACACACACACACACACTGACAGAAAACAACATAATCTATAACCTATAATTAATTTTATCCTATAACAAAAATAGTGCAATAAAATTTAACTTAATAAGAAAATAAAATTCTGAAAACAGGAAGACAACCTATTATCCACAGCACAGAATTTGGAAAAAACCAGGTAGAAAAAAGATATATAACCAAGTGGAATATAGGTTAATATAGGTCTTGTTTTTTTTCCCTTGAGGTAATATATTTTTATTTCATGATTACAAGACCTGTACCACTTTACTCATTCAGGTTTGTTACATTAATGATCGCTATAATTACTGATACTGGATGATGGGATATTAGTCATTTCATATGGTAATATTAAAATATTATCAATCAAAAACTTATATCTTGATATTCCCTCAAATTAATTGCTGATTCCTAAAGACTTTTAAAACATTTTTGAGTATTATACAAAGAAAATGAATGCTTTAAATTAAATGTTCACTTGTTTGAGTTTCATATTTCTATGTAAAATTATCATTTCCAATCTTGCAATTTATAATGACAATTTATGATAGTTTGGATATCATATTACATAACTGTTAAATACTTTAAAAACAGTGCACAGTTATAAATGTAACTTGAGAATTTGTTTCTAAGTAACATGTTAAGTAATGTAATAATTATTCTGGGTAAATTAGCTTTTTATTTCATTAGGCTGTTAAGAAATTGAGATTTCATTAAGGCATAGTTTATATTTAATTTTCCTTGATGATTCCATTTTAAAAAATGAGAGAATTTAGGACATGAAAAATAGCAATAATATTTTTAAATCTCTAAAACCATATGTACATACCCAGTCAAAAATTTAAAACAGATCCTTTGCCATATAGAAAAAAGAACTCTTTATCTAATTTTTTCAAATTACCTGTTTATATTTGTTTACAAAAAAATGTCCTTCATAAAAATAAACATTGGTTAAAAGGTAAAATATCGGACACATGTTGCCAGTGCCAGAAATCCCAAACAAATAACCAAGGATTTTTTGAGGTAGAGAGGAAAAGTAGTAAAATAAAACAAAATTCAGAATTTGGAATTAAAATTATATATTAGTATACCATCTCTACTTGTTGGCAGCAAGTCTCTTGATCTACTTATAGAACTTAGGCTTTAAATAATGTGTATTACAATGCTTTAAAAAGTATAAAATCCAATTTATGCATATATGCATACATAATACTTTACATGATTTGTATGCATAAAGTCCATAAGATTAGGGGTCCATAAGAACATCTGATACAAACATCCAGACAATAATATTTACACACAAATATTACTAAATATAAATTTTAATTTTTAGTTACATTTTAAATTACAACATAAATTATAAGTAACAGGTATTTATTTGCCATTAATACCAGGGATGCTATTGCTTGCTTTATTCATCTCAGAAAATGACAAGGAATGAGCTTTAATAAAACCCAAAAGATCTCAAGTAGAGGAAGTTGGTTACATGGCAAAAAACATATAATGCTGTGAGATGACTCCTTTTGAGTTAGACCTCAATTAATAAAGCTGACATATTTCAATATTTTAGGCATATTCCTTCACCAAAAATCAATGATTATAAAAGAGACTGAGAAGTGTGTGGCACTGCAATACTGTCAAAGAAAAACAAAACAAGCTTGCAAGCAAACAAACAAAAAAAATCCCTATTCCCAAAACTTTGCACAAATTTATTGCTTTGGGTTTGTAAGGTGACAAAAGATTGTTAGCTGTGGGAAAAAACTTCACATAAAACAGCAGCAGATATCTTCAAGACCAATAGTTACTCCTTTTCAAGCCATCACCATTTACATTACTTGCCCTCTAACACTTCTTCATATTTTTTTTTACTAGATAGAATCAAATCCCCTCCACATTCTCAGAAAACTTAAGTTTTGTTTGCCTGAGGATCAGTCTTGATTTGATTTCAGGAGAACACCACAAATCAGCTTCCTAAATATCCAGAATTATTTGTCTAACAATGTGTAACTGCAATTCTTTTTCTTTGAGACCAAACGCTTTATTTTATTCTTAGAAACGGAAGGCATAGTATTTTATATTAAGAATCTAATTCTCATTTTTTTTACTGGAACTTAGAATCTTAGATATGGGAAAGGAGATCAAGGCAGGGGAGGGGGGGTGGAGAAAGGGAGAGGATAGTTAAAGAGATTGAAAATGATAAATGTGTTATACAAATGAACCAATTTCCAAAAAGAAATATGAATAGTCTGTATTACAACCATGCAGTATTTAATAAAAAATAATAATCAAAATAACAAATGTAAAAGACTGCTGTTTTATTATTTTATTTCAGTTCTATTTTAATAGAAAAAGCTCTCAGAGGGTAGATATTATTCTGTTACCGAACAGAGAAATTTTGCTGCCTGAGGCAAGAACATGCAATGAAAAGGTTGGAGAAAGGGTAGCTTCAAAACAAATGATTTTTTTTTCCACATATTTCAACATTTCTTAAAAGACACTTCAACTTTCACCTGAATAGGGAAAAGAGAAGTTGCATAGATACGTATGAACCTCAAAATGCATGATTTATTAATTTTTCTTCATTTAATTTGGAATTCATTAAAAAAGAATGCTATACCTTGGTGATTCATTAAAGTATTTAAAATAGAAGTTCTCAAAGTCTATTATACATAAAAATAACCCAGAGATCTTTTTTACAAATTCTGAGTCACTTCTTCCATCCTTATTTCAGTAAGTCAAGAATGGAAACCAGTAGACCTCTTGACTCTGATGTGTCGTGTAACCCCATATTGAAAACATGACAGTGTTTAATGATGATCATGGGGAAAGGAACTACTTTGCTTGCCTTCTGAGAACATGCACTTGAACATTTCTTCTGTGCAAGCACCATTAATAACAAACATGTTTTTATTAGGTGTAATATCTAGGTGAAGCCTCACAATGCCATTCAATAGAGACATTATTTATCTTTATCAGCACTTTCATGTTAAGGAAATCAAAACAGACAATTGAAGTGAAAACTCATCAATATTCATCTAAAATATTAAATAAATGTCTCATATATGCCTGGTAGCTTTCTACATGGTTGAAAATCTAAAGTAAGAAAAATAAAGTCCTATTTTTACATAATGAAAAAATACAATATAGAGGAAAAATAAACTCAAGAATAAACCTGGTGATCAGATAAAACTTAAGTGAAAACCATTTTTTGGTTGTGAATGAAATAACAAGAAGGAGCCCAGCCATCAAACAAAGGGCCAGCCAATCATTTCAGATAAAGGAAATAGCAAGTGTAAAAGACTCAAAGCATTTATGTTAAAAGGTACAGTTGTAACTCTTTGAACTAGCTTTTTAAATTTTTTTTAATAGCTAAGTGGTTTTGTTCTTTTCTCAAACAGCCATGTACAGCTGGAGGGGTGTGTGTCTTGAGTTCAAAACAGAGCAGAACGCTCATAATAACTGTCATGTAATGGAAAGACGTTGTATTTTCTCATTGCCGCTGAAGACAGTGCATTTTAGTAAGGTGAGAATGAGACCTTAAACTGTAGTCAGAGCAAAGGCATATGTACTCATTTCTTTGTACAACACTTTGAGCCAAAGAAGTTATAGATAAAGAGAAAGATATACCCCAGAAATGAAGAGGCTGAGCTGCTTCGGAATCTAAGAAGTTCTGAAAAAAAAAAAACTTTGTTTGATAAATGTTAGGAGAAAAAATTTAGCAACTAGAATTTCGAGCTTAGTGGTTCAGACCAAAGGCTTGTCACAGCTTCCTGTAGAAAAGAAAAACTTTTATCCATGGCTTCTGGAATTTTGAAGGTATTTATATATACAGAATATTTTTGAAAGAAATATTAGATATCTTATTTTAACTTGAATTAAAATGATGATGGATGCTCAATTTTATGACACCGTGGTTTATCCACTGTCTTTCAAATATAGAAAGTAGCTCATAATTGCATACTGTTTTACAGTAAATACTCTTTTCTAATTTTTTTTCCTATTTTTGTGTAGGATCAAAGTCATCTTGTGTGGTTAAAGTCATTTATAAGGGAAGACATATCAATTGGTATTTTGGAAAATTAAAAGAAACACAAAATAAAATTGAAGTTTTACAGATTGTTAGTGTTCCCACTGAAAGACTTAAGCAAATATAAACTGCTAAGCAATGCTTTATACTTTTAATTAATTCACAATTTTGCCTACATTTATATATCTTGATTTTCTCATTAAAAATGTAAAACTATGAGTATCATTGTTTTCGAAATGAAAAGGAATCTGGGTTTTGGAAAGAGGATGGCATAACTATCCCATTTAGAAAGAAAGAACTCACATGAAAACCAAAAGCTGCAAAGTATTTCAATTTCTAGCAGCACACATTTTTACTTCAAGATTTCAAACATCTAAACTGATGTCATTTTAACCTTTACCTGCAGGCTCAAATCTTAATCTGATTACTAGCAAGTGATGTTATATATCATAGCATTTCAAAGCTTGGCCTCAGATTTGCCCCACTGCCCAAAAGGAGCGGTTTCATTTTTTTTCCTCTTTCTTCACAACCAAATGATTGACTTGTATTTTTATTGATATCACTGATTGATTTCTCTATCCAATTATTTGTTCCCTTTTTGTCCCTACCTTGATTCAGGTGTGTTCTGAGCCTAGTTGAGGTCACCACGGAAATCTCTCTATTTTTGGCCACATCTACAGATCCCTTGCTGCCATATAAGTTTCTCCATCGACTTGCCAACATGTTGAGTTTTCTTTTGCCCATTTTTAGATTACCTGACACAGATGCCTTTTTAGATTACCAGACACCGAAGCAAGGATCCACTTCTAGGCTGCTTTCTTTTCTTCTTTTTTTTTGGGGGGGGGTACTGGGGATCGAACTCGGGTCCTTGTGCTTGCGCAGCAGGCGGTGAAACCACTGAGCTAAATCCCCGGCCCGTGGCTGCTTTTTTTCTTATGTGCCACAAAAGGACTTCTTACATCTGATTACGTATAAGAATCATAAGATGGATTGTTAAAATTAATTTCTGAGGTACACAATCCAAGCCTATTCAATTGAAAACCAAATTAATATTTCAGATAACTTTCATAAAGCAATATTTCAGATAACTCACACAAATCAATATTTCAGATAACTTTCCCTCCTAGTGATTATAGTACAAAGATCAGAAAACATGGATATATGTTTTAGAATCATTACACGTGGTTAAAAATTCTATTTCTGCATCCCCACCTGAGATATATTTAATCACAACATAGGGAGTAAGCTCAACCCTGGGTAACATGTCTCTGCTTGCTAGGTTCTTATAATGTATAATCATTATGAAGGTTTTGTATTATAATAAACTTGATGGGGCTCACTGTTCCAAGATAACTTTAGTCATCCACTGTGGAAACCATTAGATATTCTACATACTGACTGCATTGGTTATGGTTCTCTAGAGGAAGAGAGTCAGTAGAATATATGTATGATAGGCTTACAGAATCAGAGGATCCAAGGTGGGATAGTCTACAATGGCTGACTACAAATTGGAGAGCAGAGGATACAGTAGCTGCCTAGTAAAAGAAGCTGGAAGACTCAGAATATGTCAGACCAAAGATGCATTCCCAATTTGAGGCCGAAGATCCAGAAGCCTAATGAATCTCTGATGTGAGCTAAAGTGCTAGAGTCTGATATTCACAGGCAAGAGCAACAGCAGAGTCACATTTTTTTTTTTATCACATCTGTGGATCACCCTTTTGCTGCAATGCGAGTTTCTCCATCTACATATCAGCATGTTGAACTTTTCCCCGTTTTTATATCTGACACAGAAGCAAAGCTCCACTCAAGCAGAATGAAGCTTTTCAAATGCAGGAGAACTTCCTCTTTCTTCCTGTTTTTATTCCACCCAAAGTGCAAGAATATTGAATGTTGCTACCACAACCAGGGCATGTCTTAACCCTCCTGTTGGCTGATTTACACCCCAATCATCTCCAGATACACACCCAGAAGGGTGCTTTACTATTCATTAAGGCATCTCTCAATCCAATAAAATGGACATGAAAATAAACCATCAAACTGCCTGTATTTGAATCTATACTGCTTCATGTCTATTGTATACGTATATTTCAGTCATTGACTCATTACATGTTTTTAGTGCTGAAAAGTGGCAAATATAATGCTAGGCTTCACTGCCTGCCCTATTTTGACTAAATTATATAAAGTCTGGGATGTGTCAGCCCGCTGCAGACAGGCAGGTGTGTGGACGCCTTAGCAACGTCGCCAGTAGTGCAGAATGCCCCAAATCAGCCCGCAATCCACTGGACACCCCCCCACCCCCCCACCCCCACTCTTCTGTACAGCCACCTGGTTCCACACTACAAAGACGCAGAGGACATCCGACCACCAGACCACTGTACTGGGTAAGTTGGAGTCATCTTCACCTCCCATCAGGACCGGGACTATCTTCAGGGGAAGGGCAGCTGGAACCTGCAATACAACTCTGCAGAGTTCAACCCTACGGGAGGACAGGGAACTCAACTTGGGACTTGCAGCCAGAAATCTGCCTGAATCTCATGGGTCTGTGACTAGCTCGCTGAGACTCATTGACTTATATCTGCACACTGCAACCCACGTTGTCTATTGTGACAGCAGAGACATACCCTGAAAGAGATCCTTCATGTTCATGGTTATGTTTTATTCCCAAAATTAGTTTTATTATTCTGGTTTTTTCTCTTTTCTTTTCTTTTGCTCCTCTTACCTTTATTTTTTTTCCCTACTCTTTGCAAATATTTGTTTTTCTCTCCTTTTTTTTACTTTTCTTTTCTTCTTTCTTTTCTCTTTCCTTTCTCTCTCTCTTACACTCACTCTCTTGCTCTCCCACATTGTTCATCTTCCCTTTTTGTCCCTGTTTTGATTCTCATAGTTCTTCTTTATTTTCCTATTATTCTGTTTTTCTTTCTCACCTGTGTCCTCTGACCACACTGCTAACATTCCCCTATCCTTCTTCTCATCTATCCTTCCCTCCACAACCCTTTCTAACTCCCCATCCCAAAGGGTTAAGTTGTTATAATGAAGAGTTTATTCACTATATGTTGGGTTGGTCCTCGATCTTGATTTAAGTCACACAGCTAAAGGTGATAGATTAAGAAATACAACAAATTGTCATTCTTTAAGAGGTATTTGATGCTATGGTGTTGCAGATTGTATGACTTGGGCTAAGGTGTCCTGATTGATCTAAACAGTTTTCCTTCCTGGGATAATGAAAATGAGATAGCCTTAGAGTCATTATAGACTCAAAACCTAAAGACCAGCTATATCTGGAGGACACCTCTGAGAAGCAATCATTCCATAAGGGTTTTAAATATATCAACAAAGATACTAAAAATAAACAACTTCATAATATCCACACAGGAACTAAACCAGGGACGGTACCAAAAACAAAAATGAGAAGGCATTTAAGCAAGTCACAAACCCAGACTTCCACCCCACAAAAGGCAATTTCTTCGGGAAATGAGGTGAAAAGTCTGATAATCAACCACCTGGACACCCTGAACTGATAGCAGA
>NW_004624730.1:42532448-42548544 GCF_000247695.1 Heterocephalus glaber | reverse complement strand
ATGGAGGCCATACTCTTAAGTGAAATAAATAGGACACACATGTGTAAATACCGAATAGTTTCTCTAGTGTGAGAAACTGATAGTGTAAACAAGGGTTAAAATGAGTACAATGAATAATTGCTAATTTGAAATTGGAAAAAAGGTCCAACTACAAAGGAGTGAAGGGAGGGGAAGGGGAAAGGAAAAGAGGGATAGCAAAAATTATGAGAAAAGAAAAAAATTGGAAATGACATCTATGTAAATAGGGAAGGGCAGAGGGGGTGAAGGGTGCACAGGTAATGGGGAATAAAAAAATAAGAACCAAGATATATTATGTACAGGTACAAACACCCAATGATAAATGTAAATGAATTGTATACCTAAAATGTACCAATAAAAGAACTAAAAATAAAAATAAATAAAAAAATAAAGTCTGGGATGTGATTCTTCTGCACAAATTTCCAGTGAGGTTTTATAAAATATTAAATTATTGACATATAATGTCAGAGATTAGATTCCTTTTGTAATAAGAAAACCTTGGTTTAATAACTTAAGCAAAAACAAATATGCTGCCAATATTATCAATAATATTACGGCTAAAGTTGGATAAGTACACGTTTTGAAAAAAAATGTAAATAGTAGCCAAGAGAAAGAGAAAGAGAGACAGAGACAGTCAGAGACAGACAGAGACAGACAGAGATAGAGAGAAAGACAGAAATGGACAAGGGAGAAGGAGAAAGAGAACAAACTGTTCCTTGGTAAGAGTGTACCTGTAATTGGCATTTTTCAGGAAATGATTGACCCAAGGGAGATTTCTTAGGTTTAATGTGCATGGATCTTCCATACTACTATATCTTTTGTTGTGAGCAGGACATCAGCAAAGTCTAGAAACATTCTGACTTATTACAACTTGGGGGAAGGTGCCACTAGGATCTTGTAGGAAGAGAGCCAAGGGGTGCTCCTAAATATCCTACAGTGCAAAGAATAGACTTCAACAAGAAAAAATAACCCTGGCTAAGATATCAAGAGTTATTGAATTGAATAATTTCAATATATACAATAATTGTAAATTAGAAAAAAATGAGACCTTAAACTGAAGAATAAAGTTTTGAGATACTGGAATCAGAGGGATAGAAACCTGAGATTAAGTAAAAACTTTGATAATTTTATAATCTAGTCTAAATTGACCTCAAGGTAAGACACAAAGGAAGAAAACAAAACAAATATAATATAATTAGGAAATATTCTAAGTAGAAGTTTGATAGACAAAGCTAATAGTAAAAATAAGCTCCACTGTCCAATTGAACTTTGTGCAATGATGGAAGAGTTCTATGTTTACACTGTTCAATACAATAACTACTAGAAACTATGGTTATTCGCAGCTTGAACTGAACCTACTGACCTAGTAGAAATGAAGAACTGAATTTTTAATTTTATGTGATTGTAATTAAAATAGTGGCTAGATGTGATTTAGGTACCACCAATCAGATTCATCCACCTGAAGCTTAAATGTAGAACTCCATTAAATTTTCCAAAAGAGAGGAAAGTCTTGTGGGTATTAGCTCTGGTTAATAGGTTGTAGATTCAACAGTTGTGATACTTTGACAAATTTGGACATAAGCAGATATTTCTTTGGTAACTCATTAATGAATTGTGGCTTTGTAACCATTCTTAGATGCTCAGCCTAGAGTTCAATATTTTCATCCATTTAATGACTCTGTGAGTTATTTAATATTCTTTGATAAAAGTTTCTGAAAAAGTTTTTAGTTCATAATAACTTTTATATCTCAGTATATTTTTATGTTGCCAAGAATTTTAGTTATAAAATTTATGTCTTACTCTATTCTGTATATCAAAACAAAATAACATGACAGATAGTTTATAAAACAGCATACATTTTATTTTCAAATTTCTGAAGGATAGAAAGTCCAAGATAAAGTTTCTAGAACAGTCAGGGTATGGAAAAGACTGACCTATTTTTCATAGACCATGATCTCTCTCCTGTGTCCTCAAGTGATAGAAGACACAAAGTTGCTGTCTGTGGAAATTTTTATAAAGTCATTAAATTCATTAATGACAATAATTTTTCCCAAGTCCAGTTTTGTAACACCATCTCTTTGGGGCTAGAATTTCAGTATATGGATTTTGTATGTTTCTACAGTGTAATACAATGTAATAGTCAATACATGTATCATGGTCTGATATATAGATTAAAATAACTTAATAATAGTGTATTCCACAACATCTAACACATATCAATGTGTTTATATGAAAAATTTTATAGTAATATTTGGCATTCTGCTTAATCACATTCTGTTTGGGAATCATGTCCTGTGGTAAATTACTTCCTCTTCATGCAAGGGTAGAATCTGTTTTTCAGCCTTTTCAATGTTTCTACAATCTTTTTGGCATAAATTATTGCTATTCAACCTACTTAAAATATATTCTATATTTGTAACTGAATTTAGGCTGATACTGAATGAACTTATCATTTTTTTTTAGAGTAGGAAACGTTTATTAGGAGAAAGAAAACTTCTATGTAAGAGAGATGGCAGACCTGAAAGTGAGTTGCCCACTCACCCCACTTTTCAAAGATGTTTTATACAGCGAAGCCATGTGGTGAGGTGGGTACAAAGTGGGACAAAACTATAAGACAATGGAAATTTACAAGGTGGGCATGAGGTGGGACAAAACAATGACCGACAGATACGATTACAAGTACAGTCACCCAGGTAATATTGATTAAATGGATGGGGATCAAATGGGTGAGCAAGTCACATAGCAAGTGTATAAGGATTTGCAGTAAAGTTGGGTCAGGGAAATTTCCCAGAAAGGCTGGGTTAAGACCTTGGCCCCCCCATCTAGGTGATTGATACCTATTTGGAATATCAATCACTGCTATTCATCCTATATGGGTGTGGTAGTTTCTCTCCTTTTATAATGCTGGCTTTCAGTGAATGTATCTTCACTGTCCTCCACATTGGCTCCTTGACTGTTCTTCATGTTGGCTTCTCATGCGCTGGCCCTGTCTAACTGCCTACAAGATATCTAATTAATTTACCTATCTGCAATATTCCCCCTTCTGAAGAAGTACCCCTAACTTCTGTGAGAGGACAAAGAGAGAAGACAGGTCTAGCTACTTCTGGCTGAAGAGGGTCATAGTTGTGATCAGTAATTAGAGTTACTCTACAGAGGGTCTATCTAAAGTCCTACAATAGGTGTCAGGCATGTCATCTTGGTATCCATATAGCTTTGAATCTGAAGGAGATAAAGCCAAAGAAACAGTTAAGAATACACGGGCCAAATTATAAGGTCAGCAGGATTGCTATGACTATAACCAACAAGGGTTTCCACCGGGAAGAACAAACAAGATAAGGAGAAGGTCCAGGGAACTTCAGAATCCAACATAGAAGTAGTCTAGCAGTTATAAGCTGTTTACAAGGTCAATCTGGTAAAAGAAGTCTAGCACATTTGTCATTGGTTCCATTTGTATGACTCTTTGGAGTTTGGAAGCCTCTAGGCAAGAGTAAACAAAACTTTTCAGAAATTAGAGGATATCTAAGCATGAGCACACTAGAATGGAAGGGCAGGTTGGGGAAAATGTCACATTTAGAAATTGAAATAGTGATTTTAACCTGGTGGCTCTTAAATTAAGTGACAAAGAGTTTCAATTAATTTATACTTATTGTTATTTCATGGTGTATACATTCATGCCTTCTGAATGTACAAATCTCCTAGGATATTGTTTATGATAATAATCTTTTTTGACTCAGGCATCTGCCTTTCTCTTGCACTCCAGGTACTTGTAATAAGAGGTACATGTCAAGCCAGCATGAGATAACCAGTCAAATAATAGTTTTTTTTAAAACTTAGGTGATTTGGCCAGGGAATTAGCTCAGTGGTTCTGGTGCCTGCCTCGCAAGCACAAGGTCCCAAGTTCAATCCCTGGTACCAACCCCCCCCCCAAAACTTAGGTTATTCCCCCTGCCTCACAAGCACAAGTTCCCAAGTTCGATCCCTGGTACCAAAAAAAGCTTATGAGATGTATGCTATATGTGTCACCACACTTAGGGATGCTCAGTCACCAAACAGTCAAAACAATGTCACATACTAAAATTAAGGGCTAGACATTATAAACTTCTAAGGTGCTGATATATGTATTCTCTTTAGATGACATACTATTAAAGGATAATAAATAAGAGTTTTCTATGTGTCATTTATTGTCTTGTAATCAAATAAAGGTGTTTGATTAACAGACTATTTCATCTGAAGATGGACATTTGAATGTGTTCAAAAGATAATGTCATAGTTGTCATGCTAAACTACTGCGTGGCTCTTGATCTTAAGTTTCTCTGTATAATGTATAACTGTGGTCTGTCAACATTCTGCAGGGATTCAACTAAATGACCATGGTTGGTAAAATAATAGCCCTCTGTGCTTTATATTTCAAAAGTGCTTAATGTATAGATGAAATTATAATAAAGTTCATTGCTCCTACTGAAATACTTATGTTACTGATCTTCTCTTCTGGTTGTTCAAAAACTAAAGTTTGGAGACCAAAACTAGAAATGTAACTGGGCTATGGGGACAACCAATATTTTGGCCCTGGCCCCTCAAGGTCAACAAAGATCCAGGACACAAAGTATCCTTTCCTAGAGGATCCTACATCTTTGGTAAGTCACTCAATCTCCTGAGCAGGGAGATTGCTGGTCACCAGAGGACAAATGTACCATGTACCAAAGGAGGGTCACAAAGAGGGAAAGATCTCCCAAGCTTTCATTGAAAACAACATGGTCAAACAAGGCCATGACCCATCCTGACAGCTGACACTGACAGAGGAGCTGAGAAGTTCTATCATGTTTTTTTTTATACCTACAAGAAAGCCAGTCATTTTCTCATAAAACTCATAGGTGGCAGAACTAGTATTATAAGGCAAACAATAATCATCCAGATACAACAGCTAGAAGAACAATTCTGTTACATATTCAACTGCCTGGAAGGATAGTGAGACTCAGCAACGATCATTAGTGGAGTCAAAGTAACTCGCCTACACAGTAGCTCTGTAAGTTTAATTTTTAAAAAATTAATTTCACTGGTATATTTTAGGTATAAAATATAATGACATTCATCATTGGAAATGTGTACCTTTCCATAATATATGTTGATTCTTGGTTTTTTTCTCCATTCCCCTGCCCTCCTTTTAACCCCTTCACTCATCCCTATTTACAAAGACTTTGTTTCCATATTTTTCCTCTTCTCATATTAATTCCATTCCCTTATTTCTTTTCCCCAACCCCTCCCACTTCCCCTTTCCCTTTGAACCTTTTCTTTCTATTTCACATAGCTCTGTAATTTTTGAAGTCAGGTGTGTCTAATTTTAAAACTCAGCTCTTTATAATATTCTACAACTTCTATTAACTATTTGGTGATAATGCAATAAATTATTTTTAATTTAATGCTCATTAACATGGTAGTATCCTCCTTTGCCTATTGCACTAAGGATATTATATTTAAATTAGTTTATGAGCCCTGTTCATGCCCAATTCTGAGGGAAAGGGGTGTTGCTGGACATTTCTATAATTGCGATCAAAATAAACACTCTACTTGGAAATGAATTATACTTATACTTGCATATTTATATAGGAAACTATAAATATATTTATAGATTCTTTGACATATATTAGTAGACATAAAATCACTTTTTAAAAACTAATACACATAAGTAATCTAAAGAATGAAAATTTTCCCATGTTTTGGGATTTTCTATATTTTATTACCAAATTCACATTTTCATAATCTTATATCTAATTTCTATTCCATGTGTTCAATATTATTCATGTAGCAAGTGCTTGCAATGTGTTATTTATAATCAATCTATCTTCATTTGTGCCATTAAAAGCATGCTACAGTTATCAAATGTTCTTACTTTTGTGTACAATGATTAAAATGTTTCTCTAAAATTCATGTTCCAGAAATACATAACAAAAACTCTCTTTAAGTGACTGTGCAAATGTCTAACTGAAATATAGTATTGACAATTTTGGATATGGAAGTAGAATTAATCCTCATTTTCATGAGGATTGCAAAAGTGCATGTTTGCTAAAATTTATTATAATCTTCAAATCCATTCTTATATCATATTTGTGGCAAGAGCAAAAAAGTTAAAAAAAAAAAGAAAACAATTCACCTGTTTTTGAATTGAAATTGAATAAAGTACAACTGGACCTTTTTATGTAAGCTCACATATTTTTCGTGGTATATTTACTACCATGTTTGTTTTTCTGTTTCTTTTCTTTTTCTTTCTTTGCTTTTTTTTTTGTTGTTGTTGTTGTTAGTGTTTCTTGTTAAGAATGGTTTCCCAGCACAGGTGATGTTGAAGTTCTCTCTAGTATTCCTAAAGTGTGAGAAGGTTGCCTCATGTGTTAATGGGAAAGCTTAACTTGGGTGTGGATAATCATGCTGTTGGAAATGAGTTCAATGTTGATGAATCAACAATGCATAGTAATGATTTATCATTAGGAAGAACGACATAAACTAATGTTATGCTTTGATCAACTGATGAAAATGTTTTGATTAGAAGCTCACAATAATGTAAGCCTTTATTTAGCAAAGGTTCAATATTCACAAATATAAAACTTGGGATGACTTTTTAAAATATAACACTACAAATAATGAGAATCAACTATGCTATAAATTACTTTCTTCATTTAAAACAGAAATGTTACAGCTTAAACTTAAAACCTCATGTATTAGCCTTTCTGTATAAAGCCAAACTTCACACACTTTTCAATAAATTGTGGAAATTTTCAAAAATCTATTTTTTAAAATAAATATCATAGTCAAAAATTTGGATAAACACAACTGTGCAGCTCTCAATTTAAAAAAAATCAAATATTTGCATGGTAAGCTTGTCTTTAGCTTCCTAAAAGTGTGATATAAAATTTAAGAAGACACCACATAAAGCTTTGCTAAATTTTACTACACTCCGATATATGTGAGGTCACAAGAAACAAAAAATTGAATTGTTAACCTATTTGATTCTGTAAAAATTGTTTAACCTATTTTGGAGTCATTTAAATATTAAAAGCTTTATAATAATTTTCTAGTATGACTTCCATACATATTTTATGTTGCCATTTTTATACCAGTTAAATTTTTGCGTTTTTTATTTGTTTCAAAGTGTTTTTCTTGGGGGGGGGTAGCATCTAGCTATGTAGTTAAGGCTGGGCTTGACCTCACTATGTAGCCCTGAGTGCTCTTGAACTCAGAGATCCTTCTGCCTCAGCCTTCCAAGTGCTGGGATTACAGGTGTTCCACTACATCCAGCTAATTTTATATATTTTTCAACTTTACAGATATACAAAATACTCTTTGCAAAGCAAAATTAGTATCATTCCAATTGTTGGAAATACACATGTGATTTTATTCAGAGTTCTTTGCAGAAACAGAACCAATCAATTACTATTGTAAAATACACACACACACACACACACACACACATGCACACACAAAGATATTTGTTATAAGGAATTTACCAATGATACTCTTCACAGAATTAGAAGAAACACCTAAAGATTTTATGGAACTACAAAAAGCCTAAAATGGCAAAGCCATCTTGAGCAAAAACAACAAAGCAGGAGACATAGCACTACCTGCCTTCAAAATGTGCTACAAAGTTGTATTCATCAAAATAACACAGTATTGGCACAAAAACAAACATTTTTGGATAAGATCCTTGAAGCACAGAAAAATTCCCACAAAAAACCACAAGCAATTAGTCAAACAAAATATCAGATCAATAACAACGAAAACAATCAATGAATAGAATGCAGAGACATCTAAATAATTAGAGAAAACACATGTAAACCACATACCTAACATAGGTTTGGTATCTATAATATATAAGTAATTATGAAAAGAGAAAAAGATTAAAAAATAAGCATAAATCTAAACAGACATTTCTCAAAAGCAGACAGGTAAATGGATAACAAGTACACGAAAAATGCTAAACATCAGTAATCATCAAGAAAATGTACATCAGATCTACAATGAGATAGCATCTCAATCCAGCAAGTATGGCTATTAACAAAAAGACAAAAGATGAAAAATGCTGCCAAGAATTTGGAAAAAAGTGTCCTTGAACAAGTGGGGACTTAACTTACTATTGTCATTATAGTTAGCATTCTCAAAGTGCCTTTAAAAATCAAGAACAGAACTACCATTTGGTTTAGCAATCCCACTCTTTGGTAGGTGTCTAATAGAACTGAAATCAATGTGTCAAAGAGAAATCAGTACTCCTATGTTCATTGCAACTTTTTAATGGCCAAGAAATGGAAACAATGTAAGTGTCTGACGATCAATGAATGCATAAAGAAAACATGGAATTTTTACACAAAGCATTACTACTCAGGCATAAAGAATAATGAAATCCTATCACTTGGAACAAGAAGAATAATGTTAAATGAAAGAAACCAGGCAAAGGAAAACAAGTTCCATATGATCTCACTCATGTTTAGAATCTAAAAATGATGAGTGAGGAATGGTGGTCTGGGATGGGAGGGGAAAGGGGAGAGATGGAGAAGGATTGATGAATGAGTGTCAGTTATGGTTAAATAAGAGTAAGCAGCTCTGGTATGTTATCACACAGTGGGAAGATTATAGATATCAATAACGTATTATTGCACATTTTAGAAAGTAGAAGAAAAAATATGAAAGTTTTTACCATAAAGAAGCAATAAATGTTGGAGAAGATAAATATCTGTAATCTAATTTAAATAGTACATGATGTATCCATGTAGTAGAATATTACATAGTACCCCATTAATATGTACAACTCGGGGCTGGGGATGTGCCTAAGTGGCACTACACCTGGCTGACAACCACAAGGTCCTGAGTTCGATCCCTGGTACTGGAAAAAAAAATACATATATATATATATATGTGTGTGTATATGTGTGTGTGTGTGTACATATATGTACATACATATATATATATATATATATATATATAGGTACAACTTTTAAGGTTGTGTGTATTGGTTAAAATACATTTTTTAAATAAAGTAAATTTACAAGTTTTTTTCCTGGTTACATTAATAGACCATTCTGGGTACTAACTCTACAGAAGAGAAAACAGAGTCACAGCGGATTTAATTAATTAGCCTAAAATGATGAAGCTGGCATTTCACAGCTAGCTATAAAGCCCTGACAACACAAAACCTAGGTGATGCCATCTTTTTATGTCACTGAACAAAGTTCTCACAAACACCTAAAATCACTTTAACTTTATGCTAATGCCCTGAGATAACCAGTAGTATAGCTATTTTTTAGATGGAAAACTGCATTTCAAAATATCTATGCACGTTTAGAAAACTGGAAATGTAAGCCAGCCAAAACTTATTTCATTTTTTTCACTTATTTTTTTCTAATTTAAAAATAAAAACATTCAAACATATTTTTGGTTGAGTCATTAACATACAGCTTACTTAAATGGTATATGCAATACATCTAAGAGTAATTGTGTGGATTTAGAATTTCTAAAATATTTTACTTCTGCCTGCTTCTGAGTTACTGAGTTAATATATCATCAGGACACTCTTGCTCTAATTATGTAACAGTGTGATTCATCACCAGGAATACACTATCACACTGATAATGTATTACTCAATAAATTCAGAACAGCTGGTGAGAACATCCACCAAATTAGGAAGTGTATAAATTTAATTTGTTTTATTATTTAACATATTCAATTCAGAACAAGTGAAAATAACATATTTGTGAAACCTTGAAAGTATAAATTTCCCAAATTAACTTTTCTGCTATCATTTTCATAAAGAAAAATGTAAAATAAAATGACAGTTATTTACAAGTGTTGTATTTACTTGTTAGCTTTATGCAGATCAGGTGAAAATCTCTATGCTATGTCCTATTTGAATATATCTAGTATATTTAAAGTATTGAATTCTTTTGGTATCTTGAAAAAGTTTCATTTTTATTCTATAACTGAAGATGATAACAAAAGAGGTTTAAATATTCTTTATATCCCTTGGTATTTTTATTACATGGAAATAAAGTGTGTAGCTAAGGTTATGCCCTATAGAGTTTATTTCCCACATAAATTTGTTAAGATGGTAAATAGCCCTTATGATTGCAAAAGTGGCCATCAGATGTGCTCCAATGATATGTATATATACAGAATATATATATAACATATATATGTATAAAAACAGAATCATCTTTTGTTTGATTTGCCTGATTTCCAAATGTGTAACAACAAGCTCTGAAATCCCAGAAAAAGATTCTTTATCAACATTCTGGCTTTATTTTTCTCTTAGAGCAAATATGCTTAAGCAGACTTCTTTTTGGAATTAGCAATAAAATCCTGATTCAAACATTTTCTGTGTTGGCCTCATGATGGAGCATAGTCCCATGGACTACTTATTTTTATCTTATTTGCAGTGGTATTCCCTCTGCCACACAGATTTAAAAACTCCTTTTGACTCTTCCTTCTCCTTTGTGTCATCACCATGTCAACTGACAATAAAACTTACCTTGGAGATATACTTAAAACTTTACAAGTATTGTGTTTTCTTGGTAGCTCTATGCAAATCAGGAGAAAATTTCTATGCCATACTTGTTGAACCTGTCTTGAGAACTGCCACCACCAAATATGAGTCATCTGCTGAATTACCGTAAGTTCTGGAGTTAAAGCAAATATTGCATGTCCTGGATCTTTTTTACTAAAAGCTTTCTTAACCTTAGTTTCCTTAAGTGCTATACTGTCTATCATCAACTTCATAGGTTCTATGGCGTTCAAACAGCAAACAGAAATATTATAAACATCTTTTCATAAGAAAATATTAAAAGACTCTAAGGGATAGCTTAGAAATGGAATATGATATGTTGGAAATAAAATTGGTTTGGATTCAAAACAGAAAATGACTTTAATATCAAATATACAATGAACAAATAAATAACTTAATAAATAAATAAATAATATCCTTCCAAAATAGAATCATTTAATAGGCTCCTCTTTATTCTTCTATTAACTTACTTGAATTCATTAAACACATTTTTAGATTTGGGACCACATGGGAAATGGATCTTGTAAACCCCTGCCTACAAGGAATATAGTGGAAAAAGGGCTGCAGCCTTTGCACTCTGTAATCCATCACTGTCAGGAATTCACAAGTCAGACCTATTCCTAGAAAACAAGGTACCCTCTGCCTCTAATTCTTAGGCTGTCTGAAGCCCTATCTGAGCACTGCTTGGGAATTGGGACAGTCTATCTCCTTCTTCATGTATTGGGTTTGCTTTCAGTCTGATAATTATGTCAATTTTGTCCAGATTATCTACCCATTTCCTCTCACACCTGGTCTTAGTCTGTTTAAACTGCCATAACAAAAACACTATAAACTGTGTGGCTCATAGATGACAAATCTTTATTTCAAATATTTGTGGAGGCTGGGAAGTCCAAGAGCATGTCACCAGCAAATCTGCTGTCTGGAAAGGAACTGCTCCTCATAGGCCAGAATTTCTTCTGTGTATTAATCAGCTTTCCAGTCCCTGAGATGCAACATTTATCACCAGTAAATTAAATGAGGAAGTGTTTAATTTTTTCAAGGTTTCAGCCCATGATTGGCTGTCTCCAAGGAAGGGAAATCATGGAGGAACTGCTTAATTCATGGTGGCTGGGAGGCACAGGAGGAGGAGAATCCCAGAGAGCAACCAGTAAGGGACATATACAGTATCCAAGGCCACAAGTTTGTGACCTGCCAAGACAAAACCAGGAGCTTGCTCTATGAATCTGCTAGGCATGTGCTTTCTTAAGCCTATGAAATTGATATATCAGGATTAAGGGTCTTATGTTCCATCACCTCATAGTGGGAAGGGCAAACAAGACCCTTCAGCCTCTTTTCTATAAACACCAATCTTTTTCATGAGGTGCTGCCCTCACAATCTAGTAATGTCCTAAAGGCTACACTTTTTAGTATCATTATATTGGAAATTAGATTTCAACATATGAATTCAGAGGAACAGACACATTAAGGCCAAGACACATGGTGAAATATGTATATATTTAATCTTATCTAGGCTTCTGCCTCTCAAATGACTCAGACTATAGCAAACTATACTTTGGAACACCTTTAAAGAACTTCCCCAGTTAGCCTTTGGAAAAATCAGCAGCAGCAAGATCACAGCAATTTCTATTATCATAATTATTAATAAACCAGATGTAACCTAATCCCAGATGTATAATAAAACTTCAGTCTATAGTTTTAAATAATTCAATTATCAAACATGATAAAATTTCTTATCATTTTGCATAAAATTAGAAGAATTTACAGATATTTAGTAAATAAACATACTAATACAGATTATTGATGAAAAGGGAGGAATTTAAAACCAATCTGCCTGATTAAAAAATCTTACCTTCTGGATATTCCTCACAACCACTGCTACCTCTGGCAGCAATCCAACTCAACCCTTATTTCTAGCTTCTTCACTATCTAAATAGCATTCCTATCGCTGTGCTATTCTATTTGTGTTTCTAGCATTGTCACATACTCCAAAAATGGCAGAAAGCACAGTCAGTATCAGTTCATTAAATATGCACTAGCTAATGTAGATAATATATAAGTTTTAGATGATGTACAAGCTGATTTTTTAAAACTTACAGATTTACATATTTTATACTTTAAAAACACACCTCAAATGTTTATGATAGCTTATATTTTTTATGTTAGTATGTGACAAAATATTTCTCAATTTTTGTAGTAGAAAGAAGTTTATTGTAGGAGCCAAACTGAACTCCTGGAGTATATTTTTAACACAAAATTAACTTGTATGAATCAAAAATGTCATTTTTATGAATGTGAGACTTCTAGATTTCTGAATCTCATTTTGTTTATTACTCTGAAAATTGCTACTTGCCAAATTGCATCCCCATGGTGTGAGTGAATCAGAGAGGTACAAATGTATTCAAAGCTGTCATATTTAGCAAAAGAAAACCTGGGGCTTGAAATTGTTATTTAAATGACAGTCTGAATCTACTGTTTGTAATGCTAGAAATGTGTTATTAAGTACCAGGTTTATGCAATAAAAAGAAAGGTTAATGGAATTTTTCAGTTTAAAGAAGGTAAAACAAGGCTTGTTAAACATAATGTATGTCTAAGCTGAAATCCTAAGCTTACAAGTAGTCATCAATGAAATAACCTGAAATCAATGTATTACATTTATTTTATTTCTGCCAATTTTATTGAAATTCAATTTTGTGTAGGACACTATCATAGTCGGATTGCAAGAGAACTACATTCAAGTATGGGATTTAAGGCATGTGCAAATAATTATATATAAACTTAAAGTCATAAACATAAGAAAAAAGATTCTGGTAAAAATGGAAGCTTGAGTTGACACAACTACATAAAAGATATTTCTTTAAAAGTTACTGACATTACTGAATTTTAAGAAGTCAAAATTAAATGAGCTAAATTTATCAAATGGTACAAATTTGAATAAGTATTACCATCAATCAGATATCACTAAGAAATGTATCTTACTGCTGTTTATTTACTAAGTTTAACATTTGTTCTGTGACGTATCCATTGAATTTTGCATTCAAGTGGTGATAGGATTCTAGGAAGAATACTGGAGCATAATGGGATTAAGAATTACTTGACCAGTTATGTAGACACCATTAGAGACATCAGGATAACAATAATAAAATTATTTCAAAGTGTATTTGCTAAATATATTATTGACAAGAGTTCTCTGCATTCAAGCAAAAGTGGTACTTCTATTTTTTTGATACTGGGGATCAAACTCATGACCTTGCCCTTGTGAGGCAGGTGCAGCACCACTGAGCTAAATCCCTGACCCCAAAGATGGTACTTCTATAAAAAATTTTAAATACCATACTAGAAACATGTGCAGTACTAATAAACATTTTTAAATGCCACTTTCTACAGAATTTACTGTTCTTATGTCTTAATCAAATAAAAGGAAGTAGAATATGAAAAACAATGAGCTTTCTGAGACAGTAGCATTTATATCTAAAAGCTACAAATGAATTAGAAAATACAATTATCTCTATACTATAAGTTTTAATAGTTCCTAAAGATCAATGGTAATCAACTAACCATGTACAGAAAATTTTCAGAGAAACAGTGAAAAAATGACGTACTGGTAAATAAATTTAACAAGGAATTTGTGTAGCACATTAATAAAGTCTTCTAAATATCATGAAGTGAAATACTAAAATCTCACATAGTCTTTGGCCCCAAAGATTTCTTTCACATCTCTACAAATTTTCCCTCTCTCTCTCTCTCTCTCTCTTCCTCCGTCCCTCCCTCCCTCTAACTTATGATACTTTTAACTTCCTGTCTAGGACATATCTTCCTATTTGAATCAGATCCATCATCTCTATAACTAAAAGGTAAAAATCACTCCTACACCAATTGACAGAAGAGGAAGTGGTTAAAATACTAATAGTATCCCAAATAATAAATATTTTAAATACAGTACAGTGAAAACTGGAAATCATTGTTGCAAATACATAAAGGATACATAAATGAAAGGAAACACGTTCCCATTCAAGAATTGGAAAGCGATATTGTTAAGATGTCTACATTACTCAAAGATGTCAATAGATACAATGTAATTTCTGTGACAATTCTAATGTTATTTTTGCAGAAATATAAAACGATCCTAAAATTAATATGGATTTTCAGGTGACTTGTAGTAGTCAAAACAATCTTGAAAAAGAAGTACAGAACAAGTGATTCATATTTTCTGTTTTCAGAAGAGGGCAAAGACAATTTGATGTGGAAGAGACAGATACTTCAACAAATACTGAAAGAAAATCTGGATCTCCACATGGAAAAGAATGAAGTTAGATCTTTTCCTAACATGATATTATACCTAATACAAATACTAACTTAAAATGGATCAAAGACCTGGGTATAAAAGCTACACTTACACAATGCTTAGGTAACTTAGGACCAAATTCTCATGACATTGGATTTGGCTATGATTTCTTGGATGTGACTCCAAAGCCATATACAACAACAAAATAGAGGCAAATTGAACTTCATGAAAATATTAAATATTTTCAACAAAAACATAATCAGTAGAATAAAAAGCAGCAGGAGAATGGATGACTCATTGCAAATTGTGCATTTGATGAAGAATTAATAGCCAAGCTATGTAGACAGTGCCAGAAGCCCAAGAACAAAAAAATACAGTTTTATTAAAGAAAAAGTTAAGGATTTCAATAGAGACATTTTTCTAAAGAAGGTATAAAAATGGCCAAGAAGCACTTGAAAGTATGTTACATGTCACTAATAACTGAGGAAATATAAATTAACAAAACATAGCAAGTAACAGCAAGATGTGGAGAAACTAGAAATCTTGTCCAGGTGCACTATAGGTGGGAATATGAACTAAAGTCTGTAGAGAACACCATTGAAGTCCTTTAAAACACTGAAAAGAAAATTACCACATTATGTTGGAACTACACGTCTGAGTATAATACCCAAATGAACTGAATGTAGTGTCTTGCAGAGATATTTATATGTCCGTGTTCATAGCAGCATTCTAATAGATAATATGTGCAGATAACCCAGTGATGCATTGACAGATAAATGGTTAAGCAAAATCTGATACACACCTATGATGGGATATTACTGAACCTTAAAAACAAATTAAATACTGATGTAACACTATAATGTAGATGACCCTAGAGGACATACTAAGTGAAATAAGTCACTCAGAAAAAGATCAAAAGTGTTGATTGCACTTAAAAGCCACAGAAACAGTAGCCAATATCATAAAAAAATAAAATACTAGTTGCCAAGGCTTGGAGGCAGGGAGAATGGGGAATTATTTTTTCTTTTTCTCTTGGTACTGGGGATTGAACTCAGGACCTTGTGCTTGTGAGGCAGACAGCAGAACCACTGACCTAAATCCCCAGACTGGGGAATTACTTATTAATAGATATAATGCTTTTATTTTATCAGATGTAAAGGACTGATCGGTAATGCAAGGATATTAGTATAAAGTGTATTTAACTGATGAACTGCTAAAATAATGGTAAATAAATTATAAAATTGTTAAATATG
>NW_004624730.1:42446942-42470468 GCF_000247695.1 Heterocephalus glaber | reverse complement strand
CATTAGTGAGCTTGGCCTATAGTTCTCTTTTTCAGTTGGGTCTTTCTCTGCTTTGGGGATCAAGGTGATGCTTGCTTTCAGGAATGAATTTGGGAATACTCCTTCTCTTTCAATTTCTTTGAAGAGTTAAAGAATAGTGTCAATAGTTCCTCTCTAAATATCTTGTAGAATTCAGCAATAAAGCCCTCAGTACCCGAGCTATTCTTAGTTGGTAAGTTTTAAAATATATTTTCAATTTCATTGGTTGATATTGGGTTGTTTAGAAATTTTAGATCTTCTTTGTTCAACTTTGATAGTTCATATGAACCTAGGAATCTGTCCATTTCTTCTGTGTTGTCCATCTTATTGGCATATAGGTTCTGGAAGTAGGTATTGATGATCCTCTGCATTTCTGCTGGGTCCATTGTGATTTCATCCTTTTTATTACTAATTGCATGGATTTGAACCTTTTCTTTCCTTTTTCTTTTTTGATAAGATTGGCTAAGGGTTTGTCAATTTTGTTTATTCTTTCAAAGAACCAAGTCTTTGTTTCATAGATTTTTGTATTGTGCTCTTCAGCTCCATTGCATTGATTTCTGCTCTGATCTTTATAATTTCCTCCCTTGTATGGGCTTTGGGTTTGTCCTGCTCTTCTTTTCTAGAAGCTTTAGGTTCAGCATTAGGTTGTTTATTTGAGCTTGCTTTGTATTCCTAATATGAGTATTCACTGCTATGAATTTCCCTTGTAAGACTGCTTTCATTGTGTCCCATAAATTCTGATATGTTGTATTGTCATTGTCATTTATTTATAGAAACTGTCTGATTTCTTCTTGAATTTCCCCTATGACTCATTTGTTGTTCAGAAGTGTGTTGTTCAATTTCCAAGTGTTTATTAAATTCTTGTGGTTTCTTTTGTTATTTTTCTCCAATTTTATTGCACTATGATCTGATAATATACAGGGGATAACGTCACTTCCTTTGCATCTACTTAAATATGTTTTATGAGCAAGTATGTGGTCTGTTTTGGAGAATGACCTGTGTGTAGCTGAATGTGTATTCTGATTTGGGGGAGTCATTCAATGTATCTTGTAAGTTCATTTGTTGAAGAGTTTGATTGAGTTCTAGTATTTCATTGTTTATTTTCTGTCTACTTGATCTATCTTTTTGTGACAGTGGGGTATTGAGGTTGCTCACTACTATTGTATTAGTGCTTATTTGACTTTTCCATGTCCATTAATGTTAATTTTATATAGTTGGGTGCACTAGTATTTGATGCATATATATTTATGATTGTCATCTCCTCCTCTTGGATTGTTCCCTTTACAAGAATGTAGTGTCCTTCTTTGTCTCTCTTAATTAGTGTTGGTTTGAAATCCATTTTGTCTCCAAATAGGATAGCTACTCCTGTTTTTGGGGGGTTCCTGTCACATGGAGTATTGTTTTCCACCCTTTAACTTTCAGTCTATGAGTTCATTTTTTGAATTAAGTGTGTTTTTTGTATGCAGCATATTGCTGCATCTTGCTTCTTGACTCATTCTGCCAGTCTATTTCTTTTTTTTCTTTTTTTGGTACCAGGGATCAAACTTGGGTCCTTGTACTTGCACAGCAGGTGGTGAAACCACTGAGCTAAATCCCCGGCCCCCAGTCTATTTCTTTTGATTGGTGAATTGAGACCATTAACCTTGGTGGTTATAATTGATATGTATTGACTTATGCTTGTCAGAACATTTTCCTGTTGTTGTATTCTCCATCTTTCATTTAATTTCTTGTCTTGCCTGATAGATTCATTCTGCTGGGCTTCATGGTGTTGTGACTCTCACTGCCTTTTCCTAGGATATTGTTTAAAATTTTGGGGGGTGCTAGTTTGGTATTCATGAAATTCATCAGGTGTTCTTTGCCACGAAAGTATCTTATTTCTCCATCAATTTTTAAAGATGGTTTTTCAGGGTACATCAATCTGGGTTTGAGGTTGTTTTGTTTGGGACTCAAAATACTTCACTCCAGGCTCTTCTTGACTTGAGGTTTTGTATTGAGAAATCTGCTGTGATTCTGTTGGGCTTCCTTTGTATGTTATTGGTTTCTTTTCTCCAACTGCTTATAATATTTTTTCTTCTGTTGAGTTTCTAGAATCTTGAATATTATATGCCCACGTGTAAATTTTTTTTTTTATCATGGCTAGTTGGAGTCCTATATGCATCACTTAACTGTATGTGAAAGTCTTTCCCCCTTCTTGGGAAGTTTTCTGCTGTTACTACTGTGGACAGTTTTGTAATGTCATTTTCACTATCTCCTGTTTCTTCATTGACTCCGATCAGTCTTATGTTACTCTTCCTTGCATCATCTAGCAGCTGCTGGATTGATTTCTTGTGGTTCCTTACTATTTTTAAGAAATCTTTGTTTCCCTGATCACTAATTTTAATCCTAATACTCAAATATTTTTGTATGGTAGTTTAATGAGTCTAAAACAAAGAGAGCATAGTTACAATGTGATAGAGAAGATATAGTACATTGGAATGCTGCAGGACAGAATGGGGGAAAAGACGCATAGTTCAAACTGTATACACTGAGACACTTAGACCATATAAAAAAATCAAAATTATGAATTCCCATAATCACAATGACATTGTGTACAAAATCATTTCTAAATAGGATACAAAATACAGAAAACTATAAATTAGGCAACATTAAAAAGTAAAATCATTCTTAGTTTAAAAGATACGTTAAATTTTTAAAATATGCAAAAAATGGGAAGAAATATTTGTATTTCAGAAAACAAAATACTTCCATTGAGATAACAAAAGGACAAATAAAACAAATTGAAATTCTGCCTATCATTATGTAATTCATAGAAAAATCAAAAGTACTCCACAAAGCTGTGAAAAAAATGTGTAGTTGCACTGATGAGAAAAAACAATGCTTTCAATCAATACTTTAATACTAATAATCAGAAAAAAATGCAATACTAGAAAACAATCATTTTTGTATTTTGATATTCTTGATATATCATATTTTTTTAAATTAGCATATGAAGGCACTGTTTCCAATGATGTGGAGGAAGTGGTAGAATTTGTGTCTCTCTGGTAGATGTGTGAATTGCTACAATTTTGGAAATCCATGTCATGTTCATGTTTTTATTCTAGAGTTATTCTAGTACATGAAAAATATTTACATAGTTAGGTAACTTTTAATATTTATAAGATAAAAAATAAAAAGAACTCATTTGGGGAATACATTGTATTTTTGTCAAATGATTGAATAATTGACATAGACATGTAAATATACATACATAGATGTGAACATAACTAAAAGTATGTAATTTATGTAAAAATTTCTGTTTTCACAAATTTGTGGTATGAAACAATGAAACTAAAATGCAAGATAGTATATTTTTGTGTGAATACACAAATATGGGCCAATTTTTTTTCTCACCCTGGAGATCATTGAAACCAGCTACACTCTACAACTAAGATACACCTCCAGTCTTTTTAAAGAAAACTTTTTAGTTTGAGACAGGATATTGCAATGTTCCCCAGTTGACCTCAAACTTTATATCCTCTGCTTCTGTGTTTCAAGTAGTGGGGATTACAGGTATGGGCCACTATTTCTGGCTAGGACAAATATTTTAAAATACATAGGACTAAAGAAGAAAATGTTCAAACTTTAGAAGAGTAGCTATTTTGAGGAAAGGAGGGAAAAAAGATGAGGATAGGTCTTTGATAATACATGTGATTTTGGGGACGGGGATTTAGCTCAGTGGTTTCACCGCCTGCCGCACAAGCGCAAGGACCCGAGTTCGATCCCCGGTACCAAAAAAAAAAAAAATGTGATTTTTATTTCTTAAGAAGAAAAATGTAGGAAAGAAGACAGAGAGCTAAGCTTATATATAGTTTGTTTGATCTTGATAATGAATATTTAATTAGCCAATTTATTCATTCTTGTGAATCAAAATATTTTAAAATTAAATTTGACTATTTCAACATAAATCCTAAAGATGAATTGAACATGTTTTTTGTTTTGTTTTGTTTTCCTAACCTAAGGTAACTTTGATTTAAATATCTCCCTAAAATGTTTTGTCTCTCCTTCTGGGACTTTCAAAAAGCCTAAATTCCTAGTGAATCCAAAGTATGACTAGAGATTTCAGTAAGCAAAACAAGAGAAACTTCTCTGATTAAAACTAATAAAGTCTCTGAAGAGCAACTACATGTAAAATCTTTTTGATTTGTCTTTGGCCCAATTAAAATGGGCTGTATTAAAATTTAAGTATAGCTTCTAAGTCATACACATACCATTAAATTTGCAGGAATAATGAAGCCAAGCAATTTTATTCCTCTTTAATAATGCATTTCTATATTTGCTCTTAAGGTAAGGTTAGCATTTATTTATTGATCATGATGCATTATCTACACAGTGGAAACTACTAAGCAGTTTTCATCTCCTGTGATATTTCTAAATAATTCAGAGAGTAATTGTTTTCTTTTTCTAGTTAAAGTTTGTTTCTTTTAAAGGTACAAAATTTAAACGACCTATGTCTTAGCTTGTTTCCTCAAATAGCATGAAGTAACTAGGTGGAATTTGCAGACGTAAGTGTCCCCTATAGTTTCGTCTTGTTCTGCATTCATGCATTTCCTCACCAAATATTTAGGAACAAAACACAAAATAAAGAAAAGAATCTACAATTTCAAATTATCTCTCCATCTAAACACTACAGTCTCCCTCATACTATTTGTATCCCATAGCCAGATGTTTTTAATGTTTCTATTTTCTTACTTTCTATGAATTTCTAAAATTTGACAACCTGCCTTCCATCTCCATTTTAAATCCATTAAAAGAGATTTTGCTAATATCGATACAGTAGTCGTTTGCTGATATATTATTTGACTCTTTATTGAGGGATGATAGTATGAATCATCCTCTTTTCTCCATGGAAATCATATATGAAGATAAATATTTTCTCAAAAGAGGAGCACAAACTATACTTTGAGATGGAAAAACAACTGATTCATGAACAGTTGAAGTGACGTTAAATTTTATTTCCTATTAATTATATCCTTTACAATTTATACCGTGTAAACTACCTTTACTACTTCCTTGTAACAATTTTGTGCATCTACTTTCTTTCAATCTTAACTTATATGTCAGCTTTGCTTTGATTACCAGAGCTTATATCATTGAATTTCCCATTAACTAAGCAATGTGGTTTTAAACAGCCCACTTAACATCTCAATTCCTCAGTATCTTCAAGGACAATATGACAGTGCTAAGGAAAACTAGTATTTAACATGTTGGTAGGAGGATTAATCTAGTTGATATCTGTGAAATAGTTAAAACAATGCATAGGAAACTGATAGAAAAACTGCTCAACAGGAAAAAAAAATAGAAATTCCAGTACTAGACTAATGCATGTATTATCAACTGACTTAGTTTTATGGCAATAGTGAAGGCAAGTGTTGAAGTCTATTCAATCAATTATTTGGGTGTTGGGTAATTTTACCTAACACTATAAACATAAAACCATTTCAAAGTATTATACTAGTTCTACATATGAAAGAAACAATAATTCTTTTTAAAAGAACAATGTGACTTTGGAATGTGCAAAGGAACCTGCCCCCCATAAGTAAAAGACAAAAGTAAGTTAGGTGCATTAAGAATTATAAATTAGAGTAAAGAAAAGTACCCAGTAAGAGAATGCCCATAGGGTGGTCAAAGACACTTACACGTATATTAACCAAGGAAACCTGACATTTAGTATTTATAATAGATTCATAAAATAGTAGACCCAATAGAAAAAGAATATGAGCAAAATGTTTGAATGTACAGTTTACAAAGTTGATATATAAATACTGTATTTACAGGTGAAACTAATTTACAGTGTTGGTTAGTAGTCATTCATCTTGATGACTATGTAGATAGGTTAAAGATGAGACTACAAAAAGGATTTGTGAAGCCTAGTAATAGTTTTAATCTAGGTCCTATTACATGAGTATTTTTAGGTTTTAAAAATTATCATGCCATAGATTCATAATATGACCAAGTGCCAGTTGATATAGGTAGAGGGCTACTGGCACATACTAGACATCATTTAAGTGTCAGATGTTATTATTATTTAATCCACAATCTTGTTTTCTAATGCCTTCCTATGAACATGACAGACTGTTTTTCTGTTTGGTTTAGAAAGTATTTTAAAAGTTTTATTTTTTCCAATTCTTTTTCAGGGTAAAACTCTCTTGTTCCTTATGGTATAGAATTTTTATAGGCCTCATGTTGATTTTTTTTCCTGTTTGTTATCATTGAACAAAGGAACATCTGCTTGGCTGGGCACTTACAAACAGCAGGGTGTACTGACTGCCTTTGACCTGCACTTACTGCCCACATGAATGTCTGTACACTCTCCCACATGGATGTAAAACAGGAGGTTGACACAGCTCCTGATTTAATTTTTGGAGTCTAACAGATTCATGTAGCACCTTTCTATCAAATTGAAGGATGACTTTTCTTGCTGCACTACACCATTCTCCTCAACACAAGAAAACTAATCTATGTCCCATTTCAAAGTCTTCAATGTGTGCTCCTCAGTGGCAAGCTGAAGTGATCATTAAAAAGGCACCTTTAATAGTATATTGTATAGATGAGTGTTCTGCATAGCATTTGATTTGAAAAAGAATTAAAGTGTTTATGTCTAAAATGGTTTCAAAAGAAACAATTTATGCAGGATAGGAGACCTCTTTGACCAATAACAGGGCTTGAAAATCTACAGCTTCTGACCTCACCTCTAAACACACCCATGCATGAATTGCTTAAACAGCTATTACCAGTCATTTCAAAAGCTACAGCTTTATAGAATGAGAATGTTTCTGTCATTAGATCTTTTTTCACCTACAGATACTCAGAAAGCTGTAGCCTTGAAAATGTCATGAAAAGGAAAACAATGACACTGTTGAGACAGAAGAAATGGGTGGACATCTCTGAGAAATGGGTGTGACATCTCGTCACGCCACTGGGCCAGTGTCTGCAATGATATTTGGTTTGTGCAGATGCCTAGCTTCTGAAGTATGGACAAGAGGTAGTAAGGCAAAGAAAGACAAGGGGAGAGCAGGAGGAGAGGAAAAAGAAGAGAGAGCTGTAGTAATGATTAAATATTCAAAATGACTAACATGCATGATTAATATGTGTCTAGCAGTAGACTGAGTTCTTTACATACATTATCTTATTTTTATAAAACTTAAGAAAGATAGGCATTCTAATTTTCATTTTGCATAAAAGTAACTATAATATAAAGTGAAATAAACAGATACTGCATAGGGAATTAGAGTGACAGATCTTTTTCAAGTGGGAAGGGAATCAAGAGAGGGGAGAGGAAGGAGAGAGAAAGAGAATGAAAAAGAATTGAGGTGTGTAATATACATGTACCAACTCCCCATAAGGAATGTAATCATTATGTACTGCAAACATGTAGTAATAAAAAGTGAAAACTGACAAAAGAAAGCTGAGACTTTAAACTTATAAGTATGCAAAACCATACACCAAGATAGTAGTGGAGTTAGAATTCAAATCTAGGAAGTATTCATCCAAATGGTTATCTTTTTATATCCCTTGTAATTCTACTAAATGAAACATATGTATAGTATGCTGGCCTCATGTTATTCTGCTCAAATGAAGTACTAGTGGAGTTAATAATGTTATAATTTAAAGATAAGTCACTGGTGCTCGCTTCGGCAGCACATGTACTAAAGATAAGTCACTAAAACAGTATAAATACTATTCAAAATTGATGTTATAAATGATATAGATATCAGTATTGCTAAAGTGGTAACATTCTATTTATAGTATTCTTCTTCAGAGGAATTTGAGAGCAAATGTTACAAATTAAATATATTACTCTTCTATAGACATTTCAAGTATCGTGTATATATAAACAATGTTTTAAATATAGAAAAAAATGTGATGTATAAGGGACCAGATGTTTTGCAATTTTATTCAGAGCACCTGAACAAATATTTGACCAGTAAGATTATTCCATAAAAACTTGTTAAACAAATATATCATTTCTGCAACTTAAACTTTATAGAGTATTCCCACATATTGAAGTAAATGATCTTCAGAAAAACTCTATGAGACATGTTCAGAAATTTCTCCCAAACTGTGATTTCCTTTTTGCTTGAAATTATTCCCTACACAAATGTACTTCTCTCTATCTGTTTTTCATCTTTTAGGTAATGCACCCATGCAATGAGAATGACTGTGTTAAAGTCACTTAAAATGAAAGCAAATTGCCATACAGTTTTTAATACTTCTTAAACAACTCTATCCATAATGTGGACCGAGTCCTTAAATATAATCTGATCCTGAACTATGGGTATCACATTCAATTTCAAATGTTTCTGTGTTTTCGAATTGCACAATGCAGAGCTTTCTGGGACATTGCAGTATGAAGATTCTGCTTCAGTGATAACTAGCTAGCTATCCTTGTAATCATCATTGCATATTATATTGACAAACCTATCATTCAATTGCCTTGTTAATTTTATTTTATTTATTTTTTTGCTCAGTCTATTTTATATCTTTGAAAGCTCTGCTATCTCTCAGTGTCATTCAATTGTTAGAACTATTCATTTAGAGGAGGTTTATGATAGTTGGTGCTTGATGAAAAGGTGTTTTTTTTTGTTCACCGTAGAATCATCTTTTCAAACACTACAGAACAGTAATTGTAAATCCTATGAATCTTCAATATCACAATCGCCAGTGGAGGAAATCTATGTTTTCTTCCTTGAATCTGAAATCTTTTCATAATCTACTCTAACCAGTTCCCTTTCTTATTTCTATTTACTATGCACTTTCTCTTCTGATCAAATCTAATTTTATTTACTAAATTTGTCACACTACTTTCCAGATCTTTTTGAATAAATATCATCTGTCCACCTAGAGAAGCCTTCTTCTAGAATTGCACATTTTTTGAAGCTAATTACGTGTTAACAGTTCAATTAGCAGTTATTCCAGTACCACACTTCCCTCTTCTAAATATCTGGACCATTTTAATAAACATTTCAAAATGACAATTAAAAACTGGCATAATTGTTTAGATATATATCTTGCTCCAAAAATAGAATCAGCTTCTAATAAAATTTTGTTTCACCTCCATCTCTTCTTAAACCGTTGTATATTTTTATCATATAGTAATATCTTCTCAGAGAATCACTATTCAGCACATTATGCAGAAATATTCTAGCATTTGATAGATCTAGTATTGTACTCTAGTCTTTATATTTGCAACTATGTAACTATGAGTTGTATGTTTACTCTTTCTAATTCTATTTCCAAATAAAATTGTATAAATGGTGAATTGTAGAAGTAGGTTAGATAATGTATCTGTAACATCTTGCATGAAATAAGTACTTATAACTTCTAAATTAAATATATATTTTAAGATACTAGTATATAATGGACTAGAACTCTTTCCCTTCCTTTTTATTTAGTGGCTAAATACAGTATATAAATTATACTTTTTGGGTCTATATAATTAGAGATTACCATTACTATTTATTCATTTTTCTCTAACTTCTTCTCATACTCTAATATTGACTTCTTTTGGTTCCAGAAGGAAAAAAGGCTCTAAAGTTTTCTCTGTGGCCAATCTAGTCACAAAGTTCAAGAATATTTAAGAAAATATAGATCTATGACATTTTCTCTTCAATAAAAAAGCAAGCTCAAGTTTTAAAAAAGAAAAAAAAAAACTCAACCTTTTCTAAAATGGAAGCAGCATGAAGGTACCCTGCAAAAGTTTTACTTATGTCTATAAAATTTTACACAAAGTTTTAGAAGGGTTAAGACAATGGCTTTTTGGGTTATGAAAGAGACTGTGTGCATAAAATAGCTATAAATTCCCTCTAGGTAGAGTTACAGAACACTTAATAATTTGCTGTACATTAGAATTTACTAATCAATAGTGAGAGACAATCAGCTCAGGATGTCCAGTCTGCAGTTTTGAATTCTGGGCACCAAAAGGCCTTTCTCTTTCTTATCCAGTGCTTCCTGTCTCTTTCTCTAGCCTTGTGCAGCTAGAAGTCTCTGCAAGGTCTCAGACCTTAAGAATGAATTCTGGCAAACTTATAGCCGCATTCATCTCAATTTCGGTCTGGCACTTCTCTGAGTTTCAGCATCTTCTGCAGTTACAAGCCTAGCAGTTCTGGAACCTCTGTAGAATGTGTATTTTCTGATTGTTCTTTCACATTTTAGTGGTTATTGTGGCCAGACATCATCTGAGAAAGCGTTTCTCAACCAAGCCTATGTCAAGGATATCTTCATGCACTATAAGCCTTCAAAATGTGGCTTTGTAACTCTTCAAGATTATCAAGAATGAGGAGTCCCTCTCTTGAGTCTATAAACACAGTGGTTAGAGAAGATTACAAGCTTACTGGAAAAGGGGTTTTGACAGGAAATTCTTTCATATGGTGACAAGTTCCAGTTTAAAATCATCACAGTCTTTCAACCAGATTAGCATCAATTTCAGCCTTAGATGAATATTTCTTTCAATACAAAATTTTTACTGTTAATTTAAAAATACTATGAGTAATGCCAACCTGTAATTATTGTCTGTACTACTGCTAATTGAAATAAATTCTGAAATATAAAGTTTCATTAGTCTGTGAATTTGGTTGTTAAGTAAACCTGGGTTAGATTCTTTTTATTTGTTACCTAGATTGCTATAACTACTCTCTATTTTTTTTCTCTGTCCCTAAACTTACACATCCTAAACATATTGGGTACTTCTATTCTTAAAAGGCAAATCACTTCAGGAATTCCTTACTTAAATCATATAATGGCTACTTACTGTCCTTAGGATCAATTCTAAAATTCTAACCAGATTGTCCTAGACACTTTATGACTTGATACTTATTATATCCTTCCTCAATACACACCTACTCTAACAAACTGCTCTCATTTTGCAGAATGTACCATCATGTGTCATGAATTGGATGTTGTGATATTTATCACTTTACTTAGGAAGCCCTTTGTTTTATACCTGAGTAGTATTATCAAAATTCTCATATTTCTCACATTATCTTTAATATTCATCGACACTCCCAGACAGACAATATGCAAGTACTGTATCATTGCTACAAATATGACAAGTAAAATTCATGCATTTACTATCTTGTTTAGACTTATGCGTGTGTTTAATCATTTTAATCTAATCTGTTGCTTCTTCCTCTTCAATCTATTGAAATCATGGTGAGGAAATGTGTTCTTTTTTTACATCTTTAAAAATTTGTATATTATTGTGCAAATATTTTAAAGACCTACTTGTTGGATACAAACTGATGTCAGAATTATCTACATTATCTACATAATTATATCACTATCAAATATTAGTATGCAGTCATAAAACTACCAACTGATCAGAAATGTCTCCTCTGTCACTATGTAAATTTTATGTAATAGAGAATATTACATTAAGGAAGAGTTAGATATAACCCAGATATTAATCAATACAAGTGAATTCACTCTCATATTAATGTTATTAGGAAGGATTTTCTTTACTTTGTAGGTGAAGTATAGAAGGGGAATTTGCCAAATATTATCATAAAAATGAGTAAATATGTAGTTAAAATAGAAAAGCAGGTAGTCTCCTTAAATTTATGTAATCTTGACTTTTAAAACTATTTCTATTATAGGAACATTTTGAGAATGTTTCCTGAAAATTATGCAGCACACACTCAATATTAGTAATAAACCAGTTATTAAAAGGGGTTTAAAAGCTTAAATTTTTCTACAACCATTCTAAAAGTGATCAATATAAAAGAAAAGGTACTTGTTAATTCCTATACCTGTGTTTAGAAACAGCCAACTGATTATATACTGTAATTTAGAGGTGAAAATTTTATAATAAACTATTTTTTTTGTTCTGTCAAAATCAAATGCTGATCATCAACAAGAGTTCAGTGGAGGTACAAAAATAGAAGTATAACAATTAATATTCAGTGCTCTTCTAGAGTGAGGCACGTTGTGAGAGCAGAAGAGAGCGCCATGATTTTTACATGCTCTTCTGAATATAACATGTCATCAGCTTAAAAGATCTTCCTGACAGAATGTTCCTCAGTTTTAAACGGGCAAGTGCTGTCAACAAATCACCAGTACAAAACACTAAAGCAAACTGCTGAACTCCCCAAAACTCTTCTGCATTAATATGCAAAATCAGTTCCTGAAGAGACTTTTACTGCCAGATTCTAATACTTACCAACTAAAAATTTGCACTGATCAAAAATTGTTCCTTGAAAAGCCATTTGAGACTGGCAGAACCCCGTCAGTAAATAATCTGATATTGTAGAAGGTGAAACTTGGCAGGACAGGACACAAACTTAGTCAGGGATGCATCTATGCATGGAGCTTAATTTTCACATCAGTGCTACTTATAAAATTGGAAATAAAAGAAGGAAGTAAAAGGGGCGGGGGGGAAGCAGGGATTAACTTCAAAATTTCTATTAACTTTAAAAATCTCAGTTTAGCAAACTGGCTAGTCTGGACATTTTGCATTGTCTTTGCAATTTGATCACTTAAAGTGCTGATATCTAGATTTCTTTAAATTTTTTTATACATGACTGTCTGACTCTTAAAGTTAGCAGGTATTTGAGACCCATCAATCATGTACAATAAGAGTTTCTTTTAATTTTTAATTTCTGTAAGACTTTCTTGTTTAGTGTCAAATCAGCAAAGTTGTTCTCACAGGCTCTCAGCGGCAAGTTACTCTGAAATATGGGTACAATAACAGAGCTTGGCCCATCAGAGCCCTGACAGTCTTTTATTAGTCACTTTACTGACACAGGAGATTTAAGGGAGAATAAGTTTATTTAGGCTCACTGTTTCAGAGGGCTCAGCCCCATGCTTCACAGTGAAAGGGACTTGAAGACTGACATCATGGTAGTCAGAAGGCAGACCAAGAGCACATAGGAGCCAGGAGAGAGATCTGCCCTTCCAGGTCAGGCCCCATTGCCCTTCCTCTTCATACCAGGCCTTACATTCTAATAGCACTGTTCACCCTGACAGTATCAGTGTAGCTACTTCCATGCTTTAATCACCTTCTGAAAGCCCACCTCTGAGTGCATGACCATTTTGAGGGAGACTTTAGACTTAAATCATAACAGTTCTTCCAATCAGAGCATGAGAGAGAATACTGTGGGCTCCTCGTGCTTACCAATGACATGTGGCAGTTCTTACAACAGTGCTGATGCACACAAGTAGCATAGAAAAACAGAACTCTAGTTTCATTGGCATCCCTACTTCTTGGACTCAAATTCAGCCTGTAGGTTTGTGTTCTTTGGCATGACTACTTTGAAGCCTCAGAAATTGTTTTAATGTAAACATTGAATAATCTTATTTTGATTCTAGTAGATATGAACATTACCTGTGTACTCAGGCAATGTGTGTTTATATAATTATTTTTATTCACTTAATATTTTAAGTTACAGCAAAGAAGCAGAGAACAGGAGAGGAGCGGAATTGTGGCTCACTGCTACTGTGGACAATTTCTTTAGATTAATTTTCTAAATGAGAGTGACATAAGTAATCAAAGGTATTATTAAGAACTTCAGGGCTGGGGATTTAGCTCAGTGGTTTCGCCGCCCGCTGCACAAGCCCAAGGACCCGAGTTTGATCCCTGGTACCAAAAAAGAAAAAAGAAAAAAGAACTTCCTTGTTAGTTTTCCTTGTGATAATATTTCAATGCCAAGAAAAATATTGCTTAGAAAGATATTGTATTAAGGTAGATTTTACATAAATTTATGAAAAAGAGAAAAGGAGATATAGCTCAAAAAGGTTTTTAAAATAATGTTTACATATTGAATGACCAGTTCTTATGTTATTGAGTTATGGAAATAAATGCCTAAATGTAGAAAAGAATTTTTGTCTACATTTCAAGATGTCTTGCCATTTTTTCTACTTTTTCATCAGGTTTATTTATTGAAAACAAACATAATTTAAATAAGTGCATAAAAGGATAGTATAATGCTATCTCCAATGTTCACAGTCACTGGGAAAATTATTCAATTATATTAAAAAAAGCATCCTGTGCTATCAATATAGGCCAGTGGCAGAGCACTTGGTTAGGGAGTGTGAGTTCTTATTTCCAATACCAACCACAGCAGAAAGCAACAACAGCAAAGTTATTGATGAAGAGATCCCACTTTGTCCATTATCTTTCTCCATAGTTTTTTAAATTGAAATACAACCAAACTTCTTAGAGCTGATCATTATCAAAGATATGATTAATTTTACCTCTTCTGAGGAAATACTAACTAAAAACTTTCTAGAGACAATTTTCATCTGGAAAACATGTTCCAAATTCTCCTACCACCTTATACAATGAACCTTTCTTTCTTCCAAATGACAATGCCTGCTCTGAGGCCATTATGTCCAAATTTCATATTTTCTCAGCTTAGTTCATAAGACCAGTTTTCAGCAACAAAATTTAGAGAAGTCCATTAACAGGAAGCCAAAATTCTGTGACTTTCCATAATCAATATCATCTCTGGAAAGGTGGAATTTATAACCTAAGATGCTATTGCCAAGAGAGCACTGTGTGTCTGAGCTGAAATAAGTAATATCTAGAGCTGAAGAAGCTCCTTTGAGCTATCTGCAAAGGAAACTGCCCTTCTGAAAAGAAAAGTGAAACACCTTGGATTAATGTTCATTAATATAAAAAAGTAAACAAATACTATCCAATCCCCCTTTTGCTATGATTATTTTAAGCCAGAAAGATTTGACATCAAGATGCAAGTTCTTTGATTATCCCAGGAAGTACAAATGAAATATGAACCCACTTTGCATATTATTTTATACATATATCTTTGGATTTTTTAAAAAAGCAGCACAATATGTCCACTTAAAACAGAACAACATGGTATGGTTTCCATGAGCCACGTTTTTTGTTTTATTTTTGTAGTAGAAAGACCCACAGGCCTGGCTCAATGATAATGAAAACGTATCCTAATTTTTTTTTTTTTTTGGTACCAGGGATCGAACTCGGGTCCTTGCGCTTGCGCAGCAAGTGGCAAAACCACTGAGCTAAATTCCCAGCCCTCTATGTATCCCAATTTTGAGGGAGGGTGAACATAAAGGGAAAGCTTACCTATATTTTCTGCTCTGATAAATACATCTATATAAGTAAGCTCTTGTAAGAGGATGAATATAGTCATACTTGTTTGAATACGCCCAACTGACATTAGGAAAGGATTTAGAAATTCTAATGTGTGGATCTGTTAGCCAGTGCCACCATTATTTTACACACACACAAACACACCAACAATAACAACAAAGAAATAACTTCATATAACAGATCACCCATAATACCTCCCTTCTAGGGAAGGTATGCTGAGCATAAAAAAGGATATATGGTAGTAATGTTTGATTGAGGTAAGATCATTTTAATGTACAATCATTCTGGAGTCAGAGACCTAGATTCCCTATGAATTCTGCAAAAGTATTTAGGAAATTTGACTGACCTCAGAGTCTTAGTTTCCTTTTTCTTAAAGGATGATGGTTTTAAATGCTTGGCAAGGTTGCTACTAGAGTTAAAAGATACAATGTTTCTTGCATGTACTAAGCATCCAAAATGGTTGTTATTAATATAAGCATCATTTCTCATATCTATTCCTCTGCTTGTGTCCATGGTCCCCGAGGATATAGCACATTCCTTGTTCTTCCTTGTATTTTCAAAATCTCGCACAATGCCTAGAACCAAGTAGACACTGCATAATTATTTTCTGCTTTTAATAGAACTGCCTAGACAAAACTAGGACTTGATGTCAGTGGAGTGGGAGTAACAGGCCAGATGGGAGAGGTTTATGAGACCAGGAAATTTGGGGGAATACAGGCCACACAAGAAACAGGAGGTAAGTGCAGGAGATTCATACTGACACATAGGGCATGCTATTGTGAGGGAAGCAGTCACAGAAAATGGGAAGTAATGAATTCACATAAATTAAGCATCCAAATAAGAGGCAATGGGTAAGTGCATTTTAACATATATGAATGGCTGGAGTTCTGATTGCTGTCATCTTGTGGCATAAAGGTGAAAAGTGGTATCAAAGGAAATTATGTTTTAGAAATTATCCTAACATTCCCAGTAAAATACAGGACACAAAATTAAATTGAATTTCAGATAAATAATGAAAAATGGTTCCATGTCACACTGTTTAATTCTAACAACAATCTCAAGCATGTGTAAATACAATCTTCTTAAAGGAGAATTTTGTATATGATTTGGGGCACAATTACACTAAAGAAAAATTACTTGTTCCCTGTCTAAAATTCAAATTTAACTTGTGTCCTGTATCTATCTCTAAATCAGTTACCTTTAAGTTAGCGGGTGAAGGTTAAGAAACTAGGATAAAGCAGGACACACACAGAGCAAAACGGTGAGTTGCTGCACAATGAAATAAATGGCAACACAGAGGCTCAGTACTGGAATGCAAGCTTAGTCACCGAACCAGCTGACTGCAGAAATATGGCTAAGAAGTGGTTCTCAGGTTTCCAGTAACTTAATAAGCCTGAATCTGACAGCAGGGCACTTCTAATTTCAAAAATGCAGGATCCCCTCTTTCTCTTTAAGTAGAAACTGAATGTCAGCATCTGGACAAATTTGCAAATGTGAATTTAAAAAGAAAACAGTGTTAGGAATCTAATTAGTACTTTTAAAAAACATTTTGTTGTTTCATATTGTGTTTAATTTTGTAAACTACTTCAAAAGTCTTTTTCACATATATACAAGTTAATCCTAAAAGAATGAATAACAAAATATTGTACAGCTGAAGGCAACTATGGAAAACTACAAAAAGGAACCCAACCACAATTGAAGGAGCACCTTGCATTTCTCATTACCTCAATCCACAGCCCTGAACATGAACATCCCTCTGCTCCCTTAAATTAACATCTTAATATCTTTGACAAATTAAATTTGCATTTCCTTTTGGAGTTTTTGATTGAGCTTTGGAGGACAGGGGTTCAAAAGACTAGCTTGAGTTAATATAAATAATTCACACTTTCACAAAGATATTAACCGAACTTTTTGGAAATTATTTTCAACTCTTAAGAGTTTTGTTAGGTAAACTTCATTTTAATACATTTCTATTATCTCTAGTGGTTGACAATAAAAAGATAATATGGCTTGATTTACATAATATTATTTAATTGGGGATGTTTTTATTTTAACGGAATAGATTTAAAAGAATATCAAAAATTTTAAAGAATATCATCACTTTTTTATGGTGTCAGGAAATTATTATCTACTTCAGAGGTACCAGTTTCAATGGTAAAGAGTGTAGGCTTGTAACAAATGTTACTATGCACTTACATGGCATGCAGTTAAGTCCTGGCTGAGTATGATCAGTTAAAACTCCCCAACCAAAGTTTTTATTTCAATAATTTTGATGTTTTCATAAAATGAATCATTTGTAGATTTTTTTACTCTAGTAAGTTCTGTATGGCATCTGACCCTTGTCCTTAGATATTCATTCAGAAATTGGCCTCAGGAAACTAAAAAATAGCTCTTCCACTAAAATAGAAAAATAGTATTAATGGCAGGAATTTATTAGCATGGCTCTTTCTTTAAGACTTTGAGAAATAGTAGTAGCACTAGAGATAAAAATTATAGCTTATGAACATCAGGATCTTTTATTGCTCAGAAAATACAAGTGCTAAGCTCATACAAACACTACAAAAAAGAAAGAAAAATATGACTAGATGCTCTGTTCACTCCATGCTTTGTTGATGACTGATTCATTTCTTTTGATTTCCTTTTTAAAATACATTGAAACCTCAGAAAAAACTCTATTACTTTGATCCTTTTCAATGAGACAAAAATCATCCAAATGGCCTCTCCTAGCAAATTATTGCCTAGGAATCTCTCATTCTACTTTTACTGATAGAAAAGAATAGTTTCCTTTAAAATATAGTGTAAGTATGTAAGAGAAGAACAGGAACATTTTTCGCCAATGAATAATCTCTTATATTATTACTACTCAATCACTCAATAAAAATTATTGTATATCTAGAAAGACTGGGCTACAACTGGGATAGAGGCAAATTTTAACTGTCTAAGAGTACAAATAAAATCCACATAAAAGACCTCCCTGTTTTTCTCTTCCTCCTAATGTTGCCAAATTTTGTTGACTGTGATGGTGTTTTTGTTAAAATCAGACTCCAAAATCTCTCTTTTTCAAAAATAGAAAAATATGATATATATGAAATAAAAGGTTTTGTTTTCTTTTTACAGGGCTATAGACTGGACTCAGGGCCTCAAGCATACTAAGTAAGCACTCCAGAGCCAAGCTGCAGCCCCAGCCCAAATTCACATGGATGTCTTCATTGTATGGATCAATGCTCAGTTGCAAAAAATAGGATTCATAGTGTCTATTTTAAGCCCAGAGGATCTATTACTGGCATTAAGTAACATATAAAATGCATATGGTGGCTGAAGCAAGACTGCAGACTGCAGTGTAAGTGATGACTTCAAATGCTGCACTACAAACCTTTGTAATTAAGAGAACAATGATTTTCTTCCACAACCATAAAACAGCCTGACAAGCAAATATCCACAGTGAAAATGTCTACCTTGGCATGTAAATACTTCCATGGCTGAATTTACCAACAGAAGCAAAAAAGTATCAAAAAATACAGTTTTTTTGTATGATAGATAATATGAAATAGGAAGAAAAGGGACAAAGGGGAAGGGTAAGAGGGAGGGGTGAGGGAAAGGAAAGGAGGGAATGGAATCAATATGAGAAAATGAAAAAATGGAAACAAAGCCTTCATAAATACGGAGGGATGGAGGGGTTGAAGGGAGGGCTGGACAAGGGTGAAAAATAAAAACCAAGAGAGATTATGTAAAGGTGCAAATTTCCAATGATGAATGTCATTATATCGTATACCTAAAATGTACCAATAAATAATATTTAAAGTGAAAAAAATACAGTTTTTATACACTGCAAGTCAGAAAGCTACATCTAGTTAATGAAGATAAAGTACTTTTACATTCCTCTACATATAGAATACATATATTTGAGGGAATACATTTTTTAGCTTTCCATATTTTATAGTTGTGTGTACTTCAGTAGAAGGAACTGATAATACTGTAAACAATTTGGCCCATCTGGCCAATACATATCCACTTAACATCCTGTTACCCACATTTAACCTTCCAAATGACAACAGCAAAAGTAAGAATATATTCTTATTCAATGTAATACACCTGTGTCTCATAAAAGTGACAAAAGTGTCTATCCTCTACTGCAAAATCAACAACCCAACTTTCCAGCCATCACTGTATCTGTTTCTGATATTCCATCTTAAATGGTTTATCCATCTTAAAATTCAGATCCATCTTAAAATTAGATGGTTTATCCATCTTAAAATTCAGTAAATATTCCTATTGTATATCCTGTACTCTATGAACTCAATTGAAAAATCATCCCCCATCAAGACTTGTATGCTATATATTCTAGAAAGCACAGAACTTGTACACATTAGAGAGATGGTATATAGATAGATAGATAGATGATTGATAGATAGATAGATAGATAGATAGATAGATAGATACATGCATACATACATACATTGGAGACTATTCATGCAGAATAGATTGTTAGTAAAATTCTTGTTTCTACAGTAGGTCACAAGGTCACAAGGCTGTGCTTGATATTTATGAATTCTGTTTCACCACAAATTTCCCATGTCATTGACGTTTAAGACCTCTGCAAATCAATATTTCTTACATAAGATAAACCAATCACTTATTCTTGTATAGTTCAACCAAGTAGAGATAATATTGCATCATAGTAGAGTAACATTTATTTTTCACAAGAAACTCGAGAGTTGGAGCCATGTTGGAGGATTCTCTAAGATGCTCGCTTCAGCAGCACATATACTAAAATTTTACAATGCAGACATCCCTGTCACCATTGTATAGAAGCTTTTTTTTTTTTTCTCGTACGCGGGATCAAACTCATGACCTTACACTTGCAAGGCAGACGGCGGCACCGCTGAGCTAAACCGTCAGCCCAAGAAGCTTCTTAAGAATCTGGATCAGTACCCTCAGCACCAAATGATGCCCTTATTTGCGTGCTGGTATTGACAAAGGTCTATGAGGAACCCTAAATGTCCAGAGTAGTCTTTAAGTTTCCTGGAACTATGATCATGTTTTCTAGCAAATGCATTCTCCTTTTATATACCAAAAAATATAAACTGGTCAAGTCTAAATGTTAAATGATAAAAAGTTAATAATCTCATAGTGGATAATTTATTATAATTATGAGTTACCATTCCTAGACTATTAATGTTTCCAAGCTCCACATACTCTGACCACAGTAGAAATAACAAAAAACAAGTTCTCTTTCCTTGATCTGTAAATTTTCTATGTAATTTCTCTCATTTAAAAAAGGTGTCATTCATTGGCGTAGGAAAAAACTATGAACAAATCCTCAGTAGCACAGGAACTAGCAGAAAGAATCAACAACTGGGATCTCATCTTCTTGACCAGCTTCTGCACTGCAAGAGAAACCACCAAGAGAGCTAAGAGACAACCTAAAATGTGGGAAAAAATTTTTTACCAGCTGTTCCTCAGACAAAGATCTACTAATATATAAAGAACTAAAAAAAATTCAGACCCCCCAAAATATAAAGACCCAGTTTAAAAATGGGCATCTAAAATGAACAGACATTTCTCAGACAAAGAAGTTAAAGCACCAAGGAAGTATATGAAAAAATGTTCAACATCACTGATCATTCAAGAGATGGAGATGAAAACAACGCTGAGATTCTACCTCACCCCAGAAAGAATGGCTGCTATCAAGAAATCAATCAATAACAAATGCTGATGGGGTTGTGGGGAGAAAGAAACCTTTCTTCATTGTTGGTAGGAGTGCAGAATGGTGCAACCACTGTGGAAATCAATATGGAGATAACGCAAACAACTAGGATTGGAAGTCCCCTTTGACCCAGCTACCCCTCTGCTTGGTATCTTCTCAAGAGAATTAAAAGAATCATACCACAGTGATATATGCTCACCCATGTTTATGGTGACACAGTTTATAATAGCTCCACTACTCTCAGGAGGGTAGACTGGTGCAACCACTGTGGAAATCAGTATGGAGATACCTCAAAGAACTAGGACTAGAAGTCCCATTTGACCCCGCTATTCCCCTGCTGGCTATCTTTCTCAAAGAAATAAAAGAATCAAAAGAATCATATCACAGTGAAATATGTGCACCCATGTTCATAGAAGCACAGTTTGTAATAGCTAAAACTTGGAAGCAGCCCAATTGCCCATCAACTGGAGACTGAATAAAGAAGATGTGGGTTTTTTTGTAAAATGGGTACTACTTAGCCATAAAGAATGAGAAACTAGAGACATTTATAGCTAAGTGGATGGACACTGAGAATGTACTCTTAAGTGAAATAAATAGGACACGTGTAAATACTGAATAATTTCTCTGGTGTGAAAAACTAAAAGTGTAAATAAAGATCAAAATACATAGTTGATATTGTGAAATAGGAAGAAAAGGTCTAAAAGAGTAAGGGAAGTAGGAGGGGTAGGGGAAAGGAAAGAAGGGAAAACAAAAAATACGAGAAAAAGAAAAAAGTGGAAACAAAATCTTTTTAAGTAGGGAAGGGTGGAGAGGGTGAAGGGAGGGCAGGGGAATGGGGAAAAAATAAGAACCAAGATAGGTCATGTAAAGGTACAAGATCCCAATGATAAATGTAACTGTCCTGTATACTTAAAATGTACCAATAAAGTTAATGGAAAAAAAAAGTGTCATTATGAGGCAGTAAAATAAAAATTAAATATAGACAAAATGTTATGTTTATTTTTAAAAAAGATTTTTCCATACGATTTACAGTGTAATTACATGTTGCTATTTATAGCTACAAATTAATTTGAAATAATACATTTAAATTTTGTAAGAAAAAACTTATTAAGGATAAAATTAAGGATTGTGATTTGATCAGTATTTTTCCAGATCACAGTTATTTTATATTTGTAACATATTTTCAAATCATTTATATTTTTGATGTCATAAATATATTTTAAATTAACAGCAAGACTAATGTCTTATTCTGTTTTTGCATTTAAATATATTCTTAATTTATTTTAACATTTGTTCTTCTGTGGCTGGTTGGCTATTTGGATACAGAGTGAAATCTTTCTGGAAAAACTATTACAGTCAATATTGTACTTAATATGGTAATTTTAGCATTAAACACTTTATTACTAGTCATCCTATATTAATAAAGAATCATAATATTAAGAAATAAAAAATTAAAAGAATAAAAAAGGAAGAAAGAAAGCACCATATTTTGAATACAGATTCTTATGGCTATATTACAGATTTAGTTAATTTTAGAAGTGAACCAGCATTAGAATAAAGCTCTTCTTTGTGTTCTGTGTAAAAAAGCAATCAATTGGAATTCAATTAAATTGAATAAAAATAATCTCTAGAAGGGTATATAATATTCTAGAATGAAATGCTGAAAAGTGAATCTTAAACATGCAAAAAATAAAATAAAATCAACTAAGAAAAACAAAAAGTTAGGAATAATTCAACCAAAAAATAAACATTTTAGGGCCCGGGATGTAGCTCAGTGGTTCTGCCGCCTGCCTCGCAAGCATGAGATCCTGAGTTTGATTCCTGGTGCAAAATATTAAAAAAATATATTTTGCCAAAATAAACAAACATAAATTGACAATACACAGACCTTAACATGAACAAACAGTGCTTCATTCTAGATTTACTTTCAGTGTTCTAAAAAGATTACCCATACCCTAAACATCTCTGTCTTATACTAGAATAAAATCACATCATTAAATAACTAAAAATTTTAAAAGGAAAATTGCTCTTATTATGGATCCAATTACTCATTAAATTGCCTCACTAAAATAAATCCAATTGCTTATTAAACTGCCTCACTAAAATAGTCTCAGATTTAAAATAATGCCTATAGAGAACCTGAGTGCATCATGTTACAGATAGCATGGAGGCTGCGGTGGCTCGAGCGGTTAGGAATTTCAACTTAGAGAACCGAACTGAAAGGGAAATCAGCAAGATGAAGCCCCCTGCGGCCCCGAGGCACCCGTCCACCCGCAGCGACCTGCAACAGATGAGCGACCATCCAGAAATTAAGAGAGACATTGCTAGGAAAAATGACAAGTTGCTGTCATTACTGAGAGATGACAATGTTGATTCCAAAGATCCTGTATCACCTCTGCGGGTAAAAGATTCTGAAATATGGCAAGAGACAAAGGAATCCAGATTGCCAAAGGGCCATCACTTTGGTATGGATATTAAGAACATTCCCAAGGCAAGATTTCCATTGTAGAGGCCTTGACACTTCTCAATAATCATAAACTTTATCCAGAAACATGGACTGCTGAGGAAATAGTACAAGAATATCATTTAAAACCAGAAGATGTAAATTCGCTTCTCAAGTATTTTGTTACTTTTGAAGTCAAGATCTTTCCTCCTGAAAACAAGAAAGCAATAGAATCAAAATGAAGAAAATCAC
>NW_004624730.1:42406313-42422688 GCF_000247695.1 Heterocephalus glaber | reverse complement strand
AATATATAATTAATATATAATATTATATAATATATAATTTCAATATATTATATTGAACATAGATTATACTAGGCTGGTCTCTGAACTGCATGATGTGCCTTTTCTCTTTTATGGCCACATTTGAAAATTTCAGATTTTTTTCTGACAAAGGTAGAGTTTTCTATTAGTTAGAAAGTTATCTCTCTCTAGGAATTACTTAATCCTTAAACTTATCAACTTAAACCTTGTACATCACAGAAACCTGATCATTACCACTGAAACTTCATCCTCACATGGGTGCTCCCTTATAGAACATAAATTTTGGTTGAATTCCAACTGCTCTGTGGTATTTTTTCATTTAATCATTTCAACCACATCATGGGCTAGGTACCCAATTATTCCTATTTACAGATAAGAAATGGAAGGCATAGAAGTTAAGAAACTCTGCCAAAGTCACCAAGGTAGCACATAGTAGACTTAGGACCTCCAATGGAGCAGTGTGCCTCTGACTTTTTTCTCTGAATTTTTCTGTCTCATTTTCATTCTTCAGTACTCCTCTCCAGATAATATGAACAGATGGTTTTACAGGTCTACAATGTCTTTATAATGAACACTACTTACTTTAACACTTTCCTTGATATAATTACTTTAGCAGACTCATTTCTGTACACACTCTTATTCTAAACTCTAAAAGGACTAGTTTTTAAATATGTTTTTGCCAGCAGCATGCATTTTGTAGAGAATCCACTGGACATGCAAGGTAAAGCATGCCATTATAACTCCATACCCTCTTCAGAGCCAGTTCTTCCCTACATTAAAATAGTAACCTAACACCACCCTTAACTTAGGGTTAACTCAGGGAAAAATATACCTTGCTAATAAAAATGATGAAATAAATAATTCAAGTTGTACTGCAATTTTTTCTGTAGAGAGAAATAAAGAATACTGGGACAACCAATAACAGTGGAGACATTTTTCTTTCTTTTCTGAGGCCTGTTTGAATGGTGATTGCCTGGTGATCCAAAAATGGTTATCAAGAATGACATATTCAACAAAAGTGGTAAAAAAATCAATGACCATGTAGGTAAAGTGATTAAGCTTAAACACATCTTATTGTTTACTCATTAACTTTTAAACATTAACCCTGCTTCTCTCAGCTTCCCCAATTTACTCAGTGACTAGGAAATACTTATTACTACATTTTTATAATACCAATAAACGTACCTACAAAAGTAATTCTTTTCTTCCCAACATTTTCTATTGGCTTCAAGTAATTAGCAGCAAAAAAAATTATTATATACAAAGTTTTGACAAATTTATTTGACCAAGGTACTCTATACACAAGCACAAGATATTTTGCTTAGTGCTGCATGTAGACAAAATAAGCCAACACACCAAGTAATTTGTTCTTTTTTACAGCTAAGACACATTAAGTGGCACAGTTTTCAAGGTCAGTACTTCTGGAAATCTTTACTCTTTGAGAAACTGGATACATCTCTTCTTAGAAAGTTAAAATTCTTTTTCATAGTCATGTGTATTCGTACATGCAGAGGTTAGTCAACAGTTTACCAGAAGAAAACATTTTAAAAATAAATGACTACATCAAAGATATGTTTTTGAATGTTCTCACCTAAAAAAAATTTTTTTTCAGTAATAGAAAATAACATCTTGTTAAAAGAAAAAACAGACTTTCAAATTACCATACTCATTTTGATTAGACCATTTGGTAGGCAGGAATGAGTAGTTTATTTTCCATACTACTATTTCCTGAGTTTGTGATTCTTTATCTGACTTGCAATATATTAATTTTATTGTTCTAAAATTTTAACCTGTTACATGTTATTTTAATTAACAGAATAAAATTGAAAATAACATATTTAAACAATAGTTCTAAAATGACTTTCAAGCAGAACTACTCCCATAGGCAAAAGTCCCTTTTTTTTTTGTTACTAGAGATCAAACTCGGGAACTTGTGCTTGCAAGGCAGGCACCGGAACCACTGAGCTAAATCCCCAGCCTCATCGAAAGTCTTTTTATTTTTTCCATCTAAAGACTTTTATCATAGATATTGTATCTGAATTATGGATTTTGTTTAATGGTTATTTTTCTCCTAATCTTACAAATCTTGGATCACAAATACTCTTACTTGTTTCATTCTGAATACTTACTTGACCATGTTTTATTCAATATTATTTGAAATGTTTGAGATTTAGAAGAAAGCAAAAGAACTTAAGAAACCAAAATGAATTATACATAGAAAGTTGCTTATTGACTTGAGATTTTTATTAAAGTTTCCAATGTGACCTTCTCTGTAGATGTAAAACTAACTCTCACAAATTTGAAATAGTTTTCACCTCAAGGGAAATGTGTCAAAGACTATCATGTACAAAATTCAGCACAGTTTTGAAAATCTTCCAAAGTTTCAAAGTTATGAATTTATTTCAAGGTATAATCCACTTTGTCATGTTTTTCAATCAATATTTTATCATTGTATATATTATAAGTGTTACAAGTAAGATTTTTACTTTTGGGTAAGTGAAAATTCTTTATCAATTATTCAGTTAAGAATATTTTAATTTTGCAATGTTATATAAAATTGTTTTTTCATACTTATTTAGAAGACAATAATCTCAATATTTATGACTTTTAATTTATATCATTCCTAGTTCCCTAATCTGTTTTTCAAGAATAGAGAATGCAAGATACTAAAGTCAAAATTTCCATAACTTAATTTCCTTTCTTTTCATCAAAAAGTTTGAAATAGATGCTTTTTCAAATTATAGAAATAGTTACAATTCCATGGATTTAAAAGAGGCAGAATTATTTTGAAAATAGTTGTTTTATAATTCTTTAATGTTGCAGATATATTCATGGGAGTTATGAATATAAAAGTGAGGAATGTTTTCAGCAGATGGTTGATACAGATTCTACTTTTTATTTAGAGTAACCTCTTCTGTTATAATTTATATCTGCATCTGTTGGGAACGTGATTATTCAAACATTTGTTTTGCTTATAAGACAAACTCCTTGGTATTGAAGTGAGATATAATGAGATTTCAACATTTAATCTTTAGAAATTAAACAAATACATATATATTCAGAGTTCCTCATGCCTTTTTCATAGACTGAGATTGTTTTAGAGAAGATTGTGTTCAGTATTCATATGAAAGAGCAATGACATTCTAAAATGAGAACGAGATGTGAGGAGAAGGTTTATATTCCACTGAGGTATGCTGTGCTTATGTAGTTCTGGGTACAATAGTTCCTTTCATATCATTTAAAAAATCAAAACAAAATAAAACAAAGGGGACACATTATCTTCATTTCAGTGATTAAAGAGTTCAAAATACTGAAAATATTTAGGGAAACAATATAAAATAAATTCTAGCTTGACAGAATGTCATCATCCCTTATCTGAATGTTAACATCAAGTTGTTGCAAAATTTTAAAAGTCTGAATAAGCATGTTGCTTTGAATTACAAATAAGAACAAAAAGTCAAACAGCGCAAATATTTAATTGTTTTCTGATTTTTTGACAAGTCTAAGAACATTGCTCACTTTACTTAGAAAAAAAATGACAGTAATAGTCCTCTATTAATTTTCAATTTTATTTATTTAAATATGTTTTCAGCTTTGGTCATTAAACATAGGACCTTCTTTCTGAGCTACATCTCCAGCTCTTTTTTCACTTTTTAATTTTGAGACAAAGTCTTGGTAGGTTATTAAGTAGACCAGGTTGATCTTGAAATAGTGATTTTCTTGCCTCAACCTCTCAGAGAGTTGGAGATACAGACATGCATCATCAGATGTGGCTCCATTTGTTGTTAATGAATATAAATGTATCCATCAGGCCAGAATGTGCTGTGGAATACCCAGAAATACTGTGGATATTTTGTGGTTAGCATAATGTTTATAAGCTTCACGATGGAAGGACTATCGGTATACTGTACAGAATATAAGGAAAGTTTTATTTGGAAAGGTTTATTTATAAGGAAAGTGGTAACAATGACATTTTGGAACAGATGATTCTTTGTTGTGGTAGGCCATGCTTTCTACGGTAGGGTGTCTACTTAGCAGCACTTTTGGTCTACATTCATGCAATGTGAAACACAATTCTTAAGTGTGAAGAAATATACTAAATTTCAATGATGTACAATAAGATTCAAACTGGGTAAGAAATATATTAGGATACAATAATATAACAATGTATTTCTTTAACCAAGATCAAAATTAGATTAAGTAAGAACTCAATTCACTATCAGGAAATAATTTAGACACATTTTTAAGTCAGAGGAAAAGAGAGACAAATTTTATAAAAAGGAACTAGATTAAGTTTACATTTGTTCCAATGATCATGCAAATTCTTCAAACCAGCATTCACCTCGAAGATGCTACATTTCCCTTTTAGCCAGTTTGATGAGACAGATCCTGATACTTTGTCACTTTTGATACCTGAGCAATTTTCTAAATCTGGGACCTTAAAAGTTTTCTGGCCTAAGACTGCATACAAACAAACCATTTTATGAAGTTAAATTTTCAGATGGCATACCCTAAAGAGCCAGATTCAATAAATGTGAGGTACGGTGAAGAAATATGCACTTTTCAGGTACTCTGGAAAAGTTTAATGTAGTGGATCTACCATACTCTGAGAAATTCTGGAATTTCACATGTGAGAGGTACTGAAAATGGAACTTCTTGGAAAACAGTCTATCAATATCACCCCAAAGCTTAAGACGAGCCTCTATTCAGTATTTAAATTATCCATGATTATTGTTTGGATCATTATAAATTCTCTATAGAAAAGATTGTTTGGCCATATGAAAAACTATGTGTATACTTACATTTTTGCAATTATTGTGATTCAACATACTGGATTATATTGTAGAAAAAAATCCTTATCTGCAATGAAAGATGCGTGTTCTAATACATATATTATATTATATATGGTGATATATATTATGTATATGTTGATTTATAAAAGTCTGTGTCTCTGTCTTGTCCAAACTGATTTAAATATATCTACCTCCCTACCTCCCTCCCTCAATTCTATCAGCTCTATCTCCTTTGACAATTCATCTAGACTTTCCTATTTGTCATATATATGTGTGTATGTGTGTGTTATTTTAACTTTCCTTTTGGACTAGTTATAACATCTTCTTGATTATCTCATATTATATGAAAATAATGAATTCTTTAACATATGCTTATTTTTATATTTGTGTGGGTCAAAATTTTATTTTATCCAGAAGATTCTCAAAAAAATTTTTATATAAAAATTTGCCTTTTGTGATACTATGACTTGAAGTGATTTGACTTCAATAATTTGGAAGTCTTGAAAGGAAAAAAGTACTTCACAAAGAAACATAGCTCTAGATAAAAGAAGCATACTAGTAATGTTTTTTATTAAATCATAAACTATAATAATATAATATATAATTTTCAATCTGGTCCATGATTATTTAATGATTTTTATCAAATTTCATTTGATAAAATTTATTTTCTGCTCCATTTAATAACTAGGTGTTACACACTAAATGTAGAGTGTAATATTTTTATATTTTTGAGATAGATTTACAATTAACTGGAATTTTTCCTTTTCAAGAATTAAACTTCTACTTAAAGTTTTTTAAACTTTAAATTTGAGAAAATATAAGTGACTTTTTTAAAGAAAGAAAATAAAATGATTGTAGATCATTTGAAAAACCAAATAATGTCGTGTCTATTTTCATAAGATTTTTCAATTAAATGATTGAATACATTAACTATTTCCAAGTTAGATAATTGCAGATAAATAATTTGGCACAGCACTTGACTTGGAGCAATTAACAATGCTAGAATGAAAATTTGCATGAAAGATTCAGAGACTTAAAGCACTGTAGTTTCTAGGAAAGAGATGTTCTGACAATAGTAACTTAGGAAAGGGTCAAGGGAAAAAGTAAAATGATAGAATGTATGGGATCTGGTAGCGACCAGACTCACATTTAGTACCAGTATGATAACTGTAGTGAATGTCTTTTTAAAAGTGAATGGAAGGAAATATGGCAAATACTGATTCCTCAGAAGAATTTTAGTAGATCTGCAGACCAGATAAAGAGTTACTTCTGTAACCAGTCCTAGTCTTGCTATCTCTTCTTTTTCTGCTTTTTTTTTGGTCAATGGATGATCACACTATCCAAAATTTGCTTTATACTATGCAGTTTCCTTGTAAGTACTTTACTCTTTGTCTGTTTCTGAAATGCTGACCATAGGGTCTTTATTAGAAAGTTGTTTATTTCTAATTCTGAGATGTCAACATTGTAATGCTAATAATATTGTTTTCTGTCAGATAAAAATTAGCTATGTAGATAAGTGGATCTATGGCATCTAATTTAGAGAAAATAGACATAAAAAACCTTCAATGTAGTGAAGAAGCTATACGAATTACTGATACTCTATAATTTTACTAATAATCCACCTATAAGAGCTATGAATTTTGGCATTTATTTTTCTATCTGTTGAAAACAAATTTGATGATGGTTTCCACTGAATATCCATTTGGCAAACATTGGTTTAAACACATAAAAATTGGAGCCACATGCACAGTTAGAAAAAATTTTTTCTATTTTTAATATACAGTATAACTCTTAAAAATGAGAGTGTATCTGATACTGTACCAAATTACCTGTATTACTTAAAAATCAATGGACTTTGTCTTATCTAAAATTACTATACTCAAATTGGTTAGAATTTTTTTACACTAAAGAGGAAAAAATGTTCTGAAATATTAAGGTTAAATTTCATTTTACATTTATATGCTTAACACAAATATTTAATAATAAAGCATGCATGAAAGTAATACTTATATCAAATATAATTTATGCAGAAAAAAGCTATAGAAATATCATAAGCAACATGGTTAATATCATTAATAATGTTGTCAGTTAATATTGATCACTTCATAGCACTTTATCACTATACTAAAAAAAGGTGCTTGATAATTTCCATAAAAAGCAATAATTTTGCATGATAAAACTTAGTTATTAATTAAATTAAGTTTTAACTTAGTTTGCTTTAATATAATTTGTCAGAATGAAAAAAGGAAGAATGTTGGTATTCTGATAGGCTACATTAGTGTCAAGCTGTAGATCTCAAATTTATGCCATCATATACAATTCATCTTTCTGAATTTGTAGACAATAATAAATTTGCTGCTTTAGATTCTAATTAAAAAACCAACCAACCAACAAACAAAAAACAATAAAATGTACATTTTGCTAAAATTGCTAAAACCTTTTCTGAAGCTAAACTAAAGGACATTTTGGTGATCTTAAATTCAAGTGACCAGGCTTGATTCTCATTAGTGATTAAACAATGATATATTTCAACTAAATATTTCATATTATTATAATGAACTAAATGAAGCATAATATTAAAGTATGTAATACTTTAATATGAAGCATCTTCAAGAATAATGTTTATGCAGGGGCTGCATTTTTAAAGTGGCAAAATGATATTTTTCCATGAATATTATTTTTAAAACATTAAAATGTGAGGTTGTTATTAACAATAATTAGAAATAAAGGAAAAGGCCATGTGATAGTGATTTGGACAATTTATGAGGCAAGAATTATTTTAGAAAGATCAAAATAAAAATTTTTGTAATAATTTATGAGGAATATGAAAGATTGAATTAAAAAGATTTTATGGCAGTAGCAAATGGAGGATTTTGGGCCAGGAATGTAGCTTAGTAGTGCTGCTGCCTGCCTCAAAAGTGCAAGGTCCTGAGTTCAATCCCCAGTACCCCCCAAAAAAATAAAAATAAAAAATTAAAATGGAGGATTTTGTATAAAAATATAAATTTTAATTGAAAATACAAGTAAAAAACCAATTTGGATATAAGACTATTTCATGGGAAAATTATTACGTAAACATATAAGTGAACTTAAATATTATGAACATTTCAAAAGATAACTAAGTACTACTCTGATATAAAAAAGATAAACTTAGGTCATTTGTAGGGAAATGGATGAAGCTATACTATTAAGTGAAAGACCATAATATTAAGACCATAATAGAGACCATAATATTAAGTGAAAGAAGTCAGACACACAAGCTTAAATATCACATGGTTTCTCTTATATGATACCCAAATTATAAATAAAGAGCAAAGTAAAAGATAGATAATAGGAAGTAGGGAGATAGATCTTTCTCAAATGAGAAGGGTTACAAGAGATGAAAGGGAGGGAGGGGAAAGAAAGGAAATAAGAAAAGGGATTAAGATGAGTTATGTGCTTGGACCACCTCCACACAGTAATATAAACATTAAGAACTGAAAACATGTACTAATAAGATACTTTTAAGGAACAGAAAGTAGACTCGATATATTTCAAGAAGTATTTTTAAAATGCAAAAAATATTTGAAACCCCAAATTCCTTCTATTTTGAAAAATCAGCAGCTTATAGTTCATTAGGAAAAATTCCCAGGAGAAATCTTGAGCATTTTTTTCTGCACTCGGTCTTATATCCTCTAAAGCATCTCTAACCGCTTAGGTAAAGATTTAACATCTGGAGAAAATTAAATTTGAAAATTAAATTGCAGATTTGACTTTTGACTAAGAAAATTAAATATGAGATGATTGGTAGAATTCCGTGTTCCATGAAAAATTAAGTAGTTCTAAATTGTAGACATAATTTGTCATGAGTAGTTGAAAACTGTCCACTTTTTATATTGATGGGTAAAAGTTAGTAACCTTATTCACTTTAAAGGATCATAGATGTATAAATGCCATAATCAATGTTATTAATCTATGTATTGGATATTTTTACTGTGTTAGAGGAAGACACTGCATAGATTATGAAACTGATGTTTAGTAGAACATGAAATTTTTTTCAAGGTCATATAACACGTACGAGACAGAAGCATAAATTAAAACCTAGAATCCTAGATCTGTTTGCTTTGCATAACATCCATTCATTCTACACATATTTATTACATGTTTTTGTGTCCAGAGTGTTTTTTGTTTCAGAGGCAAACTGAAGAAATGGAGAAATCTACTTCTTTCAGCCTTCAAGCTAGTTCGTTTCATATTATTGAAAAAATTGTTGCTAAAATGTGCTGTCCAACCTGCTTCTCATTTGTTTCAGTGAGTACAATGAACCTATAATCCATACATCCAGTCGGGGAAGCTTGTGGTTGAGTTTTGTCTCACCTCAAACCCACTTCAAATGCCTCTGACTGTGCAAAAAACTGATAATGCAAGATTTTGTATGTCTTTAACATTCTGTTAATTCACAGAGTGTACAATTTAGGATTCCAAAGAGATACATTTACCCTCTGCAAGCCTCTAGGACAAGCCTACGCTACCTCTATAACGTGGGGAGAAATAAAGTTTATTTCTTGGCACAGCTGTCTTCATGAAGGAAACTGATCATTGCTGTCAGGATGTCCTTGTGGCAGAGCTCATCAATTATTAAGACAGCTGAAATAAAGCTATCACCCATGCCATGCTCAGTTAACTTTGCTGTATAGAAAGGTACTGCATAGAACTCAGTGATTAGTTTACAGCTGGTTTAATTAAAGCACAACATGTATAGTAACAGAGTTTCCTTTGATTTACATACCTCAAAAAGATGTACAGCTGGTTAAAAACTTACAGTTTTGTCTAAAATCTTACTATTATCTCTTGCAAATAAGATATATTGAAGAAAAACAAACTAAAACATGTGTATGTAAAGGATTTATGGACACTGGAAAAGCTAGAAGTAAGAAATATTTTACTCTGTTTTTACTTGATCTTAACCATCAGCCTGAAGGTGTTATTTTAAGAAACAATTATTGCAATCGTTCAAAATATTTTTGAAAATGTGTACATGAAAAGTGAATTAATTTCATTCTATTTCTACTTTATGCTCCCTCTTTACCTCATAACTTTGCAATTGTAAAGTTCACAGAGAACAAAACTGTCCAGGATGTAAAAATGAAATAACACATAAAATATATAGGACAATGTTTTCCTTGAATTAGTCATAAGACATGTTAGAATTTCAAAAATTTTTTAATGTTCAATGTTGGTAATTTTTCTATTCAACGCTTATATAACATATTGAATGCAAGGGCATTTTTTTAAACTTTTTATATTTTAAAATTTTTATTTTACTATGATACATGTAGATATTAATAAAGAAAACATAAAAGCTGTTCTATGAAAAAATAATTTTTCATAACAAAAGCAATTAGAGAATAACAGTGGTAAATATACTGTGTATTATGATCTTAAAAGGATAAAGGTATCTTATTAAAAAATGAGTTGAGAAATTGGCAAATGAAAATATATTTTTTTAAGTAAGGATTTCAAGGATAGGAAAAATATTGAGAGCCATCACTACAGAAACCTTTGTTTCCTCAGGAGGCAGTAGTAGAAAGTTTGACTCTACTAATTATTTTATTGCGCTATGATGACACAGAAGATAATGCAAAGCTCTTAAATCATAATGATGGCTCTCATATTTCCATTTTGGAAAGGACATATTAGAAGCCAATCAATACAATGAACTCCCCAAAATGGAACAATTATTCAGAGCAAACTGCAGATTCTACTTGATTTGAGCACTGACCACTGCAATTTAATGACCACACATATTTTTAGATCGTTCTTAATCTCAACATCATCCAGGTCAGAGATATTAGGACTTTTCTTCATTACTATACCAAGTAATTATTTCCAATTAGTAATAAACACTGAGGAGAAAGTAAATCTAAACTAACTTCAAAATTATGGTGGATATAAAGTCCAAGAAGATACTAATTAAATTTCAACACATACTAAATCCATATATCTATGCATATCTATAAATGTACATCTAGGTGTATATTATATAAATGATGTTTATATATAAATCTATACATGTAAGTTAATACATACACACATATGCACAAGAATCCTCCCAAGGCCTTTTCATATATTGACTCATTTATTCCTGATGATAAGCCTATGATTTAAGCTTTAGTATTATATTTAAAATATTCAGTTATACTTGTTTTATGGAAAAGACCATTTAAATATGGAGATTAAGTAATTTAGCACATGATATACAACTTATAAGCAGCAGTGTTGTGATTCGATTCAAATCTTGTCAGTTTAGGTCCAGAGTATGTAACCATGTGTGCAATAATTTTCTTCAGGTTTAGTGAAAATTTCATGTTTAAGAGAAGTAGCATGAGAATTTAAATCATTAGTTCCACATTTTGTTCTGTTTGGATATTTCAATGTGTTTCAGCTTTCTCATTAATAAACTGGTGTAGGTATGTTCCTCATTTTTGGAATGATGGAATAATTAAATGAACAAACGTATGTCAAACTCTAAGTAATTTTCTTGAGGATAGTAAATACTTCTCTTTTCTTTTTTTTTTTTGCAGTACCAGGGATTGAACTCAGGACCTTGAGCTTGTCAGGCAGGCATTGCGCCACTGAACTAAATTCCCTGCCCAATAGTAAATATTTTGAATGATGTTATCTTTACAGTTTTATAGCCAAAATTCACAAACACGCTTTAGATGATTTATATACAACAACCTTAAAACTATCTTGTAGAAATTTGTTCAAGTTTTATACAATTAAAAAAAAAAAAACAAAGTGTCTGTGTGGATCTCTCTGAGGACATCTGATTCAACTTGAACTATGGGTATGCACATTAGGAAGAATTTCCAGAATTGTTCAAAATTCACATTATTTCTCTACCACTCAGATTGCAAATTCTGAGACTATTTCAGAATCTCCTGGCTCCAATGAAAAAATAAGCATTCCTCTGAATTCAGATATAATTAACTTTTGGTTTAGGTTTTTACAAGAAATATTGCAAGCTCTGTTCATAATCTGATACTATATATCTTATTCTCTGCTGAACTAGATATCTAAATTGACTAATATGGGAATCTGTATGGCACTGAGGTATTGCCTAGAATGAAAATTAATCTTAGAATAAGCCAGAATTTTAGCCCTTGGCAAAGGGACAAAGCTTTAATTATCAGAGAAAACAATTTCTAAATGAATTGTTTATACAATGCCTATTTTTTAGAAAATTGGAAAGTGCCTCAAGCTTAGTAGAATATGAAAAAATGTAGAATTTATAAAATATGTTCACAATAAAATGGATTTGCGATAAAAAAGTAAACTACTAAAAGTTAGGACCTCACAGTTCAAAGTTATAATGGGGGATGCTCTCACGTAAGGTTCCTTTTAAAACATGCTGCAGTGGCTGAGAAAGCACGGGAAGTTATCAAGTTGGAAGAGAAGACTTGGGGCACAGTGGCAGTTTGAGGGAGACAGAGCAGTGCAATGCCATGACAATGGAAATGGACCCTAACATTTCTAGAGCATGGTGGATCACAAAAATCATCACAGAAAGGCAAATGATAAAAGGTCTATTCCTAAAATAAAGAGAAGATTTGCATGATGAGAACTGATTCTATTTGAAATTAAAATTCTGGTTCAAAGAGACCAGTGTTACAAAGTAATAGAAACATGAGGGAAAATGAGTAGGACAAAATCCTTTCTTTTGGCCACCCATGATTTATAAGTTAGCTCTCTAGCAAAAATCATTTTAGCTAATTCTGCATTAATTTGTGTTTACTTTGTAATAAATTATGTGATTTTCTTTGTGTAATGTAATGAGATGACCAACCATAGTTGTGGTATATTAATGTGACTAAGAATATTAAATCCTTCTATTTTTAAAAAAAGTTTTAGTTTTTATTTAATGAATAGATTGTAATCAAGGAACATCTATATTTTACAGAGACACTGAATGACACTTTTGATCAAAAATTGTCCTTCTTGCACTATATTTCCATATTCCATAGTCTCTTTTTTTCTTTCAATTTTTATTTTTTTATTAGTACATGTGTGCATAATGATTATATTCTTTGTGTGAAGTTGGTAAAATGTACATAACTTCACCTACCCTCCTGCTTTCCCTCGATCTCTTAGTCCCCATCATATTTCAACATGTACCAATAAAAGAATTTTTAAAAAGATCAAACTCCCTATTCCCTATTTTTGTATCTTTTATTATTGTTTTTGATTCCTGATATAAAACAGCTTCGCTCCATTGCTCCCATGTGATCTTCACCATATCCGTATAACTTTCCTTATTCTACCCTCTTTACCTGTGCACACCCAATAAAAGATTGGCTAGGAATACTACTGTCACTTGTCACTGAGGTGAGTTCAACCCATGGCAGACAATCATTGTAAGTGCCAGTCCAATGCCAAGACTGCCTGTACTCTCAGGGTGACACTGTATAGTAGAAAGAGCACAGGACTTGAAGCAAAATTTCTAGTGGCTCTAAGGTAAAGAGTTATTTGGGCAAGTAATTCACAGTGTTATTCTGTGAGTCTTCCTTCTTGCAACTCTAGAAGAGCCAACTTCAAAAGTGCTTTACTAGGGCCTGGGGATTTAGCTCAGTGGTTCTGCCACCTGCATCACAAGCACAAGGTCCCAAGATCAATACCCAGTACCAAAAAGAAAAGTCAATAAAACATTTCTATTGTTGTTTTTACAAAGTATTCTCTAAAGAAACATACCTATAATAATAATACTATATTTCTGTTTTACTTGAAGCAGTTTTGTTTTGATGCTAAAGATTATCCAAATAATAAGCATTAAATTAAAATTCATTGATTGATAGAATTCTATAAAGATGCATACCAAGTAACTGCTATGTATCAATAGTGATAGCACAGTAATTCTTTCTGGCCATTGATAATGAACTATTATTGACTTTAATGATATGGCTAGCAGCAACTGTCATCATTTTATTCATATCTATTAGCAAGTACTGTGGGCATCTCTAATTGTTAATCATTTATAAGATGATAAGGGTTCTCAAGACTGCACTAAATCAAAGCTTATACCACAAGTAACTACAACATATTAAATAAATGAACATGTGAAAGTTCCAAAATGTTCTGATCATGCTTCTGAGATTTTCGACCATACAAAAGAGAACCAGTTTCATATTACTCGGAAGGGAGTTTTCGCTCTAGACAAAGGAATAACAAAAACAAAGTAATTATTCTAGGTATTTTACTGATATTTTCACAAGCCAAAAGGATGAATTGCAAAATTAATCCAAAAGGGGAACACACAGAGTCGATACTTTATGTTGTAAACTGTAGCTTAGGAATTACAAGGATTTTTTCCTCTGATTTAAGAAGGCCATAGTTTTAGTCCATTTGGGTTACTGTACCACAATACCATAAAGTTTTTAACACAAGTAAATTATTTCACACCTTTCCAGAAATTAGGAAGACCATCATTAAGATTCAGTATGTGATGAAGGCGCTGCTGCTTTTAAATAGCTGTCTTCTCACATAGCTAAATAAGCAAACAACCTCTGTAGGAACTCTTTCATAGGGACATTAATCTTATTTTTGGTATCTCTGCCTTCATGATTTAATCAACTCACAAAAGGCCTATTTTTAATACCATCACCTTTAGGGTTAGAATTTCAGCATGTAAATCTTTCAAGTATACAGTATCTAGAATATTATGGTCATATTTAACCTATGGACATATTATCACTTTCATGTGATGCATTTATATGTCACTGTGTCTACAATTTGAATTTTCTTCATTTTTAATATTTATGACATAATTATGTTGTAATAAAATATTTTAAGTGTTTTATTCTCAACTACTTATGCTTATATTTGTTTGTTTTTGGTACCGGGTATTGAACTCAGGACCTTGCGCTTTCGAGGCAGGCGGCAGAACCATTGACCTAGGTCCCCAACCCCTTAACTACTTATATTTATGTTTCTTTTTGAATAATGCACTAGATTCGTATCTCAGGACACATTTTATTTTCAATTTCTATTTCATGAGTAACTCATTGGAGATGATATAATACAGAGATTAAGGTTGTACTCTTTCTGAGGATGCACAACTTTCACTGAGTCTTCATGAAAAATAGAGAGAGGGGCTGGAAAAGCTCTGAGATTATCATTATGAAATATATATAGTAAATGAATCCAAACCCAAAGTAAAAATATTACTGATACAAGAAGAGTAACAATTTAAATAAGATCTTTTTCCAGCTAAAGAAAAAAGATTGCTGAAATATTCTGATTCATTGTGGTAAAAATAATTCCCTGTTCCCTTTTTCTTTGAAAAAAAAAGAATCTCTTCTGTGTAATAGCACTCCTTGTGAAATTTGAAAATAAGGTCTGATTTTTACCTTTGTTTCTACCTTTGTTGTGTGAGTATGTTTGTGTTCTGAATATATTTAAAATTATGTGTATATATATATGTACTTATACATGTACATGTTTCTCTATATTGTTACTTTTGCTATGGTTTCACTAGCTAGATACATCTCACATTTAGCATTTTAATATTTTCTTCACAGTATTTCTTCCTACAATAGCTTTTCTGTGACCCTTAAAGACTGCCAACTTGACTTGATTAAGAAATGCCCAGCAGATTGGTAAAGCGCAGTCCTGAGTGTGTTGGCCCTTTTTGACATATAAACCAGCAAACTGAGGAGGGAAGGCCTACCCTGGCTGGAGGTGGCACTAAATAAAAGCCTTGTAGTCTGGATGGTATAAAAAGGGAAAGTAGAAGGAAATATGCTTTTTGAAGAGATTTTGCCTTCCTGACAGTTGGTCCATCTATTGCACCTTTGTATATTAGTCTCCAGGTCTCCAGTTTCTTCAACCTTCCAATGCATACTTGCACAAACAAATCTAATGTGAGCTTCCAGGGGCCTTGGAGCCCTGCTGTATCTTTGATGCAGCATGTTCTGCACCTTGTGTCTTCCTGATTGAGCAGCTATTGGATCCTTCACTTCTCCAGCACACAAATGGCCATTGTAGATGCTCCCGACTCTGATCCTGCAAGTCTACCTAATAAATCCCCTTCCATAATCATACATATATTTTGTATTGATTCTGTTCCTCTAAAGAATCCTAATACATCATCCATAAACAAAGTGTCTGTAGGATTAACATGTGTAAAACATTTCTGAACAACTAGCAAATAGAATTTCCATTGCATATAAATTATTAGGTACACAATGGAATGTGAGAAAATTTATAATTTAAATAAACTTATATTTCATCATGTTTCTTATTTAATATTTTCTTTGCTAGGTAAAATATTTGATCAGTTATAAAATTCATTTATTAAACTGAATTTATAGTGATGGCACCTAGTTACTGTTATTTTTTTATTAGTACACGTCTTTAATATGTAATGATCACATTCATCAAGGAGAATTTGTACATTGTTCTTGACAGTAGAATGTTATTCAAGCATGAATGAATAATCCAAAACTAAATAGAAATTAAAAACTCAGAGCATCTCAGACTTTCATGTTTTCTTTTCGAGGTGTGTGTTTTGTATGTGTGTATGCTTG
>NW_004624730.1:42345808-42355856 GCF_000247695.1 Heterocephalus glaber | reverse complement strand
ACTTCTTATAATAATGCAAATTAATTGGCATTTCAATATCTCATTTTAAGCAAGTGTCATTCACCTATATAATGCAAAATTCATATTTTAACTGTAGACCTTAATGCTAAAAAATTATAGGTCTGCATAATTGAATCCATTCTTAAAATCATACTATATCAGGAATCATAATTATCTCTGTATTATTAAGTTATTAAGTTCCCTCTCAGTCTTTTAGGATTTGTTTAGAGAATAAGCCATTTCCCCAGTCACATTACTGCTGAAGTCGCCCTAACAAGTGGGAGAAGTAGAAGAGGCCACAGTTACTTAATACTATGTGGCCAAATGTTCTTTCTTGCAGTTTCCTTTAAGTAAGCATGAAAATAAGGAGAGGTGACATTTCTAACCCCAGAAGTCTTTTGACCACTTGTCACTTTTCTGATAGCAGCAATAATAGTTATTTCAATAGGACAGCTACTACTTGCAGTGCTAATCTCTTCTACATACCACTTTTCATTTAATCCTCACAGTATGTTGAGTTCAACTTCATCACTATTTTAGTAATGAGGAACCTGTCACTTATAAAAATTAAGCAACACATCTAAGGTCCCATAACAAGTAATTGGTAGAGACATAATTTAAATTTAAGTTCTTTTGTCAATAAAGCCTGTGCTCTTACCTATTGTGTTATGCTGCAATAGCTGCAAATTGCATTGAGTCATGCAGACTATTACAGTTTTACTTCCTTTCTTCTGCAGCCATAATGAGAAAACAAAATAAAAACAGGCTCAGTATAGTAAGTTTACTGCTCGTTATTCTCTCTCACTAGAAAATTTCTAATTTTTGTTTAAGAAATAAAGGTTTGTTCTTATATCTCACGGTCATACTGCTAATATATTTTTTAAATCTAAATTTTTAAATTAACATATTGTGCATATTTAATTGGTACAATATGATTTTAGTAGGTTCTTGAAGCTAAGCATCAAATATATAATAAAGGGTCGGGGATTTAGCTCAGTGGTTCCATCACCTGCCTTACAAGTGCAAGGTCCCAAGTTTGTTCCCTGGTATAAAATACATATATATATTAAAGACTTTACAATTAATGGAAGATGCAAATATTCCAAAGCTTACTACAATTTTTATATGTACTCATTAAAACAAAGAAGCAAACAAATATTTTAATTGAATTTTCTATTTACAATACATGTTCTCAACCATAAAGTATTGTGATTGAATTTACTTACAAATATTTTACAAAGAAATTATTTTTCTTGGATGTGGTGACACAAACCTGTAATTCCAGCTACTGAGGCAACTCAGGCAAGGGGACAGAAATATGAAGCCACCCTGGGCAAATTAGAGAGACCCTCTCTAACAAAATAAATAAAAAAGGGCTTCAGATATGGCTTAGCAGTAGAGCACTTGCCTGGCATGAATAAGGCCCTGCATTCTGATTCCTACTGAAAAAGATACAGACAACAAACAAAAAAACAGCTATTTTTGTGCTCTTGAAATGGAAAGGACAGGACATTATAAAAACAAGCTATGAAGTAAGATTTTTATAATATCAAAAATTAAGAATAATAACTTAGACAATCAAATTTCATATGCTATCACTATTTTTTAATATTTTAAAAATATTTACATACATAAATATTTACATACACAATTTAAATAGTCATCACCTTTCAAAACCACAATATGTAGGCACAATATGTAGGATAAACTAATCAATTTTTATTTCTAATCAATGTTTAAAATCTTTTTGTATTTATTCTTAAGCCACTTTTTGTACCCATTTTTCTTAGGTTTATCCAGGGCATAGAATTGTAAACACTTAAACTTTAAAATCTACTTAGTTATTTTTAAATCCTCTTCCTCAATATTACAAGTATATATAGGACTATATGATTACTCTTACTAACTGTAGGAAAAAAACAAATGTCACCAATTTATTACATATAAACTTTTCTAAAGTCTACATTTTCTTTTTTGATATCTTCTGTATTCTTGTAGCCTTTATTATAAAAGAAAACAAAAGTATTCCATTTATGTATTGTAACTTATTTTACTATATTTTTCTTTAGACTTTTATTTATTTTTATAAGTAAACTCAAGAAAGTAATACCATTTAAGATATTAAAACCAAAACATCAGTTTAATTATAAGTATCACAGATTTATTTGGATATATATTAGAATTCTCATATAGTTCAAAGCAAAGAGGAAGAAATTAGGGCACTCTATTAACTAAGAAATGACATACTTGGGGCTAGACATTATTACATTTTGTATTATAGATGTAAATTTAATTATACTTAAGGTCTTAATTTTAACCTAACTTATGATTTCCCTTAGGATTTGTATATGCCTGATGGGAGAATAAAACTGAAGTCAATTTATGTGAAGAAGTATACTTTTAAAAATGTATTTCTCTTTTAAGTAAAGAATTACTAATAGAGAAAAAACTATAATGATTTTATAATTTTATGAACAATTTTGTGTGTAATAGAAGTTGTTGAATTAGAAATCAAACGTTAATCCACGTTTGGTGGCACAGATTTGTAATCCTAGCTGCAGAATGAAGGAGATTGAAAAAGGAAAGTAGCAAGTCCGAGGCCAGCCTCAATGACTCAGTGATACCTTATCTCAAAGTAAAATTCATAAAAGGTCTGAGGATGCAACCTAGTGGTAGCCTGGTTGCTCAACATATGTGAGGCCCTGGGTTCAATCCCTAGTACCCCCAACACACACACACACACACACACACACACTCACACACACACACTTGTGTGAAAATTAAAATTGGGTATTAAAATGTTAATCAGCTGGGGATATAGCTCAGTGGTTCCCAGCCTGCCTGGCAAGCTCAAAGTCCTGAATTTGATCCCCGGTACAGTGAAAAAAAAAAAAAAAAAAAAAAAAAAAGAAAAGAAAAAGAAGAAAAAAACGGAAAAAAATTAAAATGTTAATCAATACTTAGGAACTAACTGCTAATTATAGGCTGTAAAAGACTATAAATTTAGGTCATGTATCATGGTCTCAAGCTTTCAGTGGCTTGGAGAAAGTATTCAACTCAAAATTATGTTTTACCGTTCGCATGTGTTATAACTCTTCTGGAGCAGGGGTATAAATGGTGAGGAAAGTGACAACCAAAGTAAATTCAATTAATTGCTAAAAGTGAGTATCATGAGAAAAGACATATATCTTCAAATCTGCAAAACAATTGATAACTGTGATATTCCGATATATAGCATCATTTAGCCTATAAAATAGAGATGCATTTGAAGAGACTATTACTGAGTTACATGCTATTGAGACGGGGGTACTAGGGATTGAACCCAGGGCTTCACATATTAAAATTAATAGCAAATTACGATGCAGCCAATCAGATCAATCTGTGTCCCATGGAACTGGGATGGTGCATGGCATATACTTAACTGGAAATGAGAAGCCATGCTAAAGTAAAGTAATTACCTGATGGGACTTTGTAGACTATGATAGGAATTTATGGTGACTAGAAGATACAGCTTTATACAATGAAGGAAGAAATAATATTTTCCAAAAGAAGTACAATGCAAAATTGCATATTTAATATCCAATGGAGAAGGCAAGAGGGCATTGTAGCTGTTAGCAATATTTAGTTAAATTTTACTGAATTATTCTTTCCAAAAAAGGAATCTTAAAATCTTAGTGGATTTATAACTTTAAACATTAATTCTTTGTTCACCATGAGTATAGGTTGAGCTTCAACTGTGTTTTTATTTCATGTTTTCTTCATTTTGAGACCAAGATTGAAAAACTATTGACTTTTGAAACATGACATTCTAGTGACAGGCGGCAGATATATAACCACCTGAGGTGACACATGTAATCCTCATAAAGCTTCTGGCTATGTCACAGCAAAAAATTGGACAAAAGTCAAAGGCCAAGCCTACTAAAGATGTAGGGAAGTGCAGATAAAATATGGCAAGAAAGGAGAGTTGCTCAAGTGGACACCGTCATCATGTACAAGAATAGCATTGAACTGTAGGAGTCTTCCTCTTTCCCCTTCATATATCTCCTAAAAGATTTTTTTAAACCAAAATATGTTCCTCAGTTATTCAAATATTTTAAATTTAAGTAAGTATGAAGCTATGATTTTCAAAGATGCTAACCACATTGTTTCATACACACTTAGCATGCATGTTTAACACAAAAGAAAATCAAAACTCAACTGTAAATTCCAGATTACAAACAAAGACAGTAAAACTCTTTGAGGAAAGCAAAAATTAGACAAGAAATCAAAAATTAAAACTCCAGGGACAATGTGACTCCAAAAGAATTACATATAATTGAGTGTGGTGGATGTACACATATAATCCCTGTACTTGGGAGACTAAGGCAGGAGGATCTTGACTCCCAAGTCAACCTCAGCAACAAAATCTTATCTAAACCTTTTCTAAACAAAAAGCCTCTGCAAACAACCAAAATAGAATGATACAAAGCAGAAAAGTTTGCTAAAAGTTTATGAACACTTTCCAGACATTTTCTCAAGTTTCACTGAATCACAAAGCATAACATCACTGACTAAAGCCTAACAAAACCTATGTTGATATTCCTAAGTTTCTCAATGTAAAAGAAAAGCAATGCCAATGAGCACTTTTATACTGTGTAGTAATAACATATGCAAGAAATAATGTTCACTTACCTGAAAGGACATGAATGACTACAACTTACATTATCAACTTTGAAATTAGTATTTTAAAAATATTTCAATCAGCAGGTATAATTTGTAGTGTATGAAGAAAGATATAGGTAAAAATTAATGTATAAATGCAAATATACTGACTATTTTATTTTTATTAAAAAGAAATATATTATTCATCACTATATAGCATGAACATTTCATCTATAATCTTTAATTATTTGTTTGTTGGTTTATTTTATGTGCTTAGCCAAATACAATTACACATTTCTTTGCCAGTGTACTTCTGTATGCCCAAAGGACATGGCTATTTAATTGCATAAGGGTTCACTGACTGATCATTCTTGCATTCAGCCACCATCTTCTTTTCAATAGCTATAATAATAAATTTCCTTACAGTAGGCTGGAAATTTAGACATGTACAGAGTAATGCAGAAGCAGAAGCTTTCAAGAGTTGAATGATTTTCTCCCTAATCTGTTGTTTGAATAAATTAAATAAAACATCAAAATTTGAAAATTTGAAAAAATAATATAATGCATCGCTGTAAATGCATCATATTCTGCAGATGTAAATAATTTTTAATATTTTTTCATATTTGCACTATACTTGTCAACCATGCGCCTAGTTATATCTTCTGATATTATTAATAATGTTCTAATGAATAACCTTGGATGAGTTTTAATTTCATAGAGATAAATGTGAGTATATCCTTTAATGCAACATTTTTAGCATCAGTTTAGTTTAGACATTATGCAAGTAATAAATTATATGGGGATTTGTTAAAAATATTTACAAAAAAATGTCAATGTGATATTGACAGATACAATTCTGGTCTCATAATTCTAAGATTTCATTTAATTGGCTTCTTATATTAATACAAAATAAAAAGCTTACTTAGTGGTATGTAAAGTCTTGCTATATTTATGAACAGGTCAAAATTCCATATAAGGACCAAATATATATCTGTATTTGTAAGTTGATGATATTATGAGTAAATGTGATTTAATACCTTCACTGAAAATCAAGGAAAATAGCACTTTAAATAAAATCATCAAGTTAAACATATGTGCTATGAGAATCAACATTTTTTAACCAATAACCTATGACATTTAAACTAATTCCAGATTACTGCAGCCTGAGAAGCAGTAGAGAAACTAATACCAAGTAATAACCAAATGTAGTGTAAATCAAATCTGTAAAATTCTACAACCAAATAAATTTTTGGATTTACAAGTGGATCATTGTCAACTATTTATATTTTACCTTTGCAAAAAGAAAAGAACTGAGCCAGGTGTGTTGGTACAAGCCTGTAGTCCTAACATTCTGGGAAGCTGAATCAGAATGATCACAAGTTCATGGTCAGGCTGGATAATTTAGCAACATTGGGAGACCTGAAGTCAAGAGAAAAATTTTACAAGGGCCAGTGATTTAGCTTAGCATAAGGGCCTTGAGTTCAATCTTCAGTAGGAAAAAAAACCTGATGAAATACTGTGATTTTATATATCTATAATTATGCATCTATTCTATAAAATGAATATTTGTCATTTTCATAGCATGAACATAATTATAATAATTTTAATTATATTAGCAATAAAATAACTATTGAAATATATATTTTCCTTCTTTATTGATTTTTTTCTCTTTGATTTTGTGTGTGTTTTTCAAATTCAAATTTTCATTTTATTTACTTTGTAGATAAAGATACTCAATCCAAATTGTGAGGTTTTTTTACATCTACATATATATTTATGAAGATATTTGGTTAACGGTCAATATTGAGGAGATTATAACAGAGAGCACTTCTATCATACAACACTGTTAATGCAAATGGTATATTTGATTAATTATTGTAGTATCATAAGGCACATACATTATAACTTAAATCAGGTTTAGCTATCATTTTGTTTTTATTCTTTATTTTTATTCATTTATAAAGTCATATTCGTTGATCAGGATTGTAGTATTACTTGTATTCTTAGAACCTTATTTCACATAAATGGCTTCAGAGGGTTACCTAATTTATCACGTTCGCCTTTTAAAATTTCATTCATTATTGTTGTTGTTGCTATTGTTTATCATTTTGGTTTTCTGAAACAGGGTCTCAATATGTACTCCAGGCTGCCCTTGAACTCACAATATAGTCCATGCTGGCCTCAAACTTGTAGCGATCTTCCTACATCAGCTAACCGAGGGCTGGGATTACAGGTGTGCACCAACATGCCTGACTCTCCTTTTTTTAATAGAAGAATTTATTGTAAGTCATGTTGATTATAATAATTAATTCAGAAAGAAATTCACAATTCAGTCATTTTACAGATGTGTGAAAACTTCATGTACTTAATGCCAACTATTAAAGGGAGTTTAATCAATTTAACGATTCATTTAAGTGTACATATAACCTAATAGTACATATTTTATTTAATATTTCATAGCATTGGTAAATATTCAAAAAGGAGAACTGACATGAACATACTTTTATGATTTCAAAAATTTATGCTATAAATTAATTTCAAAACATCTTCCTGAAAGCAAACTGTATTTCAGTAAAAATTATTTATGAAGACTGTTATCTGTACTCACAATCAAGACCAACCTTCAAGGGAGTAGAAGAGCAGCAAGAACTCAACACTAGGATTTTAAAAGTGGAAATATTCTTATTGTGGAGGTAAAGAGTAAAGTCCTAATCCCAGGGAGAACACAGTTATGTATTAAATGTTCCATTTTATAATTTTGTTTCTTAAGAATCAAATGTGTTTTTTGACAGTGTTTTCTGGGTATGAAGCTTATCACTTTTTAAAAAGTCAAATACCACAAAGAAAATATTATTTCCTCATATCTCCTCTTTATATAAATGAAATCACTATGCATGGTGACCCTATTCTTTTTCTATTCCCAACTTTCACATTACTTGGATGAAATGTTCTACAATTTTTAGAATCATCACAAAATATTTCATTTTTATTATGAAGTAAATAATTTTTCAATGATTTCTGAATCCCAAGAAGGCAAAGATGGAGAGTATATGTTAGATCAATAAAGTAGAAACTTTTACATAATGGTCATTTACTTGTAATGAATTCAGTATTTTTGAACACCTGATGTCAATGGAAAGATTCAGTAAAAAGTATTCCAGTTACTACTCACATCTAGATGTCAAGGCTGCATTTATTATTTATTACTAGATGAAATTGTTTGCTATATTAAGAATATAGGTCAAATACATGAAACAAACAGAATTTTTTTCAATAAATTCAAATGTCAAATAGCTCTTAAAATACTATGCCTTTGAACATTATTTATCTGAAAACTGAGCCATTATATTTATAAAAATGGTTGGAGCAAAGACACTTTGGAATAAAGCTTCCAAAGGCTATTTTTTGTAAGAAGAAGATTTTAAAGCTTAACAGTAGCAGCTGCCGAGTTCTTACTATGTGCCAGGCACCTTACAGTTAACTTTATATATTTTTTTCATTTTTACAATTTAAAAAAATGCTTCATTCAATCACCGTGAGAAAAACTACAAGATAGGTAATATTATCTCTATTTTTTTACACAGACAAAAATGCTTTGAAAGTTATGAATTTTGTCTAACATTAAATAGCAACAATTCTCAAAGGCAGAATCATCTCAATTAGAGACAGGAAAACTAGTGCATTAGGGAAACTCATGCATTTATTCAACATTGATACACTATTATAAGGTTAATTGCTATATTATCGATTATCCAGAGAAATAGTGCAAAAAGCAGACACATACACACACACATGCACACATTTTCAATTGATGTACTGTTGCAGATAATATGCTTCTTCTCCGGAAAGCATATTTTCAAGTTTAATATCTTAAGGCAATACCTCAATTGATATTTTAATATATATGCTGATATATTAAAATATTCAAATACTTATATATTCATATAAAATAATATACTTATACACTCAAATATTTCAAGACAATATTACCTTCAGGGTCTTAGCAGTAAAATAATGGTCATTTAATTACTTTTATCATTTTCTGAGGTAAAATGAATAGTGAATAAAGTTTAAAGGGAGAAGAAAATAAAGAGAATCCAAGATGGTTTAATAGACATTCTCAATATGTGTCCTATACATACATACACACACACACACACACACACACACACACACACACACACAAAGGCACATGCACACCAGAACAAAAGGTGCATGACCTCATTTTAAGGATAGTGATAGAAGAAAAATCTAGAACATTGTGAGGGAGAGACAGGAATCCTATACAGCATGGAGACTTAGAATGGTAAGATGGAGGAAAACTGCACACTACAATTTAAACACTGGTTCACCAGCTGGAGGGCTTCCCTGTTGAGTGAAAAGGGTAAATAAGAAGACTTTAGCACAGACAGGCAGGCCTAACTATGGGACAGTTCCACAGTCCTTACAGGCTTTGAACTCAGTAAGAAGTACTCCCTGGAGTCCAATTGATGGCTTAGATCCAAGAATAAATTTGCATTATGTTCCTCTCCCAACTCCCAGAGCCCAGTCTATGTCAATGTTCAATCTCAAGAATGGAGTCAGGAATAGACTGTATTCTGTCCTAAGGGTCAGTAGCTACTGCATGTCCATACCCCTTAGCCCTTCAGACATTCTGCAGCATGCATACAAATGTCTGCAAACTCATGAACACAAATAGATCTGGTTTTCTGACTATACTCTAGGGCCAAAGGAACCTGAACACCAGAAATCTAGGGTCCTAAATACCAAGGAGGGGTCACCAAGGATAAGTGGAATTGACATGATTGTTTCTAGGGACCAGAGAACCTATTTCTCTAAGTCACACACCCACACCAAGAAACTACTGAAACTTTCAAGAGAATTCACTCTACCCTCCTGGCCTATGCGTCATTGTGACACCTGCCACTACTGGAGGCCTCACTGCCACAAATACTTGTCTCCATGAGAAGTAAGAACACACCATACCTATACTTTTGACACTGTGTCTGCTATAGACGTTGACACTTCTCTCTGTGGGGACCAACGATATATGCCTCAACAGCCTACATCTTGACAGCATGATTACTGCTACAGAATCAAAACTCATGTATGCAGAGCCTGAGCAAAAATCCCTATTTCCAGCATCTGTTTCTCTAGTCCTAAATAAGGACTAAAAGGTATAATAGATAATGTGAAATAGGAAGAAAAGGGGCAAAAGGGAAGGGGAAGTGGGGGGAGTAGGGGAAAAGAAAGAAGGGAATGGAATTAATATGTGAAAATGAAAAAATGGAAACAAAGATTTTGTAAATAGAGAGGGATGGAGGGGTTGAAGGGAGAGCAGGGGAAGGGGGAAAAATAAGAACCAAGAGAGATTATGTAAAGGTGCAAATTTCCAATGATGAATGTC
>NW_004624730.1:42329523-42340028 GCF_000247695.1 Heterocephalus glaber | reverse complement strand
TATGTACAGGTGCAAATTTCCAATGATGAATGTCATTATATTGTATACCTAAAATGTACCAATGATTAGAATGAATAATCAATAATGCAAAATAGGAAGAAAAGGTCCAAGTGGTAGGGGAAGTGGTAGAGGCAGGGGAAAGGAAAGAACGGAAAGGAAAAATGCTGAGAAATGGAAAAAATGGAAATAAAGTCTTTGTATATAGGGAAGGGTGGAAGGGGTGAAGGGAGGGCTAGAAATGGGGAAAAAATAAGAACCAAGATTCATCATGTAAAGGTACAATTCCCAATGAGAAATATAATTGTGTTGTATACCTACAATGTACCAGTAAAAGAATTTATTAAAAAAATATATATCTTACTTTGATTACAAAAATCCAGCAATCCAGAAAGGTAAATAAAAGAAGGCGTAGAATGAAACAAGAAATACACGAAACAATTAGAAAAAAATGTTATCAAAATAACCCATCAATAATATTGTGATTGTAAATGAATTAAATCCCCCAAACAGAATATATAGCCTGCTGTATGGATTAAATCATATGCCTTATTTCATTTTCCCTATAGGAAAGTCATTTCACAGTAGAGCCACTCATAGACTGAAAATAAAGGAGTGAAGAAAAAAAAATGTTCCATATAAACTGAAATAAAAAATGAGCATAAAAGAAAGGTATAGCAATTGTAAGCTCATATGGACCCATTACTAGATTAACCTACTATATCAACCAAATATCAAATCTAAACTTAGAAGTGTACAGCATTGCAATAAAAGTTGGAGACTTCAATATTCCCCTTTCAACAATGGAAAGAACATTCATAGAGAAAATCTATAAAGAACCATTGAAGTTCATCTACACTGTAAATCAAATGGACACAATAGATACTTTAAAAAAATTTCACCCAAGAAGTGTGAAATATGTAGTTCTCATTAGTAGATGGAATATTGTCCAGAATTGAAAATATGTTAAACCACAACATAAGACTCCATATATTTGAAAAACTAAAATCATTCCATCCATCATCTCTGATTTCAAAGTCATAAAACTAGAAATTAACAAACAACAACAAAAAGGATAATAGACCTGTAGGATACAACAAAGCAGTGTTAAGAGGAAAGTTTACAACAAAGAATACCTACATAAAAATATTAGATTTCAAGTTAACAACATAATGCAACAACTCGATGACCTAGCAAAGAAAGAATAACCCAAATAAAAAATAGAAAGAAATAATTAATAAAGATTAAGAAAGAAAGAAAATTGAGACAAAAATATAGTTCAACACAATGAAAAAAATGTGAAGATAAACAGGATTAACAATTCCTTAACTGGATTAACTAAGTCTCCTTAGAGAGAAATTTTAATAAATACAATTTAAAATTAAAACTGAGACATTACAATTGACACACAAATATACAAAAGTTCTTAATAAACTGCTATAAATAATTATGTACTAGCAAATTACAAAATCTAGCTATTTAGATAAATCCTGTAACACGTATAGAAGAAATAGAACTCTGTCTAAACTGACCAAAAATGAGTAATAAGATTAAATCAGTAATTTAAAACCTCTCCTAAACACAGCTTAGAAATTGATAGGTTCGTGGCTAAATTCTACAAATTTTCTAAACAGGAAGTAATATCAATTCTTAAAATATTCCACCAAATTGAACAAGATGGAATGCAGATAAACTCATTTTACAAGGCCAGCATTACTCTGATCCCAAAACAAACACACACAAACTCACACACACACATACACACACACACACGCACACACAGACCACATACCAATATCTCTGATAAACATAAATGCAAATATTCTCAACAAAATTCTAGTGAACCAAATCCAACAGTACATCAGACAGATTTTACAACTTGGTCAAGTGGAATTCATCATAATTATGTAATGACATTTCCATATATGCAAAACAATAAATATAATATGTCACATAAAAAGAAATATGTCACATGATAATCTCAATAGATCCATAAAATCATTCAATAAAATGTATTATTCACTTATTAAAATAAGTTTTAAAAGTCAGGTATAGAAGGAATATTCCTGAACACAATGGACATCCTGCCAAACAAGAGAAAGCTGAAAGTCTTTTCTCTAACATCTGGGATGAGACAACCATATCTGTTTTCACCAGTCTTACTCTCCATAGTAATGGAAGTTTTAATGGGATGATCAGACAATAGAAATAAATAAAAGACATGCAGTTAAGAAAGAAAATTATCTCTACTTGAAAATGACATATTTTTATATAGCAAAAAGCTGTATTAAAAAGCTCTTAGAGGTGATAAATGAATTCATAAAAAGTGTAGACTATATGACTAACATAAAGAAGTAGTATTTTTTGCACTAATAACTTTGCTGAAAAATACAGTGAGCAATTCTATTCATGATAGAAAAATAAAGTACCTACGAAAACAGTTATGCAAGGAAGTAGGACTTTTACAATGAAAATTTTTAAAAAACTGATGAAAAATTGAATATGACCACACTCATATACACAAATGGAAAGATCTTGTGTGTCATGGATTGAAAGAATTAACATTGTTAATGGTTCCATGGTATACACAGTGATCTAAATTAGCTATGCAATCCCATCAAAATACAAATGGCATTTCTCATAAAAATAGAAAAAATTCTAAAATTTATTTAGAACCATAAGGGACCCAGAACAGGCAAAGAAATCCTAAACAAAAAGAACAAAGCTGGAGGCATAACAATACCTGACTTCCAAACATATCACAGAGTTATAGTTACCTAAGCAGCATAATATTGTCATAGAAAATGACATATGGACTAATGCGCAGGTAACTACCAAGAAATTAATCCACATAGTTATAGCCAAGTAAGCTGCTTTATTTATTTATTTTTTTTTTTGGTACCGAGGATTGAACTCAGGACCTTGTGCTTGTGAGGCAGGCAGTGGCACTGCTGAGCTAAAGCCCTGGCTAGCCAACTAAGATTTGACATGGGTACTTTAAAATATATTTGAATAAGACAATTTCCTGAACAATTGAGATTAAAGAAAACTGCATGTACACATGCAGAAGGATGAAACTAGTCCACTATCTATTGTATTATACATAAAGGAACTCAAGTTGGTCAACGACCTAAATATAAAACCTGATTATAAAAATACTGAAGGAAAACAGTGAAGAACACATAAAGATAGTTATATTGTTAGGGAAATCTCGGAAAGAAATACACAGAGACACAGAATTAGGATAAAATAATAAAATTTCTTCTCGCGAGCTGATGGGCATTCCAGAAACCAGTCTGGTCAATATCCGCTCCCTTTGTTCAGCATTTCCCTTTTTATATCCTTTTTAGCCATTATCTCATCCCTAGTGGTCTTTGATATGTAAATACAATTCCAGTTCCTATTTACAAGTCACAGACACAAGATAGGCCATGTACATTGTAAATTCACCCAGGCACGGTAACTTTGTTAGGTTAAGGAAGTTACTGGTTAGAGTCAGATAATCTTCACCTTAAACAAGGTGTTACAGGAAAAGCAAATCTTAAAAGAACACATTACTTATTTTGTTTCTACAACTACCTTAATATTCAATCTATGAAGTTATCTAAAACATTTCCTTATCAATATAAGTAAAGATGTTTCGGCTAAGACCTCCTTCCTAAAAAGGCAACAAAAGGAAAACCAGACAAATGAAATTATATCTATATGAATCAATTTTGGACAGGAAAATACACAGTCAACTGAAAGAAAAGGTAATATGAAAAATGGGACAAAATATGTGCAAACAATCAACCTGGCAATGGATTGTTATCAAGAACATAAAAATTACTCAACTAAAAAACTAAATATTCTAATTTTTAAAATTGATAAATAATTTGAATATACATTTATCAAAAGAATATGAAAAAACTGAATGTGATTGCACATGCTTGTACTCTCAGAACTCTTGGAGGCTGAGGCAGAAAGAGCACGTTTGAGCCTAGATAGGGCAATTTATTTATTTATTGGAATCTGTCTCAAAATGAAATAAAAATAAAAATGGCTGGGAATGTGAAGATCTTAGGTTCAATTCCCAGTTCTCAAGAATAAAAGTAAACAAGAAGAAAGTATAAGAAAGAAGAAAATATATAATTGTCAATATCACAAAAATGCCAGGTCACTGTCACTAATCATCTAATCATTGTGAATCTAAAAATATATGCAAATCAAAACTGCAATCATATGTCATTTCACTCCAGATAGGATGATCATATAAGATGAAAAATGTACATGATATCATAATAAAAAAAACAATCCAGGTAAGAGAAATGAACACTACATCTCTCACTCATTTGTGAAAGGAAAAATGTAGATATCAAGAAAAAAGTAGAATCTTGTGTATGAGATGTAGGAAAGGAGAGAGAATTGGAAAATGTGGAAATGATAAACTATGGGTACCAAACTACCCTTAGAGAAGAAGAGTTATTTCTAGTGTTCTGTAGCATGAATATACCATAACCTATAACAATTTATTATGTTTCAAAATAACTAGAAAATATAAGTTCAAAGATTCCCAATACTAAAATGATAACTATTTGAGGAGATGGAAATGGTAATACCCTTATATGATCATTAAAAAATGTATGCATATTTCAAATTATCTTTTTATCTCATAAAATATGTAATATATATCAATAAAAATTTTAAAATAATTTTAAAATTAAAAAGTTATAGATTATTAACCCTCAAGTTATAATGCTATGTATAAAGAAATAAAATTGAAACTCATGTGAAGGGTTATTTACCTTAGTAGTCAACATATGACAATATTTAGAGAATAAGCAAAGTATTAATCTAGTCTAGAGATGGTGAGCCTTTTGGAAATGAATGCCCAAATGGCAACCCAAAGCTCACTTATTTATTGCAAAGTGCCAACATTACAATTAAACCTGAATACTGAGGTTTTAGTTTAAAAAAAAAAACTCATAGATTAACATCTTTTGTCTTAAAAGAAAAACACAAAAAGACATGTGCCAAAACACAAAAAGACATGTGCCAAGGCTTGCCACCACTGCTAAGTCTATTATAATCTGTTTAGGAAGCTTTAATTTTTTAAAATTAATTTTATTGGTACATTTTAGGTATACAATATAATGACATTCATCATTGGAAATTTGTACTTGTAAGTAATCTATCTTGATTTTATTTTCCCCCTTCCTCTGCCCTCCCTTTAACCCCTCCTTCCCTCCCTATTTACAAAGTCTTTGGTTCCATTTTTTCATTTTCTCATATTAATTCCATTCCCTTCTTTCCTTTCTCCTACCTTCCCCACTTCCCCTTCCCCTTTGCACCTTTTCTTCCTATTTCACATTGTCTATTATACCTTTTAGTCCTTAGTTACACTTTCAGTTCTCACATCAGAGAAACCATTTGGTATTTACACATGTGTGTCCTACTTATTTCACTTAAGATTATTGCCTCAGTGTGCATCCGTTTAGCTATACATCTCTAATTTCTCATTTTTTATGGCTGAGTAGTACTCCTTTTTATTTTTAAAAACCCACATTTTCTTTATCCTGTCTCCAGTTGATGGGCAATTGGGCTGTTCCCAAGTTTTAGCTATTACAAACTGTGCTGCTATGAACATGGGTGCACATATATCTCTGTGGTATGATTCTTTTATTCTTTTGAGAAGATAACCAGCAAGGGAATAGCTGGGTCAAATGGGACTTCTAATCCTAGTTCTTTGAGGTATTTCCATTTGGAACAAGAAGAGGTCTAGAATAGCAAAAGCAATAAAGACAAGGGAGGGGGTATCACAATCCCCAACTTGAAACTATACTGCAAAGCCACTGTGATAAAAACAGCATGGTGCTAGCAAAGAAACAGACCCGAGGACAAGTGGAACAGATTAGAAGATGCTGAAACAACTCCAGACATACTCAGCAATGTCTTCTTCAACGAAGGAACCAAATACCCTCACTGGAGGAAAGATAGCCTCTTTAATAAATGGTGCTGGAGAAATTGGGTTTCAACTTGCCAAAGATTAAAACTAGACCTATATCTCTCACCATGCACTAACTGAAATCAAAATGGATTAAAGATCTAAATATTAAAACCAGAAACACTAAACTGGCTGGAAGAGAGGTTAGGTAAAACTCTTGAAGCCATTGGGATTAGAAAAGATTTTATGAACAAAACCTTAGTTGCCTGTGAACTAGAACAAACAATCAACAAGTGGGATCTCTTATTATTTGGAAGCTTTAAATTTATGGAATCAAGCATTAGAGTAGAATGATATCTTAAGTAGTATTCTTCCCAGCTCTCTTTTTATGGATAAATTACTGAACCAGTAATGGTTCATAAGAGTTTCAAATAAGTGGTAAAAAATTAAAGCTGTACTACAAGATCATCTGATTCAAAATATTGTTCCTAAAATATTTGTCAGTATTTCAATAAAATCTAAAAGTCTTACTCCCCTAGGTGTATGCTATTTTAGATCATCTGTGATTTGGTATTCATATCCCATTTGTTTTTTTTTTCTTTTTTGATTCATGACATATTTGTTTATTTGTTTTATTATTCACATTTGTGCTTCTAAGCTCCGAAAGCCTCCATAAATGATAAATCTATATATGCCTTGTGTGCTGAAAAACATTGAAATGTGCATTACTATTTGGTGATCTAGACATTCTCAGTCTAGTATAAATCAGAGTCCCCAAAGTTTAACAGTGATTTTTATAGATTTTCCTTTTACCATCATGTAGGTCCTATCTGCTTTCTTCTGACATCTCTTGACTTTTTTCTTCTTATCATTTCATCAAAAATGACTTGCTTTTTTTAAAAATAGAAAAAAAAAAGATAAAGAATGGAAAATAAGCCAGATATGTGTATGTGAAATATATTTTAAAATACTTAGATTTTTCGTTAATTTGAATTAAATATGGTAAAATGCACCTACATCCTCAATATCCAAACTAACCTCAGACACACCGCCATAGCGTTTTGATGCATAATATGGAATAGAGAGTGATGGTGTTTAGTATAAATACACCACAAAAATTTTCTGATAAGGAATAGGGTAGAGAGTATTTGATAGATTTTTAAATCCCAAAGGATCAAAGATTTCCAAGTTACTTAAAATCATGATAGCTACTCAGCACATAAACAATTTTCTGTCAGCTTACATGTTAATGGAAGAAAATTACAACTCATTTTGAATAACATTTAAAATATACTTATTGCACATATTTATGAAGTAAAATGTGATTTTTTATGTACACATTGAATAATAAATCAGGAAAATTAATCTATCTTCCACCTGACACTTCTACTATTTCTTTATGAAGAATGCATTCAAAATCTTCTGGGAACTTTCCTTCTATTTAACTTCAACATTGTACCTCGTGGACAATCTCTCTCCATCCCTCCTCCCTTGTGTTTAGATTCTGCATGAATGAGCTATTACAGTGTTTGTCTTTCTGTTCCTATTTTATTAATTACCTAACTGTCTTCCAGTTCTATCTATGTGGCCACAAATGAGAAAATATCATCCTTTTCATGGCATTGTAGCATTACACTGGTTTTTTTTTTTTTTTTTTTTTTACTGGGCATCAAACTTGGGTCCTTATGCTTGTGCAGCAGGAGGCAAAACCACTGAGCTAAATCCCTGGCCCTACACTGGGTTTTGATCAAAAAACACTTAACTTCATTGTATACTCTGGCTGCTGTGAATTGTGCTACACTATATGTAGCAGGTTTAGTTTATTTGTATATAATTTATATAAGTGAAAATCTATAGAGATTTAAAAATAATAATTTTTACATTAAGAATTGTAGAAGAGTTACATATTTGTCACTACTTTTATTTACAGAATATTTTTATTACATTTAGTTACAATATGACTAAGCTATTTTAGATTTGTTTCATAATGTGCACTAAAATTTTTATTGTCCACTAAATTATATCTAAGATGTAATTTCTATAATATATAAGATATATCTAATAATATCTATAATAATATCTATAATATCTAAGATATAATTTCACTGATATTTTCTTTATCAATACAAAGTCCATTAAATATATCTTATAAATAAATGATGCAAGGATTAAGAAAATGTATATGAGAATATTGAGTACTATGTATCCCTTGTGTATAGGCCCCTTTTCTTGGGTTTCTGTTTTTTTCTGGCTATATAATGAGGCCTAGAACTGCCTCTTTATATATTGTAATATAATGTATCTGATTGATACACATATATGCATGAATACATATTCATATGTATATATGTGTACACATATTTAAATATTTATATGCATGTCTGTACATACATATATTTGCATTTTCTTATGCAGATTTATGAGAAAAACTATCTTTTTCACATATAAATCAAAACCATAAGCTTGATGTTTTAAATCTATTTCATGAGTTGTCAAACAAATGCAAGTTATATTTTAAAAATTAATTCTGTAAAAATACCCATGTTAATAATGGAATACTGGTGATATATATTACTAAAGAGATCCAGTTACATTTTTTCTACTTAGTGAAATTCTAGAGAAATTCAAATGAAGATAGAAACTATTTGGATTTAATGATCTTGAGATACTTAACTGATGACACAGTGACCACAGTAAAATCATATTTAGGCAAACAAATATGTCATGCAGAGGAAAACTATTATAGCGTGATTATAGGAATTGAAACAATAAGATATTTTTCCAGTCACCTTCCAATTCTAACAAAATCTTAATATGAGTATTAAATCAATAGCAAAATGAGCAGAAACCAGTTTTTATACTAATGGATTTAGAGACTTCTACATTTTTAAAATATTCAAACATTCGTAATAGCAATGCATTAGAAATTGTGCTTTTAAGAACCTGTAGTGCAGAAGTTTTACTTATTTATAACCATGGACTTTTATAAGAGGTTTTCCATTGAAAGAATATAGTCTGAATTGGTTTAATATAAATGAGAAATAAAGCCATAATGCCAGTGGTTCATGAAGTTCAGCATGCATAAATTCTCCTAGTATAATCTTTCCTAATAAGAATTTTAGATTAACACCCTTAAGGGTTCTAATTGAGTTGTTTTTTTTTTGTTTTTTTGGAGTTTGACAAGGTGACAAAAATCTGCATTTTGCTGTGAAAAACAGATCATTCCATGAAAGAGATCTAGAGACAGGGATTAAATTTTGCTCCCTCTGCAAATGCAAAAATTGTCTTTTTTTTTTCAAAGACAATTCATTAGGTTAGATATAGATGATGTATAGTAATTAAACAAAATTATTCTGGAAAGAAAAAAAGTCTTACATTATCCTTTATATTATATAAAACTAATAAATTTACTCTTTTTAGTGCCTAGCTACAGACACTAAGTACAGTTAATATCTGATAGGATATAAATTTAAACTTCATAAAAAAAATAGAGTGATCAGAACAGGCATTGAATGGTTTCAGATGCTTCAAAGACATGCTGATTTTTTAGCATCAGGTTAAATGATTTATGGAAAGCTACTTGGTGCCATGAGAAATATGGTTAATGTTTAAATTTTTATAATATTATTATCAGAGCAGGAGGCCAACTCTTACAGTAATGAAAGCAAGGCTTATCATTAAATACCACACAGTTTCACCTCACTCTCTTAGTACCTTGTACCTTGGCTGTCAGTTCGTTTTGCTCTCATGCACAGCTTCTGGCTTTAAGCATAACAGGTACTCAATAAAGTTTCAAGGGATTGATAAAAAATATTGCCATTAATACACTTTAAAATTCTCCCTACAGTTCAAACACACTTATTCCACTGTTCTTGTCCTTTTTCTAAGCAGTTCTGGAAGACCTCTTTTGTTAATGTTTTTAGTTGCACTGTTGTGGTTGTCTCAATGTCCTCAATCTATTCAAAATGTTTACTTTTAATAATATTTTGGCTTTGGTGAAGGTCAGAAGTCATATTACTACATCCAGTGAATAAGGATGAGGGCACACCATGATTTTTTTATAAGCCTGCCTTTCGGTTGGATGGCACTTGGCAGCTGCACTGACCATATTTTGATCACATATCATAAAGGCATGAAAGAGGACTTTCAGCACTGCTTCAGAAAGTGGCAAGACAAATGAAATAAGTGTGGTCAAACTGAAAGAGAATATTTTGAAGGGGATTGATGGCAGCGTGTCTTTTACTGTACTTTAAAATTTTTTTGTTGTTAAATTCTTTTATTGATACATTTTAAGTATACAACACAATTACATTTCTCATTGGGAATTGTACCTTTACATAATACATCTTGGTTCTTATTTTTTCCCCATTCCTAGCCCTCCCTTCACCCACTCCACCCTTCCTTATTTGCAAAGAATTTATTTCCATATTTTCCATTTCTCATCATTTTTCCTTTCCCTTCTTTCCTTTCCCCTGACCCTCCCACTACCCCTACCCCTTTGGACATTTTCTTCCTATTTTGCATTATCGATTATTCATTCTAATCATTGGTACATTTTAGGTATACAATATAGTGACATTCATCG
>NW_004624730.1:42262126-42282720 GCF_000247695.1 Heterocephalus glaber | reverse complement strand
TATTAAAAAGCTTCTGCACAGCAAGAGAAACCACCAACAGTGTGAAGAGACAACCCACAATGTGGAAAAATTTTTCACCTGCTATTCCTCAGACAAAGGTCTACTATCTCGAATCTATAAAGAACTTAAAAAAAAATCAGACCTCCCAAATTTAAAGACCCAATCCAAAAGTGAGCATCTGACATTTCTCAGGAAAAGAAGTAGAAATACCAAATAAACATATGAAAAAATGCTCAACATCAGTGTTCATTTGAAAGATGCAAATGAAAACAACACTGAAATTCCCCCTCATCCCAGTTAGAATGGCTTCTGTCATGAAATCAACCAATAACAAATGCTGGTGGGGCTGTCTGGAAAGAGGAACTCTGCTCCACTGCAGGTGGGAGTGTAGACTGGTGCAACCATTGTGGAAATCAGTATGGAGATGCCTCAAAGAACCAGGACAGGAAGTCCCATTTAACCCAGTTTTCCCCTGCTTGGTATCTTCCTCAAAGAATTAAAAGAATCATACCATAGTGGTATATGTGCACTCATGTTCATAGCAGCACAGTTTGTAATAGTAAAAACTTGGAAAGAGCCCAATTGCCCATCAAATGGAGACTGAATAAAGGAAAATGTGTTTTTGGGGGGCCGGGGATTTAGCTCAGTGGTTTCACTGCCTGCTGTGCAAGTGCAAGGACCTGAGTTTGATCCCCAGTACCAAAAAAAGGAAAATGTGTTTTTTTTATAAAATGGAGTATTACTCAGGCATAAAGAAAGAGAAACTAGAGACATTTATAACTAAGTGGATGCACATTGAGGTGATACTCTTAAGTGAAATAAAAAGGACACACAGGTGTAAATACCAAATAGCTCTCAAGTGTGAGAAACGGAAAGTGTAAATAAGGACTAAAAGGTATAATAGATAATGTGAAATAGGAAAAAATGGTGCAAGGGGGAAGGGGAAGTGAGAGGGGTATGGGAAAAAAAAGGAAGGGAATTAATGTGAGAAAAAGAAAAAATGGAAACAAAGTCTTTATAGGTAGTGAAGGAGGAGAGTTTGAAGGGAGGGCAGGGGAATGTGGAAAAAATACGAACCAAGATGAATTATGTAATGGTGAAAATTTCCAATGATGAAAGTCTTTGTATCATATACCTTAAATGTACCAATAAAATTAATTTTAAAAAAAACAGTGGTATTATTGATCAGAGAATAATATAGACTTTCAGGCATTTTAATCATGTCATTTAAAATTAGTAATATGGATTATCAATTATTTAAATTTGTAGTTAAATTAAAAAACATTTTTAGTTGAAATTGAGAAAGATAAAGGGGATATAAAATTGATGTCCTCAGTAGATTCTGAAAATAAAAATTCTTTTCAGATAAACTGAATGATGTAATTATGAATAGTTTTTCCTTTTAAAATTAAATTTATTTTCTAAATCAATACATAAACTCCTAAAATTGCACATAATTATGGGGTACCATGTGATCTTTTGATAAATATATAGTTTGTGTAATGTTGAAATCAGTTTAGTCAGGTCAAAACATTGGATCAAAACATATGAATTTATATATTTAAATTAAGATCTTTTTATATACAGTGCCATTTTTTTTCAGAGATTGTTAGCAAATTATATATTTACCTGAAGTCTACAAGCAGACAAAATAAACATTAAATTGCTTTAAATTATTATTTTTTGATATATTAGATAACAAATGGGTCTTTGTGTTAATATGACTTTTACCTTGAGAGGTGTTAATAAATTGCTTGTCATCTGATTTATATTCATATTTTTATGTTTGGTCACCCCCTGGACATAGGAGGTCCATTACTTTTACATCAACATTGATAGCTTTTACATAAAATAAAATGATCAATCTCATTCACTCTTATACATTCTTTGCACTTTCCCCATACTATGCTTTTGTATTATTAATTATTTTAATATGTAGTACCTTTGTATTATCACAAAATTTTATACATTTTTTTGTATATTTGTGTTGTCTAAACATTTAGAAACTATCTCCTTACAAATATCCATATTTAAAGTTTGTCATTTTTTACATTCTTTACATACATATTTCATTAAGGTGTAATCTGGTTCATATAGCATAAATTAAGGATATTAATTTTTATTCAAAATCAGTTTTTCTTTTCTAGTTCTAATAAATTTTGTTTCAACTTGATTGACCATATGATGCCCAAATAAGGGCAAACATTATTTCTGGATGATGTATATCTCATCCAAACTGAGTAGTCACCTTCCCATTAGTTAAGAGGGCATAAGTCAAATGAAATGCTGGAGAGAGTTTGAATTCCCTCTCCAATTGACTACTTCCTGTGAACATAAATCTTGTCTTTCTTTTCCTGGTCTGTATTCTGAGGCCTTTACATTGGAATCTACACCACTTGTTCTTTGATTCTCGGGCTTTAGAACTGTACCACAAGTACAAAACACAAATCCTTCTGTCTGCTGGCAGCAAAACAAATTGTGGGATATCTTAACCTCCATAATCATCTGCATTATTATGTTAGCCAGTTTATGAAATAAAATTCACTATTTCAATCTACCTTCTACTGTTTCTTCACATCTAAAAAACCTTACTACTATCCCAGTGTACTTACAATAAATATAAAAAGTCACTTATTTATTAAGATAAAAATTACTTTGTGCACAGTAGTGATAATTTATAGTGTTTTCTCTGTTTTTCTGATCTAATCTTCTTAGAATAATGTTATTACTTTCTTCCCATGGCTTAAAATAGTATATTTTCACTACATATAATGGCAACATTCTTTTTTCTTTCATTAGTATTTTTGATATTTTTATTCTATGTAATTTTGCTATTTTTTAAGGTAAAAGAAAATTCTCAAAACTCTTATTAAAACTGATCAGAAACCATAGATTAATTTTGAAGATGTAGATTCTTCCTAATTCTGTTTTTCACTTACATGTATGGCTTTGATATATTTGTAATTTTAGTTTCCACTTGAATATTTTATAGTTATATATATTATAGTTAAGTGTCAGAAACCAAGTTTCATGCACACATACACACAAACACACACATACATGACATATTCGGAAATGGTGTTAACAAATGAGGGCAGCATGATAGATTCTGAAATCAGAGTTTAAATTTAATGCTGTCTGTGCTACATCTTAATTTTGTAACATTGGAGACATAATTATAATATTTTAAACCTCAGGTTTTTTTTCCAAGTAAAAATATTCAGAGAAAAAACATGCTGGAAAACAACATAAGTATGTTCAAGGCTTACTGTGGTTAAGATTATATGTTTTTTTTTTTTGGTACTGGGGATCAAACTGAGGTCCTTGTGCTTGAAAGACAAGCAGCAGAACCACTGAGCTAAATCCCTGGCCCAAGATTATATGTTTTATAGAGGAATAATAGTGATGAGACCTCTAGAAATAAACCATAGCATTCCTCTCCCACCTCCACCAAAGACCCTTGCACATACTTTTATTTAAAATTCACTTAGTCCAGGGCCAGGTATTTAGCTCGGTGGTGCCGCTGCTTGCCTCACAAGTGCAAGGTCCTGAGTTCAATCCCAGGTACAAAAAAATAAATAAAAAATAAAATAAAATAAAATAAAAGGCACTCAGTTCATCACTAATTGTTGCAAAAATTCTAACAGTTTCAGCATTGCTGAAGAGCCCAAGTCCAAAGTCTCCTCTGAGATTTAAGACAAACTCTTTAACGATGAGTCCTGTAACAGTGGAAAGAAAGTTAAACACTTGCAACATACAATGACACAATATAGACATTCTCATTCCAAAAAGTAGAAACAGGGTGTTAGAAAGGAATAGAACAAAAGCAAGACCTGTAAAGGAATAGGACCAAAACAAGACCAAAATCCAGCAAGGCAAATATTAAATACCATAATTTCACATGCAGCACTCAGGGCAATATGTGGCAAAATGTTATCTCTAAGAGGCTTACATGGCCCAGCCCCTACCGTACTTCTAGTGGTTGTAGCCCTTAAGTCTTTTCTCAGGCTAACTTTCCTCACTCCCCAGGTCTTAATGCACTTGTTCCATATTCTTGGCTCTTCCAACATCGTGGGCTCTCCACTGCACTGATTTCACCATCACAACTTTATGAACTGCCCTCTTGGGGGCACACTGCCTGGCCTTCTGGACCTTCTTCTGAAACCTGACCCCACAACTCTTACATTGAGCATGTACCTGAAACCAGCATTGTGTGTTTGATACCAAGGTCTGCTGCCAGCTGGAGCAGTACCTGAGCCCTTTGGTATCTTGCTGATGGATGTAGAGCCCTCAGAGGGCACAGTAAACTAAAATCTGCAGAATCATTTCCCTATACAGTTGCCATTCTGGAGTATGGTGACCTGAGGCTCTCTTCTCCAAGCAAAGTCTTTCAACTTTGCAATTTTGAGACTGAAAAAGGTGGAGTCCAGTTGGTTCTTGTGATTCCCTCAGGCCATCTGTTTTATTGCCCTTTTCCAAAGTGCTTGGCTTTTTAAGGCTAAGCTATTCAGAAACCAAGCTCTTCTCTGTTCCAGTCTTTGCAGCAGACAACTTTAGGAGAAATTCCTTTCTGGCCAAACTCAAAACTTTTAAATCATTCTCTTGGGCTCTTTCCTATTGATTTTAAAGATAGATGGACCTAAAAGCCCCCAGCAATACCCATTCCACTGGCTCAAATTTAGACTACCTTGAAATTTCTTCCACCAGATTAGTCCACTGTCCCTAATCTCAGTCTCATAATCATTCAGGAGACTAGGGAGTGGCAAACTAGCTGGGAAAGTAGGCATGATCTGTTCATTACAAGATCCTACAGCACATATGCAGAACAGTTTCCAAAGCCCTGCACATGGAGCTCTCATGAGCCTTGGACAGGAGAACTCAAGCAGGTTTTCAGTAGGATGGTCTAGACCAGCGGTCACCCTGAGGTATGGGATCCAAGCACTATCTCTCAGAACCTATATCTAGAAGTTCTCTCCTGTTTTTTTGAGATTTGTATGTCATAAAAGGACACAGACTTTATTAAGAGTTCAGTATCATAGCTTTTCTCATGACAGTCCACCTTGTGTCCTCCAGGGTGTACTTCTATCTTGCTTTTTCTTCTTTTACTTGACCCAGGCTCACTTTGCAGAGCCAGTTTCACCTTCATTCTTGACTTCTACTTTTTCAAGTAAACGTTGTCACCATTTGTTGATTTTTTTTCATTTAATTCTTGGTTTGAGATGAGAAGAACCTGGAATCCAACTCCAGAAGGAGAGGCCAGCAACTCAAAACGTAGTAATGTTTATTTGGTGAGTCACTTTTAGAAGGAGACTACCTGTTAACATTAATGTACCAACATGGGTACAAAGTGTAGAAAAATTTTCTGCCAGAATATAACACACATGGCCTTAGTCCAACCGCCAATACAGTCCTTGTTCTCAACTGAAATCTCCTGAGCCTCATCTTTACCAGCTGCATTTTGATCAGCATTTTGGTCTTCTGAGCTCTGACCAGAATCTTCCATCAAACTTAGTTTACAGTATTCTAGGACTGCTTCTTCAGCTGGCATCTCAAAACTTTCCAAACTTTTTCTGGAAGCCAGATCCAAAGGCATCTGCACCACATGGACAGGCAGCATCAAAGAAATGACCCCACCAAAATTTATCTTAGGCTCATGTGGCTTTTGTCTCATTGCTGAGACAAAATATCCAACACTTACAAGTTGCAGGAGAGGTTTATTTTGGCTCATAGTTTATAGAGGCTTCAGTCCAAAGTCAGCTGGTTCCATGGCAGAGGAGCATGGCAGAGGAGAGAACAGTTCATTGCAAGGCAGGCAGGGATCAGAGAGGGATCAAGGGAGGAAGGAAGGAATATCAAGGGAGGAAGACTCCCACAGCCTTCTATTCCTTGCCATCAGATTTAACCTCCCTATGTCACACCAATCTGTATATTCATCAATGGACTGATCCAGTGATAAGTGTAGCACATCCATGATCCAGTCACCTCCCAATAGTACTTGAGCACTTGAACACTTAAAACTGTGTGGGGACATCTAGCTAAAATTATAATAAAAGATTTTTCTAAGTGTTAAAATAAGTAAGCCAAGTGCTATAATTTTCTATAGCGTATATGAGGGGATGTTGGCCCGATAAGAAATAACAATTTGTTCTTTGACCAAATGACAACATAGAAAGGACATGGACATTGAAGAATTTTATTTTGAAAATATTACTATCATGACTACCATATAGTACATGGATTCAGGAGAAGCAAGATTGCACATTGGGAATTTTGTTAGAAGCCTACACATTTTTAGTGAATCAAAAAACAATGTTGGTGTCCTAAATGAAAGTGTTGGCAATCAAATACATAGGACAGATGAATCTGGAGTGTTTAAGAATATTAATTCTAGGTTTTTACGGTGGCAAAAAGTAGATTGAAGGTTTACTCCTAAGGTTAATGGTTTGATGAATAGGTAGAAATTGTTGTATGTAACCAAGACACAACAAATAAACAAAAGAAAGAGGACATTTTTTTGATAAGAAGAAACGTTTTACAAATGCTGCCCCATTAAATATTTTTTAGATTTCATGGTGGAATTTATCTATTAAGTAGTTAGAGTGGAATTTATCTATTAAGTAGTTAGAGTTAAATTTATCTATTAAGTAGTTAAGTAGTCACTGGGATTGTAATGAAACAACAAGAATTATTAATAAGTCTCAAGTAGAGATGTAATGAAGAAAATTATTTATGAAGAAAGACTTTTAAAGATGGCTTTTAAAATGGAAAGGTTAAAAAGACAGACTGCATTTTATTAGTAAGAGTTATTAACTCAGCAAGGGCAGTTTCAGTGGAGTTGTCAGAGAAGATGAGGACAGGTTCTAATATCTGGCATAATTAATGTGAGCTAATGATGAGGAAAGAAAATGTACAGTACTTTTTTGAAGGAAAGGAAATTTTGATATCCAAATAAAAAAAAAGACCCTTTATAACATTGGAGAAGCTTAAGCATGTTTTAAAAAGCAAAGATGAAGGTGTCAAATATGGGAAAGACAGACAGAGAAGCGGGGGGAGACTGAAAATATGACGTGGAAGCTCTGATACTAAAATAGAATAAAAAGGACATTTGTAGTTTTGTAACGGATGTGTTTGTTGAAAGTGTAGGCTCACAAGCCACACAGTAGACTTGGATATATCCACATCAATATTTAAAATACTTTACTTTAGTGAATATAATTTGTATTCTCTAAAGACATGGGAGGGTGGGTTCTAGGACATGAATGCAAGGCTTAGCATCCATAAATAAAGAATACCTCCTTTTGGACAAGAAGGAAGAAATTATTTTAGGTTCTTTATTTATGAAAAGATATTTATCTATAAATACATAATGGTTTTATGAATTTATCCTAATGATAAAAGAAGAAAATTTTATTGTGTGGTAAAACAGTTTGAATAAATTGCCAAAATAAATTGAAATATATTTTTCTTTTCTTTTCTCACTTTTCTTTCTTTGTGCTGTCTCTAGAACTGAAGCAGGGGCTCATGCATGCTAAGCACACACTTTACCACTGAGTCACACTTATTTGAAACATAGTTGAGTCAAGAACAGATGTGATAAGAATTCAGATAGTATTGGAAAGGAAACATTTCATGTATATAGACCCTCATATATTCTTTTTTCCTTCCAGTCACATCCTATTTGGGATGGTATAGGCCCAAAGAAGGTGAATGTTGTAATTTAGATCTAAGATGTTACCTAAATTGACCATGCACTCAGAAGTAGTGCTTTTGTAAGGTGATTGGGTCATGGGGTTACTGTGCTTAACAGTGGTTTCATCTACTGCTGACTTCGGCCACTTGGTGTGCTATTGGAGATGGGGCTAGTTGGAAGAGGCAGGTTACTGGGAGTACAAAGCTCCCTCCTCAACTCCTCCCTTCTTACTCTACTTCCTGGTTGCCAACATATGAGAAGCTTTCCTCTGCCAGATCTTTCCACCATCCCATTCCACCATCCCCTTCCTGCCTTGGAGGAAGTCTACATGACTAAATCACTAGCCAAAATAAATCTTTCCTTCTTTACTTTATGGTATGTTGCATTGTGCTTCAGTAACAAGAATGTGACTAAAATAATGGATGTGTAGATAATTCTAGAAAAGGGATTTTTTTTCATTACACACTGGGTATGATTACATTAATATGAGGGAGAAGTGGAATATAAATTTGATTACTTGATTTGATGGGCTAAGTAATTCATATTTGATCAGAGAAGGCAAAATTGATCAGAATAGCAGAAATGACCTTAAATGATTAAAGTAACAGAAGTGTGTTGGTTAGTGAGAGAACATGCCTAAGAAAACTGTTGTGAAATACCCAATTTTATAGACTAAGTTGCAGATATGATCATCACAGAGAATCAAATTCTTTAGCTCACCTTAAACAATAGATTAATCTCATGAAGCTATATGTATTTAGTACTATCATTTTGAAAAAAAACAGGATATGATCTAAACAGCAGAAATTGGTATATTCCACATCACCAATTAATCAGAGTATTTTCTCGGTTGCCATCTACACTTTGAGAAATGTGAGTGGAATATCCAAAAAAGTCTCCATAATAAGTTCAAAAAATAATAATAAAATATGTAAAATTCTTAACTAAAGTTTTAATGTCTGCATAATATATACTGACAAACCAGTAACAGAGATGCAAAACAAATGTAAAGAAGTTTAATACTTTTACAGTAAAGTAACAACAGTATAAGATAAATAAGGACCTTTAAAAACAACTGAAAACTAAACACTAAATGAGAAAAACATGGAAGAAAATTGGTAAGGTTTACAATGAGAAAATGAGGAACTTCTCAGAGTACAGTGGGACCTCAGTTCACAAACTTAATTTGTTTCATGATTTTAGGGAAGATGGCTACATTTGTGTTTGTGTGGGCAAGATGGCCATGGTTGTATTTGTCATTGAATGTGGAGTTTGTGAACTGAAGCAAAATTTTGTTGAATGTTTTGGTTTGACAACTGAATTGTTTGTAGACAGAAGCATTTGTGAACCCAGGCATTACTGTATTAGGTATATAATAAATATTGTAGGCTAATTTCCTTAAGAAATATTAATAACTTCACTTAATGAAAAATCATAGAAATTTTAAAAACAAGCTGCTTTTCCCTCTACTGGCAGTGAACAGAATTATTTGGTGCAAGTAAAGTGCTCTAACACTGTTCAGAATTTCACGTGCTGAAGTATGCTTAAAGAAACTATTTCTCTTTAGATATTTTAATGTCTCCATTAGTAGTGCCAATGTTTTTAATAGCATGACAGATAAAAGAATTGAGTGTTTGGGTTTATGAGTTTATAAAACCCATAAAGGAATCTTCTTAAAACGCCATGTCCCAATGATTAGGATTCTGCTTTATAAGTTCTGGATTGTTTTTGAAGAACCTGCATTTTTTTTTTATTCATTAAAGAATCTGCATTTTGACTACCAAGTGGAGGTTAAAAACAACCAAATTCATTTTTCTTATTACTGTTAGTCAGGAAGCTTGATCTCCTTGAGTTATCAAAGTCATTGATACATCTTTCAGATACAGTAATAATCAGCATGTACCTGTATTAATAAAATACATTTCCACATGCATGTGCCAGAATATGTTAGCAGTGTCTGTTTTATTTATATTCAGCATCGTGTTTGCATCTGGAGACAGGTAGGGAAACTGTGAAGGGACACAGAGTGAACATCTCATTCTTTGTTAAACATTTTTGTTGGTTGGTTTAATTTCATAAGTGGAGTAGCTGTACGTAGGTTTGATTTGGCATTTAAAAAAATCTATCCATGTTTTACATGCCTATGCATATAAACTGTTACTGGAAAGCACACCCGTTTCCCACAGTGACAAACAATGAAACTGGGGAACTGAGGAGGTAGGGAGCAAGCAAATTTACTTAAAAGATATAAAGGTAAGAAAGTGAAAGATATAAAATAAGAAGTAAAGCTGGCCAGGAGGGGTTTCTGAGTAGGATGTCCATGAGGGCTTGTTGCCTGGGGTTTTTTTTAAAGAGAGATTTAGAAGGAAGTTTGTTATCTTAGCAAAATAACCCTTACCCTATAGGAGACTACACATTTTAGAGAGTCCAATGCATGCAGTATTCACTCAGTGTCCATGCAGCAGGGTCCATCTGGCCTCCAGCCAATGGCTGCCTGTCTGATCGAACTGGGGAGGTCCAGACAATGAAAGGACACCTAGCAGATGTTTTTGTAAGATCTTTGGAGTGTTGTGACTCAATTTTGGGCTTCATAACCCATTTGGGGACGTAATAAATTCTAACTCCTGTCTCACTAATCCTCTTACAATACAAGCAAAAACATAAAATGTAATCCAAAATAAATATGTGTACCTCCTTAAAATCTAAATAGTCACAAGATATAAAGATTAAAATAGCCACAAAATGTGAGCAAAGAGCAGCTTTTGAAAAAAAAATTTAAAAACTTATTATCATTATTAGTAGATTAACTTTAGAAATTAATGGGTTTCATTGTGGTATCTCCTTAAATTATGTACTTTTGTCTATTCCCTGTCTGCTACCTTTACCCTCCCGTCCCCCAGCATCCTTCCTATTTCCTAGTATCCTCTTCTACTTTGTGGTCAATTTTACAATAGCAGCTTTATCCAAGTTTGTTGCTGCTGTTGTTGTTGTTTTCCTTTCCTTTTTGAAAAGAACTGAATCCTATTCAGGCTAATTAAAATGGAACACTATTCTTTGAAAGGACATTTGGCAATTGTCATAATTGCTGGATGAACTATGACACCAGGTCTTGGATCCAGGAGCAGTCTCTCAAATCCTACTGCAGAGAAGGTTTGGTGATGAAAACCTTGCAGCTGCCAAGCATCAAAGAGTAGACTGAACTGCCAATAAAACCAACCTATATCACTGTGCTCCATCACTCCATGACTTTTGCCTTTTATTATTGTTGCGTTAGGTAGATTTTTATCTCCCTTCACTTATTTTCATCACCAAGTCTTAATTCAAGGTCTGTGTGTGGTTATTTTATCGTTGTTATTGAGCTCATGCCACAAGTACATTTAATGATTGCAAGGAAAATGAAAAAGCTGACATTATTATGCTCCTAGATTTGGTGACTTTCTAATAGTTTTACTAAAAATCATAACATGAAGAATTTTTCAAAAGAAAAAAATGTTCAAATGCTGAGAAACAAAAAATAATGATAATCATTTATAATAAGTATTCATGATATAGACAACATATAGATTTTCAAGAAGAAATTATCAAAATAGTTCCTGGTTTCTATGTGCAAGTTTATAGAGAAGAGTTTATCAATCTCAGCCCTACTGATATTTTGTATCAGATAATTCGTCACTGTGGCATCTGTCTTGTGCATTGTATGATGCTGAACAGCATCTCTGGTGTCTACACACTGGCCAAACTTTCTCAGTTATGATTAAAAAAAGTTTCCATTCCTAGACAAATGCACTCAGGATGAACAAAATTGCACCAATTACTGCTATAAAGTGATGCTTCTGAACAGAAGCATAATAATATTATGATATTATTATATCATAATAAACAACAGGTACAATCATGAAATCCTAGTGAATAGCACATACTGTTGTAAACACCTAAAACTTTCCTGAACTGCAGAGTAATACAGACAACTTTCTACATGATGCAGCTCCAAATTCAACATTGCTGAAAAAAACTCTTGAAGTTTTCCCTTCACAGTGGCTAGCTTCCCAGTTTAGTAACAGATGCCACTACATCTAATTGCTTCAATCAACAGTATGAGCTATCCTGTCATATTTTTCCTTAACGCTACACCTACAATCCATCTATGAACTATGAATCCTATGAATTATGATTAAAAAATATGCCCTGAAGATATCTATCTCTCTTCATCCCTGACCACTGTTTTTTTTTTCCAAATTATTCCGTACAGAACAAATACATTTTCTTACATATCTATTTCAATTCCTATTTCATTGTAATGTGTTTTCAGAAATAAGTTTGAGTAACTTTTGCAAATATAAATAAGATTATATAGGCATGTATGTATATTCCAGTTGTTGTTCATTGTATTTAAAATAAATCCAAACCTATAAGCTTACTAATACATTCATGAAAAATCCTTGTTTGTTCTCTGACTCTGACCTACCTCTTTCCTCAGACTTGTCCAAAATTTTTTTTTATCAAATCTTTGTTATTGGATCAAGCTTGCTATTCTGCTGTACTCCAGGGGACACCAGTCATGCTATCTACAAAATACCTGTTATCTTTTCTGTCAGCTGCCCTTGGATCTTCCTGAGAGTTTTGTTAATGTGGCTTCTAATCAGATTTTAGCTTAATGATTAACTTCTCAGAGTCTTTCTGTGTTCTTCCAAATATAAACTTCATCAAAAGACTATTGTGTAAGTGTGTTTTAATTCTATGGATATCATATAGTGTGTGAATAAGTCTTGTATGTATAAATTGATTCAGTATTTATGTACTCATTATCTGTGTCCCTATACTCCTTTAGAAAAAGAAATTGTTTAGAATTTTCTACACATATCCTTGGAAAGGAAGATAGTGGCTAGCATATAGTAAGGCTTGATATTTGTTGAAATAATGACCTAGGATTAAAATCTCCTGAGGAACTGAGGACCCTGTGCCTTTCTATGATAAGCCCTTATCAAAAAATATTTTTATCTAAAGCCCCCAAAAAACTGACAATAAGGCCCTTTGATTTTTACAATCAGGGGAAAAATAACTAACATATGATTTTTGATACTTTATTTGTAGAAATAAAACACAGAAGCAAACTAAATTAGTACTTCTCAACTATCATTTATTATTTTCCCAAAATAGGCTGGACATAATCTCCAAAGAGAGGATACATTTTTAACATGAATATATGTTGCCATATATAGTGTTGCTATATCAATCATTTGTTTATTTTTCATAACTTTTCCCAGAAAACCAGTGAAAGCTTATTTACAGATCACTGGGTTATGTTTGAGTAACACCGGTTGAAAGGAGAAACTAAACTGAGGTTGGTTCCTTTCATGTATCTGTCACCAAGCTGAAAGGGTGATTTTGTCATATTTAAGTCAGAGCACTAGAATCTTTGTATGGCCTTATTATATTTTGTATCTTTGAAGTTTGTCTTTTTAATTTTGAAAATGTCCACTCAATGAAATGCTCCATATCTTCCCGAACTGAGTTATAGTCTTTATAACCTGCCTTTCCCACCCTGTTCTTAACATAACTTCTCCACTAATACTAGCTGCTAATAGGTGTTTCACCATAACCAAGATCCAGTATATGACAGTAGAGATGCTTTTTATAAAAGGTGACTGTAAGCATAGCTCTTGAAGGTAATTGGGAAATAATCTGATTTGAGTAAAGAGGTAGATGGATATTCAGCAGGCAGACAGGAGGTAATGACATGTGCAAGACACAGAGGTGGAACTTAATGAGTACAGGAAATGATATAGTTAGTCGACAAGGGGAAACAAGACTTAGGTAACATTTCTATTCTTTCCTTTTCTGATTTATACTCCCTATTCAGAATTTTTTAATGGAAGGGAGAATAGATATACATGCATTCACATTGAATAGATTTTTTTACTCCAAAATCATTTTCAACATGCAGAAGCTTCCTTCATGATCTTACAAAGAACACTATTTCACACAATCTACATTTCATACATCCCTCAAATATGAGACAAACAATTTTTTCTGAACCAGCTGCAGCAAGCAGGTTTCTCCATTTTCATTACAGCAAAGAGGATTTGAATGATTCATCTCTCGTTGTTTAGAAAGCACACATACATATAAGCAGCAGCTGGGCTCCTGCTCTCCAGGCTGAAGATAAAACAAGTGTGTTTGGATTATGATGGATATCACTTATAAATGTTACATTGACTCTTGTTACTGTAGATGTCACTATTTCCTTAGCCTCTTATGCATTCAGAAATATTTTCCCGGGGTTTGCATCTGAACATGATTTTTACAGGACCTCATAAACAAGAAATAGTGTGATATTTTTTATTTTCAGAAAAAAATTTTAAGAAAGAATGTTTCTTTTCCATAAAGATGCATTTTGTTATCTCAACTTTGAAAAAGATTTTTAAAACTACAAATATTTCTCTTTCTCTGATATGTACTTATGTTAGGAATGACTTTATGTATTGTTAGGAATGCCCAATATATGTTACTTTGTTGGCTGTGCCAGTTTTAATGTTCAGATTTCTCAAATGTGGTAGCACTTATCTAAAACACATATTTTCTGATTTATTTATTATGAATTTTATTAGCACAAGGCAGAACATATCTATTAGTCTGTACATCTTTCCATATATTTCTTCTGCGTAAAACATAAGAATCCTACTATTACTTCCATGTCAACACCAAATTTTCTAATTCAAAGAAAATTTTGCCATATTTATTTTAATTAAATTTTGCTCTTTAAATAAATATATTACTTCCTAAAATAATCCTGCTTTCCAAATGAATTTCTTTTAGTCTTACTACTTCACAGCTGATATATATATATATATATATTTATATATATATATTTATATATATATATTTATATATATATATTTATAATTGGCAATGTCACACACCTGTAATCACAGTCCTCAGGAAGGCTGAGGCAGGAAAAATCACAATTTTGACTCTAGCCAGTGAAACTTAGTGAGTCAGTCTCTTTCTCTCTCTCTCCCATCAAGAAATCAAGTAATCAAGAATGCCGCTAGCAGCAAAGAGCAGAGCTGCCCCCAGCACAGAGGAAGTGAACCTTCTGGACTGCCTTACCACTGCAGCAAGTGCCAAGTAGGTGAGCCACACAGGGGTCAGCAGCACACATCTCCCTTCCCTCCACCCCAGTTGAAATGAGAAGATACTTAATCAAGTCTCAGAAACAGACTCCCAGATCAACTAAAGCAACCCCAAAGGGAAACAAGATGGAAAAATCTGATACTCAACCACCTGGACTCCATGTACTGGCAACAAAAGAGGATATGGAAAAAATGAAATCAGAAATAATTTCTCAGATAATAGCAGAGATTGTGCCCATAGTGCAAGACATAATTATTAAGTCTAGAGAGGACACAGATTAAAAAAATAGAGGAGCTGAGGAACATGATGGAATCCCAACATAGGAAACAAATTGAATCCATAAAACAGATGCAAAAAGATATCCAGGAGATTAAAAACTCAATTGAATATTTACACAGCAGAATGAGCCAATGAGAGGACAGAATTTCAGATGTGGAAGATAGAACTGCAATTAGTGACCAGGAAAAGAAAAAATTCATTAAAACAGTAAGGAACAATGAGAAATCAATCCAGCAGCTGCTAGAAGAGGCAAAGAAGAATAACGTAAGACTGATTGGAGTCAATGAAGAAACAGGAGAGAGTGCAGATGTCATAAAAAAAAAACAAAAAACAAAAAAACTGTTCACAGAAGTGATGGCAGAAAACTTCCCAAGCGGGATGGAAAGAACTTCACATACAGATAAGGGAGGCATATAGGACTCCAACAAGCTATGATCAAAAAAATTCTACACATAGACGTATAAGAGTTAAGATTCCATAAACCTAATAGAAGAACAAGATTCTACAAGCAGTTCGAGAAAAGAAACAAATCACATACAAAGGAAACCCCATCAGAATCACAGCAGACTTCCAAATGCAAATCACCAAGGCAAAAGAGCTTGGAGTGATGTATTCCAAGCCCTAAAGGAAAAGAGCCTAAAACCCCGATTGATGTACCCTGCAAAACTATCTTTCAAAATCGTTGGAGAAATAAGATACTTTCATGACAATGAGCACCTTAGGAACTTCATGAATACCAAACCAGCACTCCAAAAAATTGTAAGCAATATCCTAGGAAAAGAGAACAAGGATCACAACCTCAGGAAGCACAGTAGAATGAATCTGTCTGGCACAACAAGAACTTAAATGCAAATAGGGAGAATCCAACAAGAAGAAAAAGTCATGACAAGGATAAGTCAATATGTATCAGTTTTAATCATCAATGCTAATGGTCTCAATTCACTAATCAAAAGGAATAGATTGGCAGAATGGGTCAAGGAGCAAGATCCAACAATATGCTGCATACAAGAAATACACTTAATTTAAAAAGAAGCAAGTAGACTGAAAGTTAAAGGGTGGAAAACAATATTCCATGCAACAGGAACCCAGAAAAAAGCAGAAGTAGCAATCCTCTTTTCAGATCAAGTGGTTTTCAAACCAACACTGATTAAGAGAGACAAAGAAGGACACTACATTCTTATAAGGGAACAATCCTAGAGGAAGAGATGACAGTCATAAACATATATGCAACAAACACTAATGTATCCACCTATATAAAAAAAATATTAATGGATATGAAAAATCAAGTAAGCACTATTACAATAGTAGTGGGAGAACTCAATACCCCACTGTCACAAATAGATAGATCAACTAGACAAAAAATAAGCAATGAAATACTACATCTCAATCAAACTCTTGAACAAATGAACTTCACAGATGTTTACAGAGTGTTCCACCCCACAAAATCAGAATACACATTCTTTTCAGCTGCATATGGGTCATACTCAAAAATAGACCACATACTCACTCATAGAAAATGTTAAACTAAGTGCAAAGGAATTGAAGTTATCCACTGTATATTATCAGACCATAGTGCAATGAAATTGGCGATCAATAGCAAAAGAAACTGCAAGAATTTCATAAACACATGGAAATTGAACAACACACTTCTGAATAAAAAACTGGTCTCAGAGGAAATTAAAGAAGAAATCAGATATGTCCAACAAGTAAAGGACAATGACAAAACAACATGTCAGAATCTATGGGACACAATGAAAGCAGTCTTATGAGAGACATTCATAGCAGTGAATACTCATGTTAGTAAAACAGAGTGAGCCCAATTGAACAACCTGATGCTGAACCTCAAGCTTCTAGAAAAAGAAGAGCAAGACAAACCCCAAGCTCATACAAGGGAGGAAATTATAAAGATCAGAGGAGAAATCAATACAATGGAGACTAAGAGAATGAGTCAAAAAATCACTGAAACCAAGAGTTTGTTCTTTGAAAAAATCAATAAAATTGACAAAATCTTAGCCAATCTTATCAGAAAAAAGGAAAGGGCTAAATCCATGCAAGAAATGAAAAGGATGAAATTACAAAGGACCCAGCAGAAATCCAGAAGATAATCAATACCTACTTTGAGAGCCTATATGCCAATAAGATGGAAAACACAGAAGAAATAGACAGATTCCTACATAAGTATGAATTACCAAAGTTGAACTAAGAAGACCTAAAAATTCTAAAATCCCAATATCTATCAATGAAATTGAAAATGCAATTAAAAACTTACCAACTAAGAAAAGCCTGAGTTCTGATGGGTTCACTGCTGAAATCTACAAAACATTTGGAGAGGAACTATTGCCACTATTGCCTACAATCTCCAGTGAAATTGAAAGGGAAGCAATACTCCCCAATTCATTCCTGGAAGCAAGCATCACCTTGATTCCCATAGCAGAGAAAGACCCAACTGAAAAAGAGAACTATAGGCCAATCTCACTAATGAACATAGATGCAAATATCCTTAATAAGATACTGGCAAATAGAAAATCATCAAGAAGATCATACACTCTGACCAAGTGGGATTTATCTGGGGGATGCAGGGATGGTTCAACATATGCAAATCAATACATGTAATACACTATATTAAAAGAGCCAAGGACAAGAACTATATGATCAATAGATGTACAAAAAGCATTTGAAAAAATCCAACATGCATTTATGATAAGAACTCTCCAAAAAATTGGAATAGACGGTCTCTACCTCAAACTTATAAAAGCCATCTATGACAAACCAACAGCCAATATCATACTAAATGGTCAAATCTGAAATCCTGCACACTAAAATCAGAAACAAGACAAGGATGTCCACTATTACCACTCCTGCTCAAAATAGTTTTGGAAATATTAGCCACAACAATTAAACAAGGGAAAGAAAAGGAATAAATATAGGAAACAAAGAAGTCAAATTGTCATTGTTTGCAGATGACATGATACTCTATATAGAAGACCCCAAGAACTCTGCCAAATGTCTTCTAGACTTAATAATCAAATTCAGTAAAGTAGCTGGATGCAAGGTCAGCACACAAAAATCAATAATTTTCCTCTACACGAATAAAAGACTCACTGAGAAACAGGGCAAATAATTCCTTTCACAATAGCATCCAAAAAACTGAAATACCTAGAAATCAATCTAATGAAAGAAATCAAAGACCTTTTCTCTGAAAACTATAGCACTCTGAAAAGAGAGACTGAAGATGATACCAGAAGATGGAAAGACATCCCTTGGTCCTGGGTAGGAAGAATCAACATAGTGAAAATGGCCATACTTCCAAAAGTGCTATATAGATTCAATGCAATCCCAGTTGAAATTCCAGCAACATACTTCCTGGACCTTAAGAAAAGAGTTCAAAAATTCATTTGGAACAAGAAGAGACCTAGAATAGCAAAAGCAATTCTAGGTAACAGAGACATAGCAGGGGGTATCACAACCCCCAACTTGAAACAATACTACAAAGCTATTGTGGTAGAAAAAAAAAAAAAGAGAGAGAGAGAGAGAGAAGCATGGTACCAGCAAAGAAATAGACCTGAGGACCAATGGAACAGATTAGAAGATGCAGAAACAACTCTAGACTCACTACTCATCTTTGACAAAGGAGCCAAACACCCTCACTGGAGGAAAGATAATCTGAAAAATGGTGCTAGAAAAATTGAGTTTCAACTTGCTAAGGATTAAAACTAGACCTATATTTCTCACCGTGCACTAAACTAAAATTGAAAGGGATTCAAGTCCTAAATAGTGACACAGAAACACTGAACTGGCAGGAACAGAGGTTAGGTAGAACTCTTGAAGACATTGGTGTTGGAAAAGATTTTATGAACAAAACCTCAGTTGCCTGTGAACTCGCACAAACAATCAATAAGTGGGATCTCTTCTTACTACAAAGCTTCTGCACAGCAAGAGAAACCACCAGCAGTGTGAAGAGACACCCCACAATAGGGGAAAAAATTTTCACCTGCTGTTCCTCAGACAAAGGTCTACTATCTCGAATCTATAAAGACTTAAAAAAAAAATCAGATCTCTCAAATTTAAAGACCCAGTCCAAAAATGGGCATCTGAAATGAACAGACATTTCTCAGACAAAGAAGTAGAAATAGCAAACAAGCATATGAAGGAATGCTCAACATCACTGGCCATTGGAGAGATGCAAATGAAAACAATGCTGAGATTCCACCTCACCCCAGAAAGAATGGCTGCTATCATGAAATCAACCAAAAACAAATGCTGGTGTGGCTCTGGGAAAGAGGAACCCTGTTCCACTGCTGGTGGGAGTGTAGACTGGTGCAACCACTGTGGAAATCAGTTTGGAGGTACCTCAAAGAACTAGGACTGGAAGTCCCATTTGACTCTGCTATTCCACTTCTGGGTATGTTCTCCAGTGAATTAGAAGAATCATACCACAGTGATATATGTGTACCCATGTTCATAGCAGCACAGTTTGTAATAGCTAAAACTTGGCAGCAGCCAAATTGTCCATCAACTAGAGACTGGATAAATAATTTTTCTTTTATAAAATGGAGTACTACTCAGCCATAAAAAATGAGAAATTAAAGACATTTATTGCTAAGTGGATGCACACTGAAGTTATACTCTTAAGTGAAATAAATAGGACACATGTAAATATCAAATAATTTCTCTAGTATGAGAAACTGAAAGTGTAAATAAGGACTAAATGGTATAATAGATAATATGAAATTGGAAGAAAAGGAGCACTGGGGATGGAGAAGTGGGAAGGTAGGGGAAAGGAAAGAAGGGAATGGAATTAATATGAGAAAATGAAAAACTGAAAACAAAGGTTTTGTAAATAGGGAGGGATGGAGGGATAGAAGGGAGGGGAGTGGAATGGGGAAAAATTAAGAACCAAGAGAGAATCTGTAAAGGTGCAAATTTCCAATGATGAACGTCATTATATTGTATACCTAAAATGTATCAATAAATTTAATTTAATAAAAGAAATCAAATGACTAATGCTGACAAGACTGGGGGAAAAATTTACCCTTCCACATTTTTGGTGAGGAATATAAATCAGCATGAAGATTCCTCAGAAAACTAAAAATAGAAATTCCATTCCACCCAGTTATTCCCATTCTAGGTATCTTCCCGAAAGAGGTCAAGACATATTACATGTGCATTCTTACATTTATAGCAGCATAATTCATAATGGTTAAATTTTTTTGAATTAAATTCTTTTATTGGTACATTGTAGGTATACAACACAATTGCATCTCTCATTTCCCATTGGGAACTTGTACCTTTACATGATTCATCTTGGTTCTTAGTTTTTCCCCATTCCTAGCCCTCCCTTCACCCCCTCCACCCTTCCCTATTTACAAAGACTTTATTTCCATTTTTTTCATTTTGCATCATTTTTCCTTTCCCTTCTTTCCTTTCCCCTGCCCCTCCCACTACCCCTACCCCTTTGGACCTTTTCTTCCTATTTTGCATTATCCATTAT
>NW_004624730.1:42190182-42231237 GCF_000247695.1 Heterocephalus glaber | reverse complement strand
AGGGCTAGGAATTGGGAAAAAATAAGAACCAAGATACATTATGTAAAGGTACAATTCCCAATGAGAAATGTAATTGTGTTGTATACCTAAAATGTACCAATAAAAGAATTTAACAAAAAAAATTCATAGATGCTAAGATAATATCTATCTGATACTTTTTATTGTTTTCCTACTTGAAATCCATAAAGATAGGATTTATCATTCATAGTAAAACATTTTTTGCTATTTAGTTATATTATTTCTGATCTAACCATATAAAGAAGCCAGTTATTCACTCAAAAAATGTATTAGAGGTTGCAATGTTTATCTTAATCAAAAATGAAAAATAATTTAAAAATCTAGTATTTCTGAAAATTGAAATTAGTTCAATGCATAAGAGGTAAAAGAGAAATTAATAAGCTCATGTGTACCATGAAGGTATCCACAAATACCTTGTAATATTGCTACCGCACACTTATGACAGGAAAAGTTAGATAGAAGTTTGACTCATGGCCAAAGCAGGTCACTTTTTTAATTGGCAGAGTGAAAAGATGTGTACAAAGCTTTACAAGAGAATGTATAGGGAAGTCCAGAGAATTTTACAAATCCAAACATACAAGATAATCTGCCTGATTCATTCTACTTCATCAGTCTCATACTAATGAGAGACATGGTTAAGAAGTCACTGCTTTAACACAGAAAAGGTCATGCAATTTCTTTTATTATTTTATACTAGAAAATTGTCTTTAATATCCATAGTTTCTTCCTTAATACTGGAAGTAAATGAAAAATAAGACTGCTTTTGACATACTATTAAAATAGAAATGCTAGATTTCAAATATAAATAATATTTTAAATAAAATAACAAAAGAATATATAGTGTTATATGAAATACATTATTTTACTAAAATAATTTTACCTGTCCTTTTGTAAAAAATACAAGTCTCTGAATCTAAATTCATATAACAAGTGAATAGGGGATATATTGAAATCCACAATAGCACAATATTATGTCTTTTCTTTTAATCAGTGAAAAATGTTAAGGAATGGAAACACTTCTTTAGAAGCAGGTGGAAAGAGACAGATAACAGAGTAATTGAATGTGAATGAATCCCTAAGAAAAAAATGTGGAGTTCAGTTGCATTGGATTTGTGATCCATTTCATAAATGTAAAGATGACAAGCTGAATCACAGAACAGTTATACACCATATCTTGTATTCAAGTTAAATACTAATGGAGAAGATACCAAGGTAAAATCTAAGTAAATAGTTTAATACAAGTAGATTAGTCCACTAAAATATATTACAAGATATAATTAATAATTCAGAAAGACTCTTATGGGATAGATATAATAGCAAGATTGTTGCCTGGGTATTGGAAGAACACCATACCTGAATGGCTCAAGCTGTGGCCAGATCTAAAAGCCTAGAGGCATCTTTCCTATCTTGCATACTGGACTCCCCACTTTTCTGGCACTTCCTTTAACATTTCCCCCTTAGAAAAAAAGGTACACCTCCTCCCTGGTAGGGTTCATTTAATTTTACATGAATACAGTTTTTGAAGCTGCTGCAAATCTGATTGGTTCTCAATGTAAAAACAGAACATAATAACTTTTTGGAGTTATTTCTAAACAGAACTTGTCTCTAATCCTAATGTAACAAAAATGTATGCAGTGATCAATATTTAACAAATTTTTTTCATTTGATATATTTCTAAGCACAGAGCAACCTAAAGTAGAATACTGCATTCTGTATTCCCGGGGTTGTAGCAGGGTAAACACTGGAGGTGCAAGCACTACCATGGAGTGTATTCACTGAACAAATCTGACCATTAAGGAATGAATTTGCCTATGAATTTAAAGTGACTCATATCCTCTTCCCTCATGTATACCTCCTTCTCTTCCCAATTCTTGTTAATTCCTCCTATGGCCTGAGAACAGAGGACTCCTCTTCTGACTCACTGCACTCTCTTGGTCTGGGATCTGTGAGTCAAAAACACCACATTCTCTGAAAAAAAAAAGAAAAAAGAAAAAGAAAAGAAAAAAAAAGAAAAAAAAAAACCACAATGTTTTCCACTGTGAGGTGCATTGAATTGAATTTGCACTTTCTTTTTTTTTCTTTTTCGGTACCGGGGATCGAACTCGGGAACTTGCGCTTACGAGGCAGGCACCAGAACCACTGAGCTAAATCCCTGGACCTTGAATTTGCACTTTCTACCTAAGAACCAGCAATGAGATCGGGCTGTTTGCCTTAGCCACTAGGGAGAACACAAAGTTCGGCTCCTAGTACTAGAGGGGCAGAATCTCTTCCATGGCTTATTTTTGCCAGGGCAGTGGAGTAAGCTGCTGAAAGACTGAAGAAAATATGTAGAGACAAGAGTGTGGTATGAATAGAATAGATTGAGACTTACTAAAAAAAGGATAAGGTCCAGGGGCAAATGAGGTCTGGTGATAGTAGACTGGAGAGGAAACCACCAGGAGGTCAGGCAGCTCCAGCCAGACAGGAGACCATCAATAATTTTCAGTGCACAATGGGAGCTGGCTCTACTATAGCATTCCACAGTCTGCTTTTCCATCCTCCTTGCCCAGTGGTGGAAGACTGAAATACAGTACTCTATAGTGCTCTGTTCCACACCTGATTACTGCAGAGGAAGGGTTTTGTAGATTAGGCTACACAACAGTGACATTGTTAGCTTACTTTGTTCCATTTTGTGCTAATCATTCCAAGGATCAGTTGATTTACAGTATGTTTAGAAAGATAGTTTCTGATTACACAAGTGTGACTAGATCTCAGTGTCCCTCAGTTAATAAATACATGGACAGTCCAGTCCTTGTCCACTTACAGTGTCTCCTTGAAGTGACGAGAATCTGGGGAACACAAAAGGGGATTGCGGGAGGACTGAGCTTAAAAAACTAGGTTTTTTGCAGGTAAGCAGACACAAAATGAACACAGGTCATTTACCACTATAAAAAATATTGCTTCTGTGAAGAAATTCTAGATTCCAGGTAAGAAAACTAGTCATCAGACCATCTGTTGAGTAAAAAGACAATTCCATAACACATGGTAACTGACAAGGTCTTGTTCTTCATTTCTTCTTAGGGTGTTGTAGCTAGCTGCTGTTTTACCCAGGATCTTAAACTCTCAAAACACTTTCTTTTTTAAAAAATCTGAAACAATGCTCATACAGAGAAACTAAATTGCATTTTATGTAGAACAGAAAACATAGTGGTAGCTATCAACTTTACTGCTATATCCTGAATAGGTTTTTCTGCAGTACTCGTTTTAAGATTCCTATACTTACATCATATTACTAGTATAAGTCATTAATAACATGCTTACTCATCACAATAACAGAGATATAGTATTTTTCAGAGACACAAAACAGCATGCTGGGGATCTAGCTCAGTGATTCCACTGCCTGCCTCGCAAGTGCAAGGTCCTGAGTTCGATCCCCAGTACCAAAACACCAAAAAACCCCAACAACAACAAAATTTAAATTCTGTTTAAGGTAATATAAGCGGTCTTTTTTTCTTTCCTCTATGAATCTTAGCATTTTTTCTGACCAATTCCAGATCAAACAAATTTTGTGTGCCCAATATTCTTTAGATGAATTTTACTCTCAGACACATTCATGGTTCAAATCTCTAACTTTCACCTGAATCTTTGTAATTAATCCCATTTATGTCTTTCTTTTGTTTCTTCATTCAGACCATCCTTCAACAATGCTAGCAGATGAGTTTTCTGAAAACCATTGATTGCATAAAATCTTCGATCAATTAGAATAAATTGCTCATTCTATCATTATATTTTCATTACAGTATCATCCCTGTTTTCAAACATAGTATTTGTAGACACTATATTTGACACAATAGAGGCCATATAATATTTCCTAAATGTTCTTATGTATTTGTTGCCCATTCTGTACAATATATACAAATTACACTTCCCTGTCTTCCTTATCTTCAACTTTAAAATTGTTGGTTTATTCCAGATCTATTTTCATTAAAAGTTTCCCAATATCTTCTCTCTTTAAACCTACATAACACAAAGCTGTAAAACTTTACATGTTTAAAGTTATTGGTGCTGGATTTTAATATATCCTAAAAATCTACTATCTTATAAACCACTGAAGTGCTCTATATTTCTTTACAGATTTCCACTTTTATCATGGATGATGTTTACTAAACATCACCTTGATCAAGTAAACTATAAACTTATATGTGTGCATGATATCATACAAATTAGTGACACAAACTTTTATTCTTTTATCTTATGCAATGCTTTACTAAAAATGAATGTTAAACTGACATTACTTACTATCCTAAGATTCTTCATTTTTAAATAAATCAATGCACACATTTCCTTTAAAAATTATATTGTGTAGGATTTTACACTTATGAATAGTTATCGCTTAGTTTTGCTGGTTTTTAATCTTTTATAATAATTTAATTACAGTTAATATAAATAAGTTAAAATTATCAATTTGTCACTTTGATTTTCTTCTAAACCCCTTACAAATCTTCCTTTGTGAATATATACATATATATACATTTAGAGATATTTGTATGTTTACATACATTAAACACAATTTAATCAGATGCACATTTTATTATAAATCTGTAAATTTATTTTTTGATGGGGAAGGCTAACTGAAGGCTATGTATGTCCTGAGATGGAAGCAGAGATCATTATGTGAGTAAAACTAGCCAAACACAGAATCACAAACAGTGCATGATCTCATTCTTATGTGGAATCTAAAGAAAAATGATCTTATACAACTGAGAAATAAAGACCTGGGAGAGTAGAATTGTGTAAGGCCTAGGGAAAGGTTGATCATTGAATACTAAGTTATAGTTATATAGAAGAAAGAAGTTTGGGGGGTGGTTGCACAGTGGGGTGTCTGTAGATAGTGATGTGATATGTATTTACAAAGAAGGATTTTAGAAGTTTTTATCCTAAAGAAATCATGAGTTTAAATATGTGTAGACTGCTTTAAATACTGTACAATGCTTACATGTATTGAGGCACCGCATAGTACCAAATTAATATGTACAATATTCTGTTCTTATGTGTCAGTTAACTTTGCTTAAATTCAGTAATAAAGCTACATATGTTCTGGATATTTATATACTATATTGGACTTTGTTTTAGTCCTATTGAAAGACATTCATGTTATAGTATTTCTATTATTACAAATAATGATGCAATAAAGCTTTTCTATATGTCTCTTTATCTTCAGACTTGAAGTTTTTATAGGATAAGAATGTATCAGTTAGACTTAATCAAGTTATGTTATAATAAGAAAAAATTCGCCTACACTTTGTATAAGCCATATGATTTACATTTAGGTCTCAATCTTTGGTCAGCATGGGGCTCTTCTCCATGTTGTCACAACTCTAAGATGGACTTAGGTGTTGCAGAAGCAACACCATCTGAAACAGAAATTAACTGAGAAAGCATATGACATGTTACATTCGGGCTCTCAGAAATTCACTCCGAAGTGACACACATATTCAGTCATACCTTGCATCAACGGAGGTGATAAAGCACAATATTAATGCAGTGAAGGAAAAGCAGTGAAGTTTGTAAACAATGAATAGCTACATCAAATATACTGATGCAGGAATTGCTGGATCAAAGTATTTTTCCATTTAAAAATAAATATTTCCTAGATATCTTGTACTACTTTATTTTTCTATGAACATTATATGAGGCTATCAGTTTTTCTGTATGCTGACTTGCATCGACTATTATCTGTTGTTATATTTTTTCTTGATTTCATATTGAATATGTTTTTGAACAAAATTAGGCAAATTGAACTATTTTATTTTATAAACACTAGCAAAAATTCAAACATACTTCAATTCAAAAATTATGAGCACAACTATAAAACATGAAATAAAAATTAATATTCTACACATTTTCCTATTATATTCTCTTAACAGCACTCTCAATTTTTAAAACTTTTAATATTTCTGTATTGACCATTATATCTTCAAATACCACATGTGTTTTAGTTATATATTAATTCCTAATAGATGAATTTAAACTTCAGTTTTAAAATCAAGTCTCTGGGGCTGGGGATTTAGCTCAGTGGTTTCACTGCCTGCCTTGCAAACACAAGGTCCTGAGTTTGATCCCCAGTACCAAAAAATAAATAAATAAAATCAAGTCTCTAAATTATTGTTTAGGAATTTGTAGAGGGTGTTGTCTGCTGAGGATCAATGTCCAAGATTACTTCATTTATATATTTGACACTTTATCTAGAATGACTCTACTTAGTGAGGGCTGGCTGTCAGAACTCAAGTGGAAATATATTTTGATTTTTATTACCTGTTATAATCAACAATTTCTCATGTCCATGTCGAACATTGCACTGTCTGTGTCGAACATAGCACCCTTTTGTTTCTAGGTTTTTCACATGTTTTTCAAACAAAGTAGCCAAAAGTTTTAAATAAAAAGTCAGGATTCTCAAGAGCAAAAGGCTAAAATTGTCACTTCTTATAAAATCTAGACCTGGAGTTGGAGTATTTTATTAGTTACAAGCAGGCACAACCCTAGTTAAAATTTAAGAAAATGAGTGATAAATATCATATCTGAATGGAGCAAGCTACAAATAAATCATACCCATTTCTTTCATTCAAATGTAGTCCAACGACACTGGTCATGGATTATTTACATTGTTCTCTTATGCAAAATAGATATATCATCTTCAAGAGTCCCAAACTCTCTGGTTCGGGCTCAAGCTTAAATTCCTGGGTCTTGTAATATACATCATGCCACAAATTTATGACTCCTCCTCATCTAAACATTTGTGAATTAAACAAACACATGGCTCACATTCAATATCCACTTTTTAAGCAGACTTGAAAATATGTACATTCAAAACAAAAAGGTGAAAATGAATAAATATATCAGTCACTGGTGCTTTGAAGTTCTGGAAGACAATTTGACACATGGGTTCAACATAGCAATTTATAATTCTTGCATCAAGAAAAAGAAAAAGCCACATCCCAATTCTCCTTAAGAGATTACATTATCTATATCTACTGAAGAATTGTGATTTTTACAGAACAAACCTTCAAGATTATGGAACTCTCCTGTCTAGTTTGGAGGAGTTTGGAAGTAATTCCAAAAGGTAGACATGGGCATAGTAAACTGGCTTCAAAAACTATGATGTATGTCCTTTGAAAATGGTTCTTTATTTACATGATTGATACAATGTTGATCATGAGGACCTGCTTTTCTTGCAGTACCTTGGAATATGTCTTTGCTGAGGATTTTATTTATTTTGACCACTACTGGACTTGAGAGATACTTTTATTTCTCAACCCTGCAAATCCTATGTTTAAAATGTTTTCTCTGTGTTATGATTGAAAACTAAGTGGTTCCTTCTTCATTTCTTTCAGTCTCTTAATAACTCTTACATTTATGAAGGTTGAAAGTTAATATTCTGCTTTAAATTTCCTTAGCTAATTCCACAGCTTCATTAGGTATTTTTTTTCTCTTTAGGCATTTTTATATTAGGTATATTTTTTCTCTCAAAAATTCTTTTGCTGCTGGGCCTGGCATTCTTTTTATTAAATGGCCTTTCTTCAGTGTTCTATTGGCGTTCATCAGTGGTCTTCTCAGGAACCTCTGAAATTTACCACTAACCAGAGCTAAAACCAATGTTATATAGGATTTTGTTACAGTAGCAATGACTTTTGATACAAATTTTTGCTATTGTTATTTGTTGCTAGATCACAAAGTACAGCAGGTTTGAGAGTTTAAGAAAGTCCTCATTATCTCTCATAATGACTTGTCTCTACACAGTGGCTTTCTAGTCTGCAATATCAAAATGGCTTCCTCACTCATGTGTCTTTCATCTAAGCAAGGATGGCTCCAAGCCATAGTGTTAGGCTGTAATCATCCAAAAGAAGCAATATTTCTGGATTCTTAGTTCTCTTTTTAAAGTGATTTGTCTTTGTTACCTTTAATATAGTTTGAGTCCCTTCATTTCAATGTGGTCTCTTTATGTAATTTTTAATGAGGCACAACCTAGCATCTTATTCTATCACAATTATGTTTTTCTTTATAATATTTAGACAATATACGTTGGCATCATAATACGATGAAAAAGAAACCGTGCACACTTAACCTGATCCCTGTTTTATTGCCCATTTTACCATATGCTTACTTCTTTTTTATATTAAATCTTCTCATTTTATTATTTTTTTTTTACTTTTTAAAATTTTGGTTTTGGTTTTGATACAAGGTCTGAATATGTGCATCCTGGGCTGGCTTCAGACTGCCAGTCTTCCGATCAGATTAGCAGGAGCATTAGATTCTCATAGGAGCATGAAAGCTACTGTGAACAGGCCAGGCAAGGGATCTAGGCTGCGACTCCTTATGAGACTGTTATCAGAAGCCTCCCTCCAACCACTCACACACTTATCCTGGGAAAAACTGTCTTCCACAAAACCTGTCCCTGGTGTCAGAAAGGTTGTTTCCTGTGCTCTATCTACAGTTGATACTTTCTCCTTCAATCATTTCCACCTTCTCTTATCTACAAATACTTTCATTGGTGTTTTAGAACTCTGGATTGAACCCAGTGTCTTCACATTGAGATATATCTCCAGCTATTTTGTTTTATTTTTTAAATTTTGAGACACAGTCTCATTAAGTTGCTAATTTACCAAGGCTGAGTTTGAACTTGTGATTCACCTACCTCAGTCTCCCAGAGGGCTGGAATTACAGGCATGTACTCCCTAAAGTTATTATTTAAGTTATAACCTCTTTCTTCCATTTCTTTAGATATTTCACTTTTATCAATTTTTAAAAAAATTTACTGAGTGAGATTAATACAATTTATGAATTAATTTTTCCAGAAAACAAGTTTTAAATTTATATTTCCTGGGTTCAGATCCTAGTTCAACTACTACTGGACTGTACAAATTACTTAATTTCTCTGGGGGATTAGTTTGTTTATACATTAATGTATGATACTAGCATTTCATAGAGACTTTGGAGAATCAAGTGTGTCAATATCAGAAATGCTCTGAGGTTAGCACTTGTATAGGAAAATAAAAGTGACAGCATGTCAAAAATTGAATGAAATTCAAGGACAAACACCACAAAAATAACATCTCTAATCTTAAAAACTACTGCAAAATTAAAGGAGATGTATTGTTGTACCTTTGGAAAAGTCAGTCAACAAGATGCTTTAGCATTTTGAGCAATCACCATTAATTTTTCAGTGATTAATTTTATGTCAGCAGAATATACAGGAAGCTGGATCTCTTTTCACTATTTTCTGACAGAGGGCAGAAGAGTTGGCATATTCAGAGCAAAATTATCAATGAATATTATTTTAAGCTGCATATGAATATAAACTGTTCTCAATTCTTGTATTTACTTCGAGGCTATTCCTTTTTAATCTTCTGTCTTACATTAATGCCTCCTTTTTTTCTCCCTTCTCTCTTCCTCCATCTCTTGATCCACTCCCCCACTGCAAACAATCTATCTCCCTACTTCCTGTCCTTTATCTTTAATTTTACTCTTTATTTGTACTCTGGGTTTCTTATATGACAGAAACAATGTGTTATATAAGCTTGTGTGTCTGATTATTTCTAACAACATTATGGTCTCTAGGTGCATCCATTGTCATCAAGAAATCAAATAATCAGTGCCTTCTTTTGGATTATAAACTATAAGATATACTTCTTTAATTGTCTCTTTTTGGCCCTAGACAGAGAATGTTCTATTAGTCATTTTCATAAAACTGTGAGGCTTAGTAAGCTTTGATTATCTCTCTAGCCTTGTGGCCATTATGGTTGTTGTGAACACTGGATTTATGGTATTTTAATACCTCTCTTCTTGGTCCATCATTTCTGTCACTACTAGATGTACAGTACAATGCCAATATTAAACTTTTTACAAAAATGTATTATGTGAAAAAATTGAGTGAGACAAAATTACATCGCTTATATGAATTATTTCTTTGTTAATTTCTGAAAAAATCTACGGAGGCCATTTGCCTATGATCATTGGCAAATGTCCTATCATAATATCAACACATATTCATTAAATGACTTGATGCTTAATGTGTAATAGATAACTAGATATGTTTTAATATTATTCAGACAGGAAAATTTAATTAAGACAGTATAAAGTAAGTATTGATATTTTATTTTAGATTTTTTTTAAAGTGCCTCTAAATCACATATTTTTCTTGTGGCCCAAAAGTAAAAATGAATTGCAAAGCAAGTGTACTTGAGATTTTAGTACTGTTCAAAAGTAGTGAAGCATATAAACTGCAATTTATTTCATAATAAAATATTTTAAGTATATATCACACCCAAATCCAAATAGAGTCTTGGTAAAATGAACACATTTCTCACTTATTTGCATATAAGCATCATTTGTACAGCCTTTCAGTATTTTGTACATGTTTATTTCCTCTGTCTTTTCAAAAAAGTAAAGAATCTATTGAAAATCATGTTGTTAAAAATATGAAGCAACTTTTTGAAGGAAAAAATCTAGTTCCAGGAAGATTTGGTTTTACAAAATTATGCAACAAAGATGGCTACACTTTCCTGTGATCTTATTCTTACATAAGTAAAATACAATCCCTAATATCTAATCAGTTATTTCCATTCAAGAGATATGAGCACAAATGTATAAAGCATATTTCAAAAGTACTGGTTTTCATGTATTACTTTGTAAAGTTCCTTAATGTATATTTTATTGTAAGAGAAGTGTCTTACAAATGTTCTTCACAGTTATATTTTGACTTAATAAAATAAAAACATAATAAGTATATTTTCTGTACAACTACAGCTTCAGAAATGGATAAAGCTGATATTCAAAACCAGAATTACTCACTCCTTTGCTGGGACTATTGTTTATACTTAGCATCTCTCATATCCTTGGTCTACCAGAGAGTTAAAATGATTGTACCACCACTCACGACACTTACATGTTTGAGACTATAAATGCAAAGTCCCTTCAGTGTAAGAACTCATGCTAAATATTATTTTCCTTTTGATTAAAGTACTTGTTTTGTCTATATCATTATTATAAAATGAATTCATTGTATAAGTAATTATATAGAAGAATTGCCCAAGAAATGATGTATTTGTGTTTCAAAATGTTAAAGGAAATCAATATTTGAAACATAAATATTTTTAAATGGTATTATTGTAAATTTTTCTTGTTAGAAAGGGTGTTATTTTCTGATTCTATGTTGGACCTAAGAAGATTCAAAATGAGGAACTTAAATGAATGAGGGCAGTCAAGTTATATTTAGCTCTCCCAGTTGATTTCAAATGCACACTGATTGCAGGAACAACAAAAATAATTCCTGCAATTAAATGAGTTGCCTAACTTGATAAGTACCTGTATACATTTAGCTGAATTCAAGGTTTTAGAATAGATTTTAGAAACTTAAGTTTATAGGAGAGTTCAAAGATGTGTATTCGCAATCAACATCTCTTCTAAATGCTGAAGAGGAAAAAATATATATCATCTGCTATTTTCTAAAGTTCTAAGGCTTTTTCTAATATGTTTTGCATCATATATATAATATATATATTAAAAATTCATAGTCCTATGGTATTTAAAATGTTTTATCAATGCCCCCCCAAAATGGCAAGCAGAAATATTTCTTCCAATAATCCATTTTTCTAACTAGTATTTTCATGAGCAGAATCAGAGTGACTGAGACAAATGAGAGCATTTATTTTGTAGTCATCAACTATACAAATATATATGTGTGTGTGTATATGTGCATATGTGTGGACCTATGTGGCTATTTATAATTTGTTGTTGAAAAATACACATTACATCCTTACATTTTTCTTTTATACAGTGTCTTGAAAAACTGAATTGCACTCACAACATATTGTGTTTATTTTATTATTTCCTAAAATAAATATATTTGAGAGCTGAATGATGCTCGTAATAAAATTCAGCAAGAAAAAAGGTTTTGCATTCAAGTACCTTTTCAAAATACCTTTAAATAGAAAACAATCTTTTACGAATTTAGGCTTACCACTATATATCTACATTTACAATATTTCCTGTCTCGTGGTTCTCTTTTGTTCCCCATTTTCCCCTAAAATTTGAAATTTATTAGCTCTTTGTACTTTCTCTGTCTACCTTTATACCTCTTCCAATAAACTAGTTTCTTTATTGGTAATCAGTGTGGAGCTTATATCTTTCTCTTGAACCATTTTTCAGTCTTTTAAGCAGAAAGAAGTCTCTCTCTTTGGAAATAATATAACAGAAAAATCACAATAGTTTTTTTCATTGCTTCAACACAACATCTTACATATGGCATCATAAATTAGTCTGTTCAAAATGGGATTCAACACTTGAAAGAGATTATGTCTTTAAGTATAAAGCCACATATGTTAAGTGTTAAGCAATATTTGTGCCTTGCATTCTTTTGGTTTGTTTGGTTTTTGAGACAGGGTTTTGCTATGTAGTTCAGGCTGGCCTTGAGCTCACTATGTAGCCCAAGCTAGCCTCAAACTCAAGGTGATCACCCTGCCTCAGCCTCCCAAGTGCTAGAATCACAGATGTGTGCCACCACACTTGGTTGTGGATTGCTTTCTTTAGTACCATGGTTTGATGGCAAGGTTCAGATTGATCCAGCATTCTAAGTGTAACATATCCAATCTCAGTTACTCATAGTAGGTGGCCTATCAATTCCATAATTTTCTAACTATTGACCCAGAAAGTTATGGGACAATGTGTATAGGGGACTATAAGGAAATATTTTATATATAATTTTAGCAGAGCTGGCTCTGCAGGTAATTTTATGACCTCTCAGGAGTGACATTAACATTGGCAGACAAATTGATAGAAACTTGATAGAGAATAGAGATAGATAGATAGATAGATGATAGATAGATAATGAAAAGATAGGAAAAGGTGAAAAGAAGTCAGGAAAGGAGGAGGAAAAGCAAAGGAAGAGGCTTTCTTGAGGAAGTGAGTTTCAGAGTGCCTCAAACCAAGTTAAGTGCTTTATTTTTGTCCCTTATTTTAATCACTTACATTTTATTTCATTTATTTTTCTTTTTTCAGTACCAGGGATCAAACTTAGGACCTTGAGCTTGCAAGCAGGTGCATTGCAACAGAGCTAAATCTCTGCCCACTTAAATTTTATTTTTGCTCCCTGCTACATTTACTTATTCAGTCATTTATTGGTTTCAATTATCCACATTTTGTTATTTCTATTTTTTTCTATAGCTTTCATTTCCTTCTGAGTTCCTGTTGGCTATACATCTTGTCAACAACGTTATTCTCTGAACAAATAATTGAATGTGTCACAATTTACTAAAGTTCCAACTTCATCTTTACTTAGTTACTAATAGACTTTTTGAAGCCAATACTGTAAACCACAAGTTTTCTATGATTTCAAAATATTTCTTTGTTTGAAGAGGACATAATGGAAATAATGATGCATAATACATTTTTATTAATTTAATTAGAGCTAATTAGTATGCTGAGTTACCGTCCTCTAATATTTTGTTTGGCTTCATTTTACCCTTAGTTTCAAATTGGCTTTTTTCTCTTTACTTAGAATTAGCCAGTGGAGCAAAGCAATAAAATAGATGAATAAAATAAGTTGTAATGTCTTTATGTACATATCAAGATTTCTATTAAATAGAAGTAAAATTTCAGTTTAGTGCAAAAAGAGGAACTATTCCTTAAGTTCCTATACTTTTCCAATTGGCTTTTAATGTTACAAAATTATTAAATAGAGTTGTCAATAGAAAACAGACAATGAGATCTAAAGTGAAGTCTCTTTTCAATTTAACGTGCTCCCTACTTAACTTGAAAATTTAATGAATATTTTCCCTTTTTATTTTTAAAATAATTTTTGGAAAATTGTAACACTTCAAAAAGAAAAATGAACTACATATAGACAGTAATAATATGCTGTGATAATTCTTTTTATTCATTTGTACAGCTATAATTGTTGCTCCATTTCAGCTACATTTTTATGAAATTGGAATTTTACCTTAGTCAGTTTGAGCTCCAACAAAGGGATATACTAGGCAAAATAGCTTAAGAAATATAAATTACTTTTCTCATAGTTGTGAAGGTTAGGGAGTCTGTGACTAGAGCACCATCAGATCTGGTGTGTGGTGAGTGCTGTCCTTGGTTTGCAGATGGTCATTATGACACTGCAGCCTCATATAGTGCCAGAAGGAGTGAAATCTTCTGTTTTTGTTTTTTTGTTGTTGTTGTCTGTTTTGTGTGTGTGTTTGTGTAGTACTGATGATCAAACCTAGGAGTGTTCTACACTGAGCTAGATCTCTAGACCCTTTTAAAAAATGTTGTCTGAGACAGAGTCATGTTAAACTGCTCAGGTAGGACAGGATCCTGGTGATCCTCCTGACTCAGCCTCCCTAAATGCTGGGATTAGAGGCATAGGCCATCCTACACTTTAGATAATTTGCAATGTATCTCCTCTCATAAGAACAAAGATCCCCTTCTTGAGGCTGTCACCCTAATGACCTAACTGTATCCCAAAGACTACCTCTAAATACCATAACATTTCAGATTTAGACTTCAACAAAAGGGTTACTGGGAGGGAGAGTAGGGTCATAAATTTGGCTTCCATACCAGCACGCTAAATACACACAATTACTGTTTAATGTCTTTAACTCATCAACTTACTTTAATATGTTTCTAAAATTGATAATATTTTGAGATTCCAACATAGTTCTCTTCATTGTTTCACATAATTTATCCACCTAGCTTTATTATTAGTTGTTATGTAAGCTTCTCAGTTTTCTTTATGCCATTTTAAATGTCTGTCTGTTCTCATTCACTTTTTCATTCTCCTCTTTCTACATTAATTTAAGTATTAGTTATTTGGGTTTCATGTTTGTTTCCCTATTTGTTTTATTATAAAATCTTTCCTTGAGTAACTTTATCCAGCCTCATGTGTATAATTACAACTAAGATGTAAATGAATCAGCTGTTTACTGAGGAGCTCCACATAGATCTTCTCTATACTTATCCAAAACTCATTTTAGGGGTCCTGAAAAACAATTACCTTTTTCCCACTTAAATTTTCCTAAACTTTGTTGAGAAAGTTTTGAATGGCTTATTACAAAAAGTGATTAAAAAAGTGATCAAACTATATGGTGATTGTATGAATTTTTAAAAAATTATCACAGTAAAAGACACATATCCATTAATTCCCCTCAGATAACTCCGCTTCCCTTCAAGTACAAGAATTACATCATTTTTGTCACTTTCAGAGGCAGTTCTGCAAGGTCCCTTTCATAAGTGTCATTACCAGGTATGATTCAAGGAATGCTCCTGCCAAATGCTGCTCAACTTAAAGACAGGCTCATAAAAACATTACAATGTGTCTGCATCTACTACATTCACTGGATGTGACACCTGCGACATCTGGCTTTTTTCCAAAGTCAAACTGAAAGATATGACACATTAGATTAAAATATCTAGCAGATTAGAACATGCTCCAGAGTGTGTCCACATGTGAAATGGAGATGTGCCCTTGGTTGTAATATATGGTCTCTAGCCCATTCCTCTGTAGTGCTATTCTTTTCTGCTTCCAAGCTGCCAAGAAGTGTTGCTTTTCCATACCGTACACCTTGATTTTCCTGCTTTGGAGCCAGTTCACTATGGAATGGATGCTTCCAAATTGTGAGACAAAGGAAAACTTTATTTCCTTCAGTTGTGTTGGGTATTGTGTCCAGCAACAGGAAAACTGGCTAATACAGAAAATATATACCAAAGAAATAGTGTTGCTGGTGTAGTTGCAGGTCGTGAGTGGAACCACCTCAAATGTGAGGACTTGAGCTACAGTTGGTCAGGTACGTGGAGTGGGACCAGCCATGTCCTTTGGGTCTCACATTTTGCCACCATGTTCTCCAACTGCTATATGTGGAACTACAAAATTTAATGTATGCCTTGCTAGTTTTCAGTCTTGCTTTGGTCTGATTCTTTTCCATACACCTATTAACCCTTTTAGAATGGTAATGTTTGTTATGTACCCTTGTAGCTCGGTATTATGTAACTTGTTTTAATTTTTTACAGATGTTCAAATTAAGAGTTTGCCTTAAGTTTTAGGACAGACTTTGACTTTTACTTTTGGAAAATGCTAGGACTGCTGATACTTTGGGGAAGTGATTATTATGTCTAAATTTTATACAGGGTAGTTTATTATGTTAGAGGGAATTATGAACTGATTACTGTTTTTATTTTAAAATTCAGTGTGGTTTAAGGAGGTGCTTTTGGGTGTGAAGTTCACAAGAGGTAAATTATGACAATTAATTCCAATGTGCCAATTCATTTGGTTAATAAACATCTAGGAGATTAGGACAGCATACTTCTGAGTGTGTCTGGGTAGGTAATAGAGACATGGCCTTGGCAACTATATATTTTACCTAATCCATTCCTCTCTGGTGATCTCCCTGTGTTCTTCTCCTTAGCTGCCATGAACTAAGCATTTTTGTTTGTCCATTTCATTCTGCTAGAATGTTTCTGCCTTGCAAAAAGCTGGCTATGGACTGAATCCTCCAAAATCATGAGCTAAATTAAACCTTTCCTCCTTTAAGTTGTTGAGTGTAAAATATTGTCTCCAACAATGGGAGAGCTGACTAGTAAAAGAGATAAATATGTTTAACCAATTCAGGATAATGAAGCAACCCAAACTGTACAACTAAAGCCATGAAAAAGAACTTCTGGCACTGTTTCAGAAAGTACCAAGAATTATGGGATACATGTGTTGACGGGGAATGGGAGTATATCAAGGGAGATTGATGGCAATATGCTTTCTGTGGATTTTTTTTTTAAAGAATTAAACATTCAGGGCATTTTCTTATCGTTTACAGCATGTCATGTTAAGTCTTTCAAGATCTTATTCCTGCCCACTTCGTGTTCAGTTTTATAACCACTGTTCTTTTTCTTTGTTTTTTGATTATCATTGTTAATTTCTCAGTACATTTCAACCTCTATGTCTGAATATTCTCTTTCCTAAAATCATACACACAAAATGACCCCTGTATCATAAATATTATTCAAATGGATCTTCAGTACTAAATAAATATGTTAAGCCAAATTCCTCAATAGTACACTCTGAACTAAATATGGCAATTCTGCAAGACTGAATTAAATACTGATGCTTTCCAGTTAATTATACCCTATTCTTAAATTTATCTCAGGGGCTGCAATACATTGCAAATATTATCTATTTTTATGCATTATTCAATTTGACTTCCTCACTTTCTAACATTGTACTTAGCAAGCTGTGTAATACTCCTTTTTTTTTTGCAAAATGAAAAGGTTAATGAATATTTGTCTCATTGTCACTAACCTGAAATATCTTAATCAAGTAATAGTGCAATTCACTATATCGTTAGAAAAAAAATTGTTAGCATTGACTATTCTTACTTTAAATTTATTACATTGTCAAGTGTTTTCCAAAATTTAATTGATTGTAGTTTTTAACTCTTAAAGAATGATTTTTTAAGGAAAGTGTACATGTGCGTGTGCGTGTCCATGTGCTGCGGCTTGGATGCAGAATGTTCTCCGAAGGCCTCATATACCAACAGGCAGGGCTTTGGGAAGGTGATTGCAAGATAGGGACGATATAGCTGACTTCCTGTTAGGAGGTGGGTCTGGTTGGAAGAGGGAGGCCGCTCGAGGCTTGACCTGGAAGAGTGCATCTCCCTTCCTTCCCTGCTCCTCACTGTTCTCCTTCTTCCTGGCCACAATGCCTCTATCAGCTTTCTTCCACCCAGGCCCTTCCACCGTGCACTTCTCTGTTTAAGTCTGCCTCATAAGGATTGACATTTCTGAATTCTGAGCTGAAATTCACCTCTCTTCCCTTAAGTTGTAGTTGGGGGTTATTTTGTCCCAGAAATGAGGCGAATGACGAAGAGAGTGAATAAATCTTATCGAAATTATTCTGTGAATTTCATTAAAATGTGAGACATTTTATGAGCTTTTACACATTTTTTCCTGTTGCTATGGTGCCATACTTTAGCCCAGTCATGTTTATGGATTAGAAAATGAGTGCCATAGTCACATATAAAGATATCTTATAAGAAGTCTTGCTGGGAAAAATCATGACTTGGTTTACAAAAATATCTGTATTTTATTTACTGTTAATTCAGTGTCTCTTATGGAAACACTAAGAGAGTTTAGACTAGACCGCCTAGTGGAGAGCCTATAAATTAGTGCTTAACCAGAGAAATACTCTTACACTTTCAGACTGTCATGGAGAAATATTCCTGGGAAGAGATCCAACAAAAAAAATTAATCGAAGTTATTATATAACAAAATCAATATCAGGAAGAAGAAGGTATTTTATTTTACCCTGAATGCTGGAAAAGACTAATATATAGCATGAATAATTTGATATACATTTCTCCAATGCAGGGGAGAAATTGTTCATCAATCTGGTACATTAACTATACCAAGAACAATTATGGTACAAGCAAGAGTATTAGTGTTCTAAAATTTAAATTTACCCAAAATATTGAACTTTACTTCTCTTTCAAAAGAAGGAAATGGATCAAGTGATCATTTCTGTAATTTTTACCCATATGACTCAGAATTTCTTGAATTTTACTCCTGATTTCCAATTAAATATTGCATTATGCAGTGTCATAAAACATTAAAGCCAAACTTCTTCTTTCTTGCAATGATGAATTATCTTTACTTTTATTTAATAAATAATTCATTTTATGTAAAACCCATGTAGCACAAACCACCTGCTATGGTTAGCATACTGTTTGAATGTGTCCTCCCAGGGCTCATGAATGGAGGCTTAGTTCTCACTGTGGTAACATTAAGAAATGGCAGGAAAGAAGTGAAGCCTAAGGAACTGCATGGTTGTTCTGGGTCTCAGTTAATTCTTGTGAAAGGAAGTTGTCATGAAAGAGGAAGACTAGCCTTTCCCCTCTCTCTGGTTTCCTACCTTGTCTCTGTGACATTTCCTTTTCACATGCACTCCAACAATGTTGCACTCTGCCCTGTGACCCAGCCATGTAAACACTGAAACAATACTGGGGCCACACAGTTCAACCTCCAAAACTGTGAGGTCAATAAACTTCTTTTCTTTATCTGCTTCCCAACATCAGGCATTTTGCCTTAGTTTGGAAGATCATTTTGCTGGGCAAGTTTATTCATCCTGGAAATAAGCAAAGAAACCTGAATTTTAGAATATTTATGCCACTTCATCTTACAAATTCCTAGAATATGTTATAGATATCTCTTAATCCTGAAGACAAACGAAGATGGCGTTATTATTCCATTTGGAAAATGAATAGAAACTGCCCACTGTGGTTATCTAAAAACCAGACTTGCTATAAATCAAGCAATTGGGAAGAACAGATATCAGGATTTGAATGCATAAAAAGCACAAATTCATTTTTCAGTTTGAAAAGCAGAATAATGTGGTGGTGTTATTTTCAAAATTCATTGAATTTGAAAAATCATGTTCAAAATTCTATGGATTGAACTGGGGGAAGTGACCCACACCTTTAATCTCAGCACTTGGAAAGCTGCGGGAGAAGGATCAACATGAGTTTGATGGGCGACATAGTGAGTTCAAGACCAGCCTGAACTACACAGGGAGACTTTGTCTCAGAAAAAAAACCCCTCTATGTATTAACTTAATTGTGACATTTTCCTGTTTATTTTTTTCTCATTTTTATATATTTCCTATTTATTACTATTATTGTTTATTCTCTACAGGATTAATTTATTAATCTTTACAGGATTATTTATTTATTCTTTACAGGATTAATTTCATGTGGTAAAACTTTCCCATAGTTCTACATAGTTTCTACAGCTAGTGTAAATGTGTCTAGAAACTGCAAGATTTCTAATTACCTTATAAATTCCCAGCATACTTATTAAAAATTTCTGAGCAGTTGTTCATGAGGGAAGTCCTAAGAAGTCCACAGAAGTTTTGTATAGACAGGGCAACGTTTTGTTTTTAAATTCTCAGTACTGAGTTCCCTGTCTATAAAAATGGTTTTCTTGTACAGTATGTGCAAATCATCCTATTGCCATTGTCAGTGTACATGGTCTGTAAGGCTCTGCACAAAGGTTCATTGGAAAATATGGGTTAACTTTTGGGTCCCTTGGAATTAAAAACACAAAAGTTTTTCATTCCTCTTCATTCACTGTACACAAATAAAAACCAATTTCCACATTTGTTGGAAGAGATCAAGAGTTTACAAATGTGTCAGTTTTGCACAAATTATGTCATACCAAGTGAGAAATTTATCGTATAATTCTAGAAAGTCTTGTCTTCTAGGTAGATGCCCCCTAAGAAATAAACACACTACTGCTTGCCATAGTCTATCTATCACAGGAATTATGTATCTTTCTGTCCTATATTTTTCATTCCAATACCTAAATCAGGATTATTGTTTATATAGTAAAAAATTACTGTTTAAAACTTTATATATATATGAACTTCTAAATATGTATAAACATATGAAAGTAAAAATCATCTTTGAGATCAAATTTAGTTAATATTTGCATATGAGTATGTTAATGATGTACGGAAAACCTCAGCTCTAAATTGAATATTTGATTCCCAAGGAAAATACAAAGCTAGTTAAATATATTTTAAGCATGTAAATAAGATGAATATGCAAGTCAAAATAATATTTTGCCTTTATTAGGTAAAATATGCCAACCAAATCAGCACATACTTTAGTTTTTCTATTTTAATATCTATCTGTACCCCAAATTAGTTCTATGTTATTATTTATATTTAGAGGGATACAAATAAAATTTTTTAATAAAATAATTATCAGTAGTACACAACTGTTATTGATTTACATAATAGTAAGATTCTATAATAGGTTAAAGTGCTGACTTACTTGATTTATAAAATTTTATCATTTGTAAGTTTACTTACTTATTTACTAAGACAAAGGTTAACTGTATAGCCTAGGCTGGCCTCAAACTCTCTATGTATTCTAGGATTACCTAGAACTGTAGTTCCTCCTGCATTATCTCCTGAGTGTTGGGATTACAGGCATGTTCTACCATGCCTGGTTTACATGATATATTTTTGTAGTGCTATATGCATTCTAGAAAGGTCAAAAGATACAAATAAATTAATCCATTAATATATTTTATAATATATCATTTTTACAACAATATTTATTTTAACTATTGGATCTGTTATGTTAAAACTATGAAACTAGAAACAATGAATATATAAACTAGAAGTGTGTTCTCTTAAACTTTTTAAATCTCACATAGTTGATCGTGACATTGGATATTCTAATAAATAAATATGTATGCTGCATATATAATGATAGGAAAACATTTGTAACTGAATTCAAATTATTGCAATAACAAGTATGCCTAGATTATTACTAATTAAACTAGATGAATACTCATGATAAATGTATTTGGTGCAATGCTTGCAGACCTTCAAAATCAATATTTGAAATCTAGTTTTCTCATTTATAAGTAGCCTAATACAAATATTGCATGATTTGTAAGTTGAGGTTTTTCCTTATACCACGTTTTTCTTTTGGAGCACCAACATTACCAAGCTGTTTAAAATCTGAAACCACAACGTATAGGAATTTCTAATTAAATATACACAACAACTGATATTTCAGAAAAATCAGGATATGAATTATGTCCATGTCATGTTCCCAATTGTTGTTATATGACTGAATTTTAGAAGGGCATACTGGGAATTAAATCCAGGGCCTCATACATGTTAGGCACATGTTTTACCACCGAGGTATAGCCCCAGTCCTTAAATATGGATTTTTTTAAAAAAAGAATATATGGTCAGTTGTAGCGTGCATTTGGGGCACGTTAATAACCATTATTTTCTAGGAATCATGCAAGACATGTCTACGGCAAATTAGTAAAATAAACTTTTAAATTAAAAACTTTTGTTTTTCTAGCAAATTACTTTGTAAGCAAGGATTTTCCTGAAACTTATTAAACAAAATTAGTGATTGTTTTAAAATAGGAGATGTTGCTGTGAATAAGTTACTTCAAAGTTACTACAGTTCAAAAATGAAAGGGTGGCCGAAGAAAGGGCCCACACGAATGTTCAAGCAGCAAGCCTTTATTGGGGCGGCAGGCTGCAGCCTGCTGGGCTGACTCACAAAATGGAGACCAGCAGCAGCATGAGCTGAGCTGGAGGCTTATATGGGGTTTTGCAGGTGGGAGAGCACTAGTCCGTTGGTGGGAGTGTGTGATTGCAGCTGGGGATGTAGCAACAAGTTTTGGGTGGGGGGATGGAGTAATAGTTTTCAGGAAGTCCCTATCTAATGGGAACATCTGACCACAAAACCGGTGGGGCAGAAAGTCCCTAACTAGGCAGAGAGTCACTAGGGAAGAGAGGTAATGCCTTAGTTATGCAGAAGTTCCCTGTTCTCTGTGGCTGGAGTGGGGCGGGGGAAAGGGAGAGGAGGGGTCTTGCATTGTGGGGGCTCTGAAATACCTAACAAAAAACACTAAAATTTCCTTTTGGGGAAGGACTAAAATGAATTAATTATATAACAACTCAGCAAAATAAAGCATACTTTTGGTAATTTAAAATACTCCTATTTATAAATGCATGCCTTTGGTGGTATTTTCAGAGGTCATTACAAAGCCTATTGTGCTCCCTTATTTTCAATAACATTTCCATTAGGCAGTAGCAGCTTCAAATTCCTTGTGAGCTTTTATATTGTTGATCTTAATCATCATTATTCACTGTAGTTGTGTCAATAGAATATCTTGCAAGCTCATAAAATATACATTTTTCAAAAGCAAATAGATTACATTATCTTCCTGTGGTTTCCTTTCCAAATTGTGGATAACCAGAGGCTCAGGAACTCAAGGGATAACGTCAATCTGCTATACTTTATACAGTGTGAGATGCTCTTAAAATGAGCAAATATCAATGGATCAAATTAAAAAGGTCAAATGAAAAGGGAAGGTAGTAGTAATACTGATTAAATATACTAGAATACATTTCTAATATATGTTTAAAATAAGAAACATTTCTTAAATTGAATTAAATAGAAAATAATAATTCTTTTGCCTATAGAATTTTTATAATATGAATCCCAAAACATCTCCCAATATAATCCTTTTGCATGATAAAGGAGCTATTTGTGTCTTCCTTAAAACAATGTAGTGAAGATATTTATTTTTACATTACAAAAAGTGAACGATGGAACACAAAACATGATTCTGTAGGAGAGGCATTGCAAATGAGGGGTGGCAATTTTGTAGCTTTACATTACCTGTTATGAGCCACTGAGACATTTCCTTTGGTGGAAGAGAGGTCATTTACTAAATAGGCTGTGAACCAAATCAACAAATGTATGTTGTCATTCCCTTATTTCATTTGGGACCAACCAACTGGGTCTCAGTAAGTCATCCAGGTTTACTTCAAACTTGTAACCCTCTTGCCTCAATCTCTCCTCCGTAGCTGGGACCATAGGTGTATGCTACCTGGGTTTGAAACTTATGTTCAATGTTCAATGTTATTTTCTTAAAGAACATTCACCTTCATCACCTTAAAGTAACACTTTATTTGAAATAAAGTATATAAAAATCATATTTTGAGCTTAATCAAGAATGATCAGGATTTTTTAATGTAGTATACACTTAAAGTGACATTTTAAAAGCAATTGATAGAGTATGAAATTTTACAAATTGGGAAAAAATTTTAAGAGTACTTTTCTTTGAATAGTGACAAAATATATTTCATGACATCTCATTATTTTATCTCTACTATATAAAAAATAAAGTTGAATTCTCTCTCCTGTAATCTAGAGACACAATATTTTATCATCATAATAAATAAAAAGACAATTTCTGATTTTTGGCTAATTTTTAACAGACTAAATTGAAAGAACTAACATATTTCCCAACAAATCTATTCTCTGTTATATAATTATCTCTGCCATAAGCACAGAAAGTAGAAATAACCTTGAGTGGGATTTTTGGCAAGTAATTACTTAAAATATAGAAATACATTTTTGTGCAATAGTTCCATCTACTACTTTGAATTGCTGTCTGCCTTAATATTTTATTTCCATGTGAACAAATTTTGAGCACATCACAATGCTAATCAGTTGTCAGAATAATACAGTACTCTATGCAGAATTCTCTTCTGTGGGAGCAAACAGTAGGATCAACTTACATAACCTAGAATAACATTTTCTTCCTAATTGGCAGAATATATCTGTCATTTTCTGATGGTTTCCTGCTGGTTGTAACTATTTTGAAGAGTTCAGTGGATCACCTGTATTTCCCATATGTAGGCTTGTGAATGTGTGTTTAGTGCAGTGATAAAGTTATAGATTTTTTATTTACATGATATAGATATAAATGTCACTTGGATCTAGCACTATTTTTCCATGTGAAAATAAGTGGAAGATTGATTGGTGATTTCAATGACTGCATAATCTTCTTCACACGTATATGTATAAGCAATCAGGCATCAAAAACCTAAATGTTAGTAACTATGAATAGACAGTTACTAAATTTGTAATATTTCTCAGTGCTAAGCTCTTAAATTGTTGCATGAATCAGTTTAAAATTTAAAGATGTCTCACAGTTTATGGTATTAAATTTTCCTGCTTTCCAAAGTTGTTTTTGTTTTTTATTATTTAAAGTTATTAATCACTAATTTCATTAAAGAGGTTACTGTTAATAAATCCTTACTTTCTTTAATGAATATTCTTTGTAGAGAAAAATATTGAAAGGTAAAAAAAAATAAGATTCATAAGCATTTTTACAATTTTGTGTATAATAGTCTTTGTTACTTATAAACATAGTTGTATATTTTTTCTGTAAATTGAATTTTTTTTCTTTTTTTCCGGTACCAGGTATAGAACTCAGGATCTTGCACTTTCCAGGCAGGGTGCCACTGAGCTAAACCCCTGTTCTTTCTGTAAATTGAGATAGGGTCTTCCTATGTCACTCAGTCTGATCTTAAACTCCTGGCCTCAAGGGGACCCACTATCTGAGTGGCAGTGACAGACACACACCTGAATTCCTGCGTGCATGTGCATTTTGATGCTTAATTTATACAGTATGTTCCATTCCTAAACCACGGAAGAACTTTTAAAATGTGTTTTTTGTGTATCCCTTATGAATTTTGTTATATTAATTAGACTATTATAGTTTTCCATCACACAGGAATATAAGCACATGTATATATAATTTTAGCAATTGCTGCTATTCTTGACTATGTGAATGCTTTCTAGTTTCTTATTCATCTTCTTCACCCTAATGTAACATTTTTATTTCAGTAAAATAGGTAAAAAACAGACATATTTTGAACTTAATCAAGAATGATCAACAGTTACAAATATATTTAATATTATTATAATTTTTCTATCTCCATTATCTAACATTACAAGGATTATTTTGGCCATATATATAGGTACACATTTTGCTTTTTTAACAATAATTTATTACTAAAATATAATAATTAGAAAATTTCTCCTAAACTTCTTAGAGTCCCTGGATATTAGGTAAATAAAACATACAAAAGCAGATTATAGGAGAGAAGTGTACATATTTATTCAAATTCATTATGTTTATTGTAGGTCTTTAGCATACCACTATGAATTATAAAATCTACATATAATTTCTGAAAAATGAATCTGTCAGTAGGAAGGTCTATAAGAGTATTAAATGTATAAATCAATGTGGAAAATTTTTTTCCAACATTTAGTATTCCTCAACTCACACCTAATATCTCTCTCCACTCTTTTTAAGGCTTCTTTTATTTGCACAGATTTGTTCTCTATGTATTGCTTTACTCACATCTCACATATATTTCCATGCTGTGTTTTATTTTCAATTAGTTTAAAATATTTTTAATTCTTATTTGGTTTCTTTGATTCATGGAGGTTTTAGAATGTGTTGTTAGTATTGAGAATTTTCTCCTTGCATAATTGAGTTTTTTGTTACTGATTTCTAGTTTACTTTGGCCTGAGAATACACACTATAAAACATGAGCCTCATGTCTTTGTTCAGTTTTTTTTATTAGTAGTACATATTTTCATTTCATAATGATTACATTCTTTGTGGGGAGTTAGTTTATATACATTCTACATCTCATTTATTTTTTCATCCCCTTTCCCTGCCTTTTCCCACATCTCTTGATCTCCTTCCCATGTGAAAATGAATGATCTATCTCTCACTTCTTATTATTTATCTTTTATTATACTTCATGAGACTTTTGAATGTTAATGAGACTGATGTTCGTTTGTTCAGAATGGCAAATGTATCACATGTGCTTGAAAATAGTATATATTAGCTATCGTTAGGGGGAATGTTCTAAAAGTGTCATCAGGTAAAGTTTTGAATCATTTTAGTCATTTTATTTTTACAATTACTCTACCTACGTGTTCTTTTGAGTGTAATTATGAATTTTATTATTCTTGTAGTGCTATAAGTGTTTGTTTCATGAATTTTGAATTACTGTAAGGCATTATATAACTAATGACATGACCAGCTCCCCTTGATGAACTGACACTACAGCGTCATTAAGTGACCTTTTTGGCACTCTACTACTGAGCTACAGCCCCAGCCCAAGCAAGTATTTTGCAGACCACATATAGTTCATAGTTCAGTCATGGCTTGGCTTTTTTATTTTTGTTTGTTTATTACTTTTAAAGTACAAAAATCATCATATAACTAGGAACATTGGACAGTCTCTATGTAATGTGATTATTATTATTATTATTAGGTTTTAATTTCCCCTTTTGGTATCTTTTTTCTATTAGTTCTATTCTGTAATCTCTTGTTTCTCTTCCATCTTTTTGATTGACTAGTTTTATGATGCTCTTGTTCACTCATTAGTTATGCTTATTTTTTCTTTGTTTATTTAGATTTTATGGTACATATTAATTTTCTAAATATATCTGTAGACTGTATTTTATCACTTCATGTAGAGTATAAAATCTTTAAAATAGCTTACTTAAATTTCTCCTCTCCCATTCTAATGCTATTGTCATTCTTTATTTTATAAAACACATATGGCTTTGTTACCATTTTTTAAATAGTTATTTATCATTTTTAAAATTTTATAGTGAGCAAAATTGTATATTTTCCATACAAGTTATTTTTGAGACTTTTAATTCCGTAGTGTAGGTACACAGAGAAATACACTATAATATCATTTTCCTGCTGCCTGTATGGTTTCTTTTAATATATTTCGTAGACATGTCTGATGAATGAATAGATGAATTCTTTCAGAACTTTTCATATGAAAACTTTTAATTTCACCTTTATTTTTGAAAGATGTTTTGCTAGTCATGGAAATGTGTGTTGACACAATTTTATTTCAATACTTTAACATTTATCTGCTGCCTGCTCTTTGGATTTTTTTCTGATGAGAAGGCATGCTGTTTTCCTCTAGCTGTTGTTAATGTTTTCCCTCTATCACTAGTTTAGAAAAATATAATGATTAGGTTTCTTGGTTCACATTTTATATTCTTTGGGTTTGTTGAGGACAGGCAACAGCCTATTCATCTTTTAATTTAATTTGGAAACATTTTGGTCATTATTTACCCTGAGATCTTTCTTCCACCACATTTCTTTAAAGAGTCCAATTAAATGTATATTAGGCCGTTTGGAATTCTTTTCATTTTTAAATGATAGTGTTTTATTTAGAGTATAGGCATTAATTATTTAATCTGAGATGATCAAAGAAGGTTCTATTGAAGATGTGGGATTTCAAGTGAGTAACTGTTAAATACAATTCATATTAGCTGGCAACACTGCTCTGCCAAGAGGCCCAGAGAGACAATGCCAAGGGTCATGTGATACATTCTCAATGCCAAGTGGGGACAGATAAGCATTAGAACTAGAAGCTCTGTAACTTTCTTATTGAAAGTAAATGGCAACATACACAATTTCAGAATTTTAAATTTCTCATCAAATTAAATCTACTTCATTTGGGAACATAACATATTAACATAATATATATTTAATTGTTTAAGACCTCGCTTCAGTTCCATTTAGTTACATCTTTCTCAGTGTCTAAATTACTGAATTTTTCATCTCATTTTTACAAAATCAGTCCCTTTAACTTACATATAAATGTTTCTCTTTTATCTTTTAACTTCATATTGAGTTCATTTCTCTTCTAATCAACTATTTCTCATGAATACGCTGTATTGTCATTTGCAAAAGTGGAATTGTGACTACTTTTCAAAAGTTTGAGAATTCTGTGAGATATGCTGGCTCTGTATTTGAAAACTTCCCTCTGTAATTTGTGTCTACCTCTTATAGATTTGTTGATAACTTTTCATAAATTATGATGAATTACTCATGTTTCTTCACTCAAGAGAATGTTTGATCTCTTTGCACTGTCATTAGCTCCTTTCTTCTGTCTAAAAACATAAAGGTGTATTCTGCCTTTTGAAAAAGGACAAGAAACCTTCTATCCATCCTGCCAACTCTTATAAATAGTTCTATTAACTTATACTTTATAAGTTTTTAAAATTCAAGGTTTAACTTTTTTCTCTCACTCTTGCTAAGTCACTTTACTTTTGAGGATTTCACTAATAAATCTTTTCTTCTGACAATAAGCAGTGTGCCCTACTTTTCATGTTTCTCTTTCCGATTGAATTTATGTTAAACTTGTCCAGTTGTCATTAGCTTCTGCCATTTTTCTTGTTCAATTTATTCAATTTCTACTTCACCTATTCTTATTCCAAACAGATTTGCCAACTCTTGTTCCCATAGTTACAGAATATACAAATTTTACGTCTCACTTCTTTTTCTATACCTGGAATTTTCTCCTTTTCCTCTTTTAAAGATGCAAATACTCTGTCATTCTAGGTCAATTACAAATTCAAGAATGCCTCCATCCTCATGTATGTTTCACAAACTTGAACACATGACATAGGTCAATGAACTTAATATGCTTACTTTCTATTTGTTAAATTTATATTTTTAATATATTTAAGTAATTTTGGAAAGGAATTTTTTCAAATGCATCTTCTACAGTATGTTTAAAGTTTTTGAGACAATAACATTGCAACCTGTCTTTCATAATGCCTTTCCTGATTTAGAAATTATCAAAGTTATATTTTAATTACTAAAGGAATTCACTAAACCCTTTCTCCAGTGCTTCTTACTTGGACCCAAATTACCAGGATTACCAGTAGATTATTAAAATATTTATTAAACACTACTGTATTCAAAATACAGTAGTTAGAAATAAAAAGGCAAATGAAATGCAACCCCTATTTTATCAAAAGTACCCTGCTAGGGTATTTATCAAACCCCTTTTACTAAACTTTCTCATTCTTCGATGTGCACTTCAAATTATCCCTTTTCCATGATGCCTTTTTTGATATTAATAACTAAAATCCATTTTATTATTTCCTAATTTTTACACAAGTTTATTTCCTTTATGTTATGTCATAAAATAACTATTTTCAAACTTAGATGAGACTTCTGGGAATATTTACTGTTATCTATACAATGTTACACAATACTACTGCTTTGAGAATGTCTGATATATAATAAATATCTACTGAATATTGATTGACATTTATAGATATCCAGTAGGCTATGACAGAAAAATATTAATATTAGTAGTTTATGATATGTAGTTTAATATAATAGTTTCTGACCATGAGTAATAATCTAAGTATAATATAGAGTGAATTTTTTTCTTAATATACACATTTCAAAATTGCTATTATCCTATACTTAAATATCAGGAAATTAGCAAACACTCTCTTAAATATGCAAATTATTTCAATAATTTTCAGTTGACAAAATGTTTATGTATTATTATAATGCAAAATTGAAATATCAGTAATATGAGTAAATTAATACTCCTTTTAGCAATAAACTAAAACAATAATTTCACCTGTTTAATAACTGAATTTATTAAAAATCAAGATAACTCAAGGTTTTTTCCTTTTTATGATTTTTCAGGCAATTACAAATTACATCATACAAAATTCAGAAGCACTCAAGCTCTCTGGTAGAAATACTTTTATTTTCCTGAAGATTGACTCTCTAAAAAGATTTTGCATTGATTTTTAAATGTTTTTACACTCATAGAAGAGGATTAACGGCCATGGCCTTCTACTTTCACCTTTTTTTTTAAACATTGTGTGTCATTTTGTTCCCTTAGATCTGAATCTGCTTCTTTTAAAAATATGTTCAGTATTAAAAAATGAAAATGGTAACTGGGAAAGTCAAATATGATGTCCTCCAAATTGCTAATGATTTTTTTTCTTCCTGTTTTTCTCGTTTCTCTTGATAATATGTTAACATTAAATTTTACTCATATGGCAGTTCCTACATTAAAATCAGAAACAAGGTAGGGTGGAGGATTTAGCTCAGTGATTCCAGTGCCTGCCTCAAAAGTGCAAGGTACTGAGTTCAATCCCTGGTACCAAAAAAAAAAAAAAAAAAAAAAAATTCAGAAACAAAGTTTACCAAGATCTTATGACTAAGCTGTAGGTAGAAATGAAATTGAGAAAATCAGTTCTTAGTGAGATTTAATTTAATCTTTATTTTCAATCTGTAAAGGTTTTAACATAAAATGATATATAGAATTTCTTAAAATATTTAAATGAAATATCTGAAAGGAAGATGTGTCATCTGATATTTTTAAATACTCATATTCAATAAATCTTACTACATTTGGATTATTTTAAGTTTCTCTACAATGTTTTTGGCAGCACCAATCTTTTTTATGTTATGAAATAATAAAACAAAACTTCATAACAAAATATAAGAGAATAATAATAGCTAATACACTGTGTATCGTTATCTTCAAAGTAGTTACTTGCACTACAAGACATAAAACAAAAAGATTCTTACAAAAGAGAAATACATAACACAAACATTTTAGTGAGCAAATACAAGCCAGTTCGATATCATATCTAGCACATGGAAATTAATTTTCACATAAAGTACACTACCAGAGTAGAAAAGATCAATAAACATACATATACTTCGTTTGGGGCATGACTTTGAGAATGGTGCCAACTTATGACAAGTAATTTTATTTTATTGAAGATGTTTGTCTTTTGTATTTGCTTTGCTTATTTTTTTCAGAGAGCAAATTCCAAACAAAACAATTTTGAAAGCAATGTGACACCATTCATGAAGGCATTAAAAGACTGATTAAAATTTATTGGAAACATCACATACTAACTTTCCTTTTAGCTGTGTATCAAAAATGGAATTTTGTTTGGAACTAAACAAATCAGTAAAAAATTCTCAAGATAATGTTTTATATAAAATAGCAAGATATTGTTATAATTCAAACATAAACTAATTTTCAGCTATTATACACTTTCGCTTTTATGTTTGTAAAAGAATTTTTAAAAGTCAAAGTTTGAAGTTGGTTACCATTATGCACCCCTGTAATTCTAGCCCTCTCTGAGGCTGAGGCAAGGAAACCACAAGTCTGAGCCCAGTTTAGGCAACTTAACAGCTTACCAAGAACCTGTCTCAAAAGAAATAGGGTCGGGGATTTATCCCAGTGGTTTCGCTGCCTGCTGTGCAAACGCAAGGACCCGAGTTTGTTCCCCGGTACCAAAAAAACAAAGGAAGAAAATAAACATCAAGTATATATAAATAAACTCATAAAAATAAATTTCAAAAAGTCTGGATATGTAGCTCAGTGTAAAGGTGCTGGGATTCTATCCCCAGGATGACAGAAAAGGGAAGATGGAAAGAAGGGAAACAGGGATTCAGGGAAGGGAAGAAGGAAAGGGGAAAGTTTGACAAAAGTACAGTGCAAGGTCAAGGTTGTTTCTATTTATACATTTACAAATTAAAATTACCCCTAATGGTGGTTTGGTACTTAGTAAAATATATGTTTAATAATAAACCATAAAACTAGCTAGGATAATGATTTATTGATTTTTATTTGAATATTTTTCATCAAAACCATTTTTATATACTACAATATCGTAATTATTTTCCTCAGAAATGTATTTTCAACTTGTATAAATGATATATCATATATTTTGGCCATGTTAAATTCAATGAATATTTAACTTTAGGAAATTAGAAATGAAGATTAATTTGGCCAAGATTAAATCACTTCTTCTACCCTGTGTGAATTTGCTAGCTATATAAATGGATCCACTTTGCTTTCCCTTGGGTTGGAAAGTCTTGCTTGCCTACTTAATTCAAAGAAGTACTAACCTGGGACTTATGTTGAATTTAAAAATATATTAGCCTTTCTTGACTATTTTTGTAGAATTATGCTAAAATATTTCTCATTTCTTTTCATCTTGAAGGATTTTAATTTGAAAGCCTAATAAAAATAAGTTTAAAATTGGACTTGATGCTTTTAAGTAACAATTTTGGTGCTATACTATATTGAGGGAAAGTTAATTTGTATAAATAATACATCTTTTATAATTTATAAAAGAAATAATTTATACAAAGTTTATACCCAATAATATATTTTAATAATGTCTACTTGTGTAAGGAAAAGAAAACACCATTAACTGGTGCTGTAGTAAGCCATATAAGAATCACAATATAAAAACTATCAAAAAAATCTTAAGAAATTTATATATATATATATTAATTCATGAATGTGTGACTTTCAGCCATATATGCATATATATGCTGTGCCTGAAAGTTACACATTTATAAATTAATAAACTATAATACCATGTTCATAAATTTTGTAGCATATAAGTCATTGTCTTTAAGGTATATATTAAAATATGTTAATGAAATAAACTCAACTCATATAACTTTCTGAATTATTCAGAATAAACTGAGAAGGAATTTTGAGTACTTCTCAGGCTGTAGATAATGCATCATGATCAATAAAAAAATGCTGTCCTTAACTTAAAACCAGATTTAAGAATGCATTATTGAAGAGGCATAAAACTGGTTGGCTTCATCGTTTATCCAAACATGCACATTTGTTGAGATTTGCATTGTGATGTAAAATGAAATTTCTCAATTCCAAAATTTTATAGTCAGTATAATTATTGAAATATTGTATGTAGAGAATCCTTGCTACAATAAATAATATAATTTATTAATTATTAGACTGAAATTACTGATCTACAATTTTTTGCTCTGCTTTATTGTCTTCATCAAGATGATTCAGAAAATAAATGAATAAGTAAATAGAAAGTTTTTTCTGTGTTGTCTTAGCTCACATTGCTATAACAATATACCGTGAACCGGGAGGCTTAAACAACAAATATCTGTTTCTCAGTTCTAGGGGTTTAGAAATTAATATTCAGGTGTTACAAATGCAGTGTCCAGTGAGAGCCCATTTCCTGGTTCATGGAAGGCAATCTTTGCTCTCTTTTCACATGGCAGAGAAAGGAAGCACCCCATCTTGGGTACCTTGCAGAGACACTAAGTCACATCCATTAATCCTCCAACTCATGACTTCATGTAATTCTCATCACCTTCTCCAAAACCCATCCTTCTAATACAATCAAATTAAGCCTTCAACATATAAATTTTGGAAAACATGGCAATTCAATCCATAATAAATATCAGACATTCATAATGGAAAGTTCACTGCCTATCTTGACAATTTATACAGGTTACTAAAATTATATTGATTTAAGTAAAGCTGCTCATTAAACTTCATTAAACTTTCTTTGCTAGTCTCCACATTTACTGATTTAATACTCCAAGAGGAAAATTTACACTTGTTATCCATTTTTTTTGGCACTCATTATCCATTTTAAAGAGCTGAAAAGAACTGAAATGATAAATTATGTACAATGTATATTTTGTATCACTTTGAATACTGAAAAATTATACTTAAATCAGTGTACAAAAATAGGTTAATTTTAATTTTAAATTTGGTAAAAGTTTTTCTTTACTGTTTCAGCGCTTCTAACATGTTAATGATAGTTTAATAATGTAGTTTGGATATCATTTGAGGGTGTTCCTCAAATATTGGCTAGGAGCTAGCTCCTTGGGGTGGTGACATAGAGAGATGATGGCACTTTTTTTGGTACTGGGGATCGAACTCAGGACCTTGTTTTTGGGAGGCAGGTGGCGGCACCACTGAGCAAAATCCCTGGACCATGGGATATTTTTTAAAATTATGTTTTATTAATGCATGTTAATCTTACATTGTGATGGGGTTTACTTCAGGAAGTTGGTCCATGAATTCAACACATCTTAATCAATTTCAATTCCCTTTCCATCTGCTTGTCCTTTTCCTTGTAAGGAACTTTTAAGTGGTGAATTCTATTAGAATATGATTAGATTATTAGATGTGGTGGTCTTAGAAAGATGTAATATAGTATTTGTTCTTAAGAGCCTAGTTAGGTTCTTTGATAGTAGGTTATTTGTAAGAAGATCCTAGCTGCTGAATCCCTTCAGCTTTCTACGGCTCTCTCCCTTTTGAACTCTCCAACATGCTGGCATAGTGCCTGGGAGTATGTCAGGGGACCATAACATGGAGTTACGAGATCTTGGACCTTCAGCCAACAAAATTATGAGCTAAATAAACATATTTTTTTATGAATTATCAAGTTTCTCATGTTGTGTTATAACAACAGAAAATAGACTAGTGAAAATAAAATTAATGAAACAATAAGTTGCTATGAGAAATGAACTAATTTTCAGTCAAAAATCAAATTACTGATCTACCAGTAACAAAATAGATACACCTTAGTTTTACAAATTAGAATCATAAGGAAGGCAAAGAAATTAAATAGAAAAAACACATTATTGTTAGTTATACTATTTCAATCAGTCCTTTCATACTCTTCATTTCCCGCAAGTTTTTGTTCCTGATTTAGTTTTTCTCTCTCCAGTCCTACTGCTATTATAAACATTATTGTTTTGATTCCACGCAAATGTTATTCCAATAACCTAAGATTTTCTCTCTTGCCCACTGTGGTACCTTATCTTTCAGAAGCTCATTTCCTTCATTTTATCAACATAATCATTCTCTCACATGTATGCTTGACCTTTTTCACAGTTTGCCTGGAAATATCCAAGTTTGCTTCAGTCAAACTTTCTTCTTTCATTGAAGCATTAACATATCAATTAATATGGCTGAAGTATAAAATACTATGCTAAATATTCTCATTTCAAATCTAAAGGAAATCTTATTCAATGAGTTGAACTTTTTATAAATAAAACTGCACTTCCATTTTTCATTCACTATCTCATGCCAACTCTAAATTTTAAATCTTTAATCTACATGCAAAAACTCAAGTTAGTGAAAATTAAAATATTTTATACCCTATTGATTATAACACCTGACCTGACCTAACATAAATTCATTTGATAGGAAAATGTGACTGATGCTGTTGATAGCTATTTAAAGTTTTAAATTTAATTAGTGTGAATATTCATTTATTTCCTCAGAAACTTGTGTTTTTATTACAATTTGTTACTTAAAACTTTACTGGAGTTTACCTAATACATGAACTATGTATTATAACAGTTGAGTAATCTAAAAAACTTCTTATTTTGTAACACATCTACAAAGCAAAAATCTTGAATAAGGAATTTTTGTTTATCCAATTTTGATATATTTGATCAAGGTTACTCTGGGGGAGTCATGCTGATTATGGCTCAAGATAGCTAAAGTAATTTAATTTGAAACTGAAGCATACAATAGTTTTTATTTCCTTTCTGTTATTCAAGTATGTCAATTTGTTTTTCAATTTTTGTAATGATTGTTGTAGTCAGCTTGTTTTCATTATCACAAAATACTCGAGATAAACAATATTATAATAATAAAAGATAATTTTGGCTCATGAGTTCAGAAGGTTGTTTATGGTCACTTGGCCTTGGCAACACTGTGTCACATGGTGGAGAAGGCCTCACTATATCCTTCAAGAGTAGACTTCCAATGACCTATCAATGTTAACTTTTTTCTTTTTTGTTAATTTTTACATATCCTAGGAGGAAGAGGTTGTTCATGTCTTTTGCCCATTTTTATGTATTGATTAAATTGTATTTTTATCGTCCACAGGACATTTCTAAAATATATATTTGAAAGTTACATGTTTTATAGATATACCAGTCGTTCAGCAAATAATGTCTTCCAGTTTATGGGGTTTTTTGGCAAGCACAAATTTTCAAATTTAAGGACAACTTTTCTTTCTTTTTTTTACTTATTGTTTTTTTGTTTTGTTTTGTTCTGGGGATTCAGTTCACGACCTTAGCACTGATTTATATCTCTGGGTTCTATTTTATTTTTCTAATTTGAAGCAGGGTCTTGCTCAGTCACTAAATTGACTAGGCAGGCTTTAATTTGCAATCCTCCTGCACTAGCATCTCATAATCCTGGGATTACAAGCATGCACCACCAAAAGCAACTGGACATCTTGTTATCTTACTTCAAGGATGTTGTTTTTAATATCTTGCCTAATAAATCATTGCCTATTTCCAAGTCACAGGGATAGTGCAATGTATTTGGTGAGATTTAAAGTTTTGCCTTTGATCATAAGCATGTGATCTGTCAAAAGTTTAGTTTTGTATATTGTGTGAGGTAGGGTTTGATGTGTTTTATTCCTCACATAGATATATAATATTTTAAATATAATTTCTTGAAAATCCTTGCCTTCTCCAATTGGCCTGCCAAAATACGTGTAGGTTTATTTTTGGATTTTCTTCTATGCCTTTGATCTTTCTTTTCTATGTTCACGATAACTTGAGTCTTGATTATTGGAGTTTTAGAATGACATAGAGTGATTATTTTAATTTACTTTTTTTCAGTTTTTTTCATTTAAACTCAAGATTTGACTTGGCAAGAATTTTATAAGAAAATGTATTGGGATTGTGATTTTAATTTCTTTGAATCTATAGATTAACCTTAGGCAAATTAATGTTTTCAAATATTGATTCCTCCAGTCAATGGGCTTGGTATAACTTGCTAGTTATTTAGATCTCTATATTTCCAGGAGAAATACATTGTAGCTTTCTTTGTACAAGTCTTTTACTTACTTTCTTATATTCTTACCTATTTTGTGGTTTAATTCTATTGTTGAATTTTTCATCCCACAGGAAATTACAGAAATGGTGCAGTGTTCAGGTTCCTCCAATGATTAAACATTTTATTGTCACAGTAATATTGAAACCAAAAAAGTGATTTTGATATAGACCACAGGACTTTTTCAATTTTCATTTTTTTTACCCTGCATTTGTGCATATATTATATGTTTTTATGTGTGTAGTTCTTCATAATTTCATTCTTTGTATTGATTTATACAATCAACACAAAATGATGATATTATTGTATCCTCACAAAAACTCCTTTGTGCCAATCTTGTTCCATACCAGTCTTTAATCTGTTTTATAGTTTTGTGATTTAAAAATATTTTTTGATCTTAAAAGAATATCTTTTCATTTGGTAATCTATCTCCCAACTCATTTCCTAATAATACGTCTTTTTTGCTTAAAACATTTTAATTATTAACAAAGCTTCTCACGTGGTGTAATTTTTAACAATGGATGCAGCTTAAATCTACATTCTTAAGTGAAATAAATTGAATAAACACATGTGTAAATATCGCATTACCCCTTTGGTGTGAGAAACTGAAAGTGTAAATAATGACCAAAATATATAGTAGATATTATGAAATAGGAATAAAATGTTAAAAATATTACATAAATTGAATTATATATAATTTCCTTAAATTGCTGCAAAATATTCTTGGAAATTCATGAGAGAGAGTGAAGTTAAAGACAGAAAAAGGTTTAGCCACAAATTGTTAATTGTCAAAGCTGGTGACAAATCCACAATGATTCTCAACTTTAGAATATATTTGATGCTTACAGTAGTAATTTTAAAATGCTGTGAGAGAAGAAATAAAAATGTTTAATGTATAAGATATTCAGAATAGAAGAATGCTATTCTCATTTAGAAAATTCATAAGAAAAAATTATTTACAGGGTGAAAAGACAGAAGCAATCACACAAATTAAATAATCACAATTGAAATATAAGTTACACAATAATTATGAATACAGTTATTTTTAAGTCAGATAAAATGTAATTATTTGAAATAATTTTGAAGCACAAAATGTTTGAAAAATAGCTAAAATATATTAAATAAGTTCAATTTCTGGTCTTTAAGAAACAGAAAAATAATGTTATCACATTTATATCATAGTAAGCTTTCCCACTCACTATTCAGTTAAAAATGTAATTGCACTTATATTTATTCTAAATAATGAGTAAAAATTTCCTGCAACATTATTTTTCTAGAGAAGACCATTCTGATATAACACTGCAATAATAGAAATGTTATATGTGTGCACTGCCAAGTATCTTAACACTAGGTATGTGTGGCTATTAGGTGTAAAAAAAAATGTTCTCTAGTATAAATGAAGAAATGAATTTTTATTTAGTTTAATTTTCAATCATTTAAATTTAAACATCCCCACATGACTAGCTATCGTATTGCATTACTCAAGCCTAAAGGACTCAAACAGTACTTTCCTTTTTTATTAATCCATTTAAACCTCTCAGATTGTATATTTGTGATGAGTGTAAGTTGATATTATTCTACTTCTAAATCCTTCAGGAGTTTATATTGTTAATTCAGTGGTCTTATTGGATACATTTCTGTATTTTCCCCTCCAGTAGGCCTAAATGCAATTCCCCAGTACATCTTATATTTCCATTATCTATTTGTTGCTTAAAAAGTATTTATGGCATAATTCATGTAGCTGTTCACCTGGTATAATCATGAGGAGGAAAAATATAGCATCATCCACTTGAGTCTTCTTGCATAATAGGGAGAGAGTGTCCATCTCAATAATCAGATAAAAATATTCTGTTAGTTTGGCTTTTGACAATGACTCTATGCCACTCATGTAGAGCTCTAGACATCTATGTAAATAAATTGACTTATATTTACTTTATATTAGGTCAGCCTGAAACTAATATGATTCAATTTGGGTGAAGGAAGACATTCAAATCATGGGAACTTAAAAGTTTAAGCAAGGACAACTTACATTCTGCTATTATCTATATATTTAAATGTATACATTGCTTGACCTCTAAAAGGAATATGAGAATAATTACAATACATAGAAGAAAGTATGGTTGAGTTATATTGCATCATCAGACCCAAACCTAATTAAATGGATAAACCTCATCCCATGACTCTCAAAATAAATATGAAAATTTGGATAAATGAGACAAGAAAATGCCAAAACGTGACTTACAGTACTTAAATATACTACTGTTAAATCAACATTACACTTTGAGCTGGGTAGAGTCAAAATCAACAACACTGAAAAAAAAGCTACAGTGGGGTTCCTCAAAGTTCTGAGGCAACAGAATTTCCAACAGTTATTTTACATACCAGTCATTGCTTTAACAGTATATAGATCTGCTATTTTCCTAAAAGGTATTTAATTGTTGAGTTGAGATGCAAACTAAGCTGAAGCATAGTTATATATGAATATATTGAAAGAAACAATTTAAAAAACTGGAAACAACTTAGCATAGAAAGCAAATAGCAAAAATCTCATGTACGAAGTATTGGGTTTAATTATATATACCACTTAAAATTATCATTATTAGTAATTTAATTTCATATGTATAAAAATTTTCTCAAGCTAACAGTAAATCTTCTGATTATTATCAGTCTTCTGAACAAAAAATGGAAATGATACCTTCTCAAAGAATTTAAATAATTAAAAAATAATAACAAATTATCTTAAACCAGGTACATAAACTGTTCAGAATTAACATTAACCATATTTTCACCAAACTTTTATGAATTCAAAGATTAGCACACTATTAGCTTATAACACTTTTACATGGATACCAGCCCCTAAAGATACATACATAAACAAATAAATGTGTGAGAATACAGTTTTAGATTTCTCTGGGGGATATTCTTAGAGGACATAGAATAGTAGGTTACCCTTTCAGATGTCATCAAGAATTCCAAAGGCAGTCACATTGCTTTGTAACAACTTGAGCTCATGGTAATTGATCCAGTCCCACAATAATTTACCAGTGCAATAAAAAAAAATCCTTCTAAGCAATCTACTCACCTATTAAAGGTTCTCCTTCCAGTCTTGTAAAAGTACAACCTGATTTGAACATGAGCAAACTATATTTTACTCATAGCACCATTTTAGCAAGTCCACATTTTTTATCTTTGCATTTTAGATATTTTTCTGAGCCAAATATTTGTACCATAACTCTGGTTTTAATCTCTACATATTTCAGCAGCTGTCCCACCACTCCCAGGCAAGAGAAAGGGGGTTCTGGGCCACCGTCCATCCCACCACTCCCAGCCCAGTGGAAGGGGCTCCTGAGTTGTAGTCCCACCGCTCCCAGCTTAGAGGAAGGGGGTTCCAAGCCACTATCCTGTCACGCTGATCCTGGCCCAGAGGGAGGGGATTCTGAGCCAACCACCATCCCACCATTCCCAGCCAAGAGGAAGGGGGTTCTGAGCTTCCATCTGTCCCACCAGTCCCGGTACAGAGGAGGGACTTTCTAGCCATCATCTGTCCCGCCACTCCCAGCGAGAGGAAGGGGTTTCTGGGCCACTGTCCATCCCACCACTCCTAACTCAGAAGAAGGGGCTTCTGGGACACCATCCATCCGGCCTTTCCTGGCCCAGAGGAAGGGGCTTCTGAGATGACATCCCACCTCTCCCAGTTCAGAGGAGGTGAGCCACATGGGCACAAACAGCAACCCACTGTGGGTCCAAATGAGAAGACACATAAATAAGTATCAAAACCAGACTTCCAGATCACTTACACCAACCCCAGAGGGAAATGAGATGGAACACTCTGATATTCAACAACCTGGACCCCCTGAAATGGCAACAAAAGAGGATCTGGAAAAAATGACATCAGAAATAATTTCTCAGATAATGGGAGAGATTGTGCTTCTAGTGCAAGACATGATTAATAAATCTAGAGAGGAGTTCAAGAACATGAAGGAATCCCAACATAGGAAACAAAAGAATCTATAAAACAGATGCAAATAGATTTCCAGGAGATGAAAAACTCCATTGAAAGTCTACAGAGCAGAATGAGCCAATGTGAGGACAGAATTTCAGATATAGAAGATAAGATTGCAATTAGTGACCAGGAAAAGAAAAATTTCTTCAAAATTGTA
>NW_004624730.1:42165413-42176562 GCF_000247695.1 Heterocephalus glaber | reverse complement strand
AAGTTCTTTATAGATTCGAGATAGTAGACCTTTGTCTGAGGAACAGTAGATGAAAATTTTTTCCCTCATTGTGTGTTGTCTCTTTACACTGCTGGTAGTTTCTCTTCCTGTGCAGAAGCTTTTTAATAAGAAGAGATTCCACTTGTTGATTGTTTGTGTGAGTTCACAGGAGTGAGGTTTTGTTCATAAAATCTTTTCCTATACCAATGTCTTCAAGATTTCTGCCTAAACTTTATTCCAGGTAGTTCAGTGTTTTGATTTTAACATTTAGATCTTTAATCCATTTCAATTTTAGTTTACTGCATGGTGAGAGATATAGGTCTAGTTTTACTCTTTGCCAAGTTGAAACCCAATTTCTCCAGCACCATTTATTAAAGAGGCTATCTTTCCTCCAGTGAGAGTGTTTGGCTCCTTTATCAAATATGAGGTTCCTGAGTGTGTCTGGAGTTGTTTCTGCATCTTCTAATCTGTTCCACTGGTCCTGAGGTCTGTTTCTTTGCCAGCACCATACTGTTTTTATCACAATAGCTTTGTAATATTTTTTCAACTTTGGGGTTGTGATACCCCTTGCCATGTCTCTGTTACCTAAAATTGCTATTGCTATTCTAGGTACCTTCTTGTTCCAAATGAATTTTTGGATTGTTTTCTCAAGGCCTGTGAAGTACACTGCTGGAATTTCAAGTGGAATTGCATTGGATCTATACAGCAGTTTTGGAAGAATGGCCATTTTCACTATGTTGATCCTTCCTACCCAGGAGAAAGGGGTATCTTTCCATTTTCTGATATCATCTTCAATCTCTCTTTTCAGAGTACTTTATTTGTCAGAGAAGAGTTCTTTGACTTCTTTTGTTAGGTTGATTCCTAGATTTTTCAGTTTCTTGGATGCTATTGTGAAAGGAATTTTTTGCCCTATTTCTGTCTCAATTAGTGCATTGTTCATGTAAAGGAAAACTATTGATTTTTCTATGTTGACCTTGTATCCAGCTACTTTACTGAATTTGATTATGTTTGGTGGTGTTCTTGGGGTTCTCTATACAGAGTATCATGTCATCTGCAAATAATGACAATTTGACTTCTTCATTTCCTATCTTTATTCCTTTTATTTCTTTCTTTGTCTAATTGTTGTGGCTAATGTTTCCAAGATTATATTAAAAAGGAGCAGTGATAGTGGACATCCTTGTCTTTTTTCTGATTTTAGTGTGAAGGATTTCAGTTTTTAACCATTTAGTATGATATTTGCTCTTGGCTTTTCATAGACGACTTTTATCAAATTAAGATAGAGAGTGTCTATTCCAATTTTTTTGTTCAGTTTTCATCATAAATAGGTGTTGGATTTTTTCAAATACTTTTTCTGCATCTATTAAGATGATCATATGGTTTTTGTCCTTGGCTCTATTGTTATAGTGTATTATGTTGATTGATTTGTGTATGTTGAAACATCCCTGAATCCCTGGGATGAATGCCACTTGGTCAGCATGTATGATCTTCTTGATGAACTTCTCCATTCTATTTGGCAGTATCTTATTAAGGATTTTTGCTTTTGTTCCTTAGTGAGATTGTTCTATAGTTCTCCTTTTTGGTTGGGTCTTTCTCTGCTTCAGGGATCAATGTGGTGCTTGCTTCCAGGAATGAATTTGGGAGTATTGTTTCCCTTTCAATTTCATTGAAGTGTTTAAACCACAGTGGCAGTACTTCCTCTCTAAATGTCTTGTAGAATTCAGCAGTGAAAACATCAGGTCCTGGGCTTTTCTTAGTTGGTAAGTTTTTAAGTATTTTTCAATTTCATTGATTGATATTGTGTTGTTTAGAATTTTTAGGTCTTCGTTCAACTTTTGTAATCCATATGTATCTAGGATTCTGCCTATTTCTTCTGTGTTTTCCATCTTATTGGCATATAGTTTCTTCAAGTAGATACTGATGATCCTCCAGATTTCTGCTTGGTCTATTGTAATTTCACCCTTTACATTCATAATTCGATGGATTTGAGCCCTTTCTTTCCATTTTCTGATAAAGTTGGCTAAGGGTTTGCCAATTTTGTATTTTCTTTCGAAGAACCAACTCTTGGCTTCATTGATGTTTTGACTCATTCTCTTAGTCTCCATTGAATTGATTTCTCCTCTGATCTTTATAATTTCCACCCTTGTATGAGCTTTGGGTTTGTCCTGCTCTTTTTCTAGAAGCTTGAGTTTCAGCATCAGGTTGTTTAATTGGGCTTGTTCTGTTTTCCTAATATGTGTATTCAGTGCTATGAATTTCCCTAGTAAGACGACTTTCATTGTGTCCCATAGATTCCAATATGTTTTACTGTCATTGTCATTTAATTGTAGAAACTGTCTTATTTCTTAATTTCCTCTGTGACCCATTGGTTATTCAGAAGTGTGTTCTTCAATTTCCATGTGTTTCTGAAATTCTTGCAGGTTCTTTTACTACTGACCTCCAATTTCATCGGATAACTTCAATTCCTTTGCACTTACTTAAACATGTTCTATGTGGTCTATTTTGCAGAACGACCCATGTGCAGCTGAAAAGAATGTATATTCTGATTTTGTGGGGAGGAACTCACTGTCAACATCTGTTAAGTTCATTTGTTCTAGAGTTCAATTGAGTTCTAGTATTTCTTTACTTATTTTTTATCTAGTTGATCTATCTATTTGCGATATTGGGGTATTGAGATCCCCCACTATTACTGTATTAGTGGATATATGACTTTTCATGTTGGTTAGTATTTGTTTTATATAGGTGGGGGCACTAGAATTTGGGGTTATATATTTATGATTGTCATCTCTTCCTCTTGGATTTTTACCTTTGCAAGGATGTAGTGTCCTTCTTTGTCTCTCTTAATCAGTGTTCCTATGAAATCCACTTGATGTGCAAAGATGATAGCTACTTCTGCTTGTTTTTTGAGTTCCTGTTGCATGGAGTATTGTTTTCCACCTTTTGACTTTCAGTCTATGAATTTCTTTTTGAACTAAGTGTTTTTCTTGTAGGCAGCGTATTGTTGGATCTTTCTTCTTGACCCATTCTGCCAATCTTTTGATTGGTGAATTGAGACCACTATCATTGATGGTTATACATATTGACTTTACATTTTCATGACTTTTTCTTTTTGTTGTATTCTCCCCCTTTGCATTTAATTTCTTGCCACGCACAATGGATTCATTCTGCTGTGCTTCCTGGGGTTGTGATCCTCATTGTCTTTTCCAAGGATATTGTCTTAAATTTTTTGGAATGCTGGTTTGGTATTCATGAAGTTCCTAAGGTGCTCTTTGTCATGAAAGTATCTTATTTCTCCATCAATTTTGAAAGATAGTTTTGCAGGGTACATCAATCTGGGTTGGAGGCTGTTTTGTTTTAGTGCTTGGAATACATCACTCCAAGCTCTTTTTGCCTTGAGGGTTTGCATTGAGAAGTCTGCTGTGATTCTGATGGGCTTTCCTTTGTATGTGATTTGTTTCTTTTCTCTGACTGCTTGGAGAACTTTGTTCTTCTGTTGTGTTTCTGGAATCTTAACAATTATATGCCTATGTGTAGATTTTATTTGATCAAGGCTATTTGGAGTCCTATATGCCTCACTTATCTGTATGTCAAGCTCTTTTCCCCTGCTTGGGAAGTTTTCTGCCATTATTTCTGTGAAGAGATTTTTTATGTCATCTGCACCCTCTCCTGTTTCTTCCTTGAGCCCAATCAGTCTTAATTTATTCTTTTTTGCATCATCTAGCAGCTGCTGGGTTGATTTCTCATGTTCCCTTATAATTTTGAAGCAATTTTTCTTTTCCTGGTCATTAATTGCAATCTTATCTTCTATATTTGAAATTCTGTCCTCACACTGGCTCATTCTGCTGTGTAGACTTTCAATGGAGTTTATAATCTCCTGAAAATCTGTTTGCATCTGTTTTATGGATTCCATTTGTTTCCTATGTTGGGATTCCATCATGTTCCTCAGCTTCTGTCTAGATTTATTAATCATGTCTTGCACTATGGGCACAATCTCTCCTGTTATCTTTGAAATTATTTCTGATTTCAGGTCCTCTTTTGTTGCCCATTCAGGGAGTCCAGGTGATTGAGTATCAGAATGTATCATCTTGTTTCCCTTTGGGGTTGCTGTAGGTGATCTGTAGTCTGGTTTTGAGACTTGTTTATGTGTCTTCTCATTTCAACGGAGGTAGTGGTGTGTGTGTGTGTGTGTGTGTGTGTATGTGTGTGTGTTTGTGTGTGTGCTGCTGGCACCAGGGTGGCTCACCCTGTGCCCTGGGAGCAGTGGTATGCCAGCCTGGAAGCCTCTTCTGCCTGTCCTTAGGTTTAACAGAGAGCTAGAACAGTATGTATACTTTTTGAATAAGGATAATCATAGAGAAAATTTCACATCAATAATATTTTCCTGAGGTTTCTTTTTTTGCTTTTTAAAATTATGAAAGTAGCATAGTATAGTGGGAATAATTATAGATTATTTTCTGAGTAAATAAGTTCAATCATGGGAAATTTTTTTTGAGTATATTATTATAGTTAGACCTTATATGAGCTAAATAACTTTTATAGTAAGCCCCCAAATATTATAGAGTAACCAAATAGACTTTTATTCCAAGCTTGTAGTAATCCAAGTAGATTTAAGGCCTAGAGATAAAGTGAGAGAGAGGGAGTTAGTGACTGGTTTTAGTGTGTGTGTGTGTGTGTTTGTGTGTGTGTGCCTGTATGTCTCTGTGTTCTGCTCCATGAAGTTGTTTAAGGACAAGATTGATGTAGGCTCTGAAAGAGTGGAATTGTTTCAGAAGCCAGCTAACAGGCTCAAGAACAATCTGATCTTTTCTCCACCAACCACTCATGTTATGCTTCACACTTAGGACCTAATCATTCTCTCACAAAGTGTGACAACTTAAATTTCCATCCAGTTATGGCATTAAGCTCAGAATTCAGGATCTCTTATTAATGAATGATGGAAACCATCACTCCCCCAAGAGCACATGTACACACACACACACACACACACACACACACATTAGAATTTGTGGATCACAAGAGTCTCTGAATGATATACCTCTCGTATTATATAGGTCTCATTTGAGAAAAGAGAATCAATGAAGCAATATTTCAATAAGAATGATAAAATCTTATTGACTTAGCAACAGGAAGACTCCTTTATCAGTACTACATCTGTTTCAGGAGGGAATTCACATATTTTTCATCTTCCATTCTTCTTAATCCATATTCTGGAAAGTTCATTCTTATCCATTATTCATCATGGCCACAATTAAATATGACTATGACAAGTATGTCTTCCATGAGGGTTGTCTTTATCAGTCTTGCTCTTTGCTGGTATAAGTTTATTGCACAAAGTGCTATTGCACTGTACAGTAAGCACACAGCAGCACCACTGAGGCAATGTCTGGCAGACAACTGAGCTTCTTCCCCTTTTGTTCGCATCTACAAATGTTCCTAATGTGAGGTCCATTCATATGTGGGAAAGTTTACAACTGAATATTTGTAAGCCAGGGACTTAATATATATTGAATTCACACTTTTAGTCATAGACATAGACATGTAATACCAGGTCGATGGTTTTCACATTTTATTGTGCATCAAAAGTACCTGAGGTCTTGTTAGAACACTGAATGCTGGGCTCCAACTCCAGGGGCTGTTCAGTTGGTCTGGTTGCATACTGAGAACTTGCATTTATACTAAGCATAGGATGACACTTATGCAGTGAATTCAAGAGCCACACATTTTTTAGAACAAACTTTTTAAATTTCTGCACTGTTATAGCTTGTATCTAGATGTCCCCTCAAAGCCTCATGCTCCCATATATGGGGATTTTTGGAGGTGGCTTGATCTACAGATTGTGATGCTGAGATTAAAGATATGATGCTAGAATTAAGGGTGCTCCATCACAGAAGAGAAACAGCTCATACTGTGGCAGGCCAAAAGCAACAAGGAACAGTAGCAACCTGCCTTTCCCTTTTATCCCTTCCTGGCCACCTGTCTGTTGGTTGGTGCCATCCATAACAAGGTGGACCTTCCCATTATCTACACTCAGAACTATGCTAAATTGATCATTGAAATAATTTAGTAATCATGTATCCTTAATGCCAGCATCACACCCTTAATCCCAGTATTACATAGCCCAGATCAAGCCATGTCTGAAAGTCCTATTTATGACTGCATGAAACTTTGGAGGGATATTAGATACAAGCCATAACACCAATATATGGAATTGTTTTATAGCAGCCAAAATGGGCTGTGAAATTTCCCCATCTATCCATTGTAATGTTGGCTGTGTTAGAATATCTGAAACAATAAACTTGATAGGAAGCAACATCCATAATTTGGTTTCTTTTTTATATTAATATAATACTACTAGATATTGACAAGGAAAATAGAAATAAGCACTCTCTTATTTCTATGAAAAAAACAATAAAATCACATACAAAATAATTAGAGAACAATAATAATTAATACACTGTGTATCATAATCTTAAGGGAAAGGCCAAAATGTTCCTCCAAGCACAAGTCATAGATAAAAAACTCAATAACAACAACAACAAAAACTTTCTCAGGAAGAAGAAACAAATAAAAGCATAGAACTGTCTCTTCAATGAAATTAAACAAATCAGCATAAATGTTAGAATATTTTTGAAATAACGGAATACATAATTTGGGAAGTTATTTGGAATTCTCTCTATTCTCTCTTGACAGTCATTCTTTAAATGACTCTTTTTAGTACCACACTAAAAAAAACCCTCCATGGTATTAAAAAAATGTGTTTTCCAAGTACAGTCAATTAATATTCTCTTTCACTAGACAATATAGCAAGTAATTTTTAGGATACTTCTATTCAAGTCATTTACATTGGTGACAAAATCAAAATTACTTTGTACTTTGTAATATTTGACAATTGAGTCATGCATTCATGATGCACTCTTATAATTAATGCAGTTTTAATAAAGATAACCATTAGTTGGACTTTTTTTCTCCTCTTGTAAGAACTTTGCCACTCAGGATGACTAGGTCTTTTCTGCCTCATTAGTGTCAGAGAAATAAAATTATCAGAAAACTTCATCATCTTCTATTTTGACATTTTTCTTCTAATGCCAGAGACTGCATTTTTTCTTTTCACTTTCAGATACTGTATGTATAATCAAAATTAAGCACAGAATTTTTTTAATCAATAAAAGTCTTCTCTGATAATGTGTATCAGAGAAAATGACTTAAATTATAACTTTGAAATCAGACATTAGTTACTTTTCTCTCATTGCTGAGACAAAATACCTGACACCCAAAGTTAAAGTGAAAAGAGTTTATTTGGCCCACAGTTCATAGAGGTTTCAGTCCATAATCTGCTGGCTCCAAGGCAGAGTGGCAGAGGGGCAACAGTTCAGGGAGCAGAAGACAGCAAAGGCAATATGAGACCTTAGCAGTGTCTTCCTCTCCCTTTATTTTATCCAGGCTACAGGAATTAGGGTGGTGCCAAACCAGTCACCTATATGTAGTGGTTTAGGAATCACATGCCCTTACTCTCAGCATCATAAATTCTAGATTCAGATGCTCAAAAATAACCCCACCTCATTTGAAAGAGGCTTTGGGAAGATAATCTAAACACAACCCATAACAGATGTATATGTAGTTATTTTCATACAGGAAATAATTAAAGAGAGAGAGAGAATATTTTTTGTGATCTCATGGAGAAACAAAAGCAGTCTGAATAAAAATGTAACAACTTATATTACAGGAAATATCAAAATCATAAACTGTCAGTGGCAATTTTTTAAAGAGCTCAAAATATTCCTCATAGATAAACCTCAACAGTGAACATCTTATATATTTTAAAGTATATATGTTTTTTCCTTTTATTTTAATAAGTAATTACTATTCCAAAATTTTTAATTCTCAAAATACAGATATTAGGATATTTGAGATTTTTGAAGGTGAAAATTATCCTACAGCTTTTGAAAAAATGCTTCAATCAAATGGTTTGTTTCCTTATCAGCTTTTACTTTTACATGTGGCCTCACTTTGATTGTTAATGTGCTTTTGGCAAATAAATACAAATGATTTTCTTTAATGATATGAGTATAGGAATTTTAATACTCTAAAATTAGTTTAAGTATTTCCTTTACTGTTTGCTATTACATTTCCATTTAGAGAAAAATTATTCCTCTTATCTTCATATATCCTCTTATCTTGATGTATTCTTGGTAAAGGAAGAAATGTATATAAGTCTGGTAGTACTAAATTCATATTCTTTAGTTTTGGTTTATTTGGTAAAATATCTACTTCATAATTTTATGATCAGAGATGGTGTCTTTTTTTCTTCTACCTCTAGTAATAGAGGATTGGAAACAACATACTTACAATCTATATTTACTGAATTTGTTTCATTTATTATAATTATTTTGTCTTTTTTCATCCTTTGGTCTTAAACCTTCTATGAATATTATATTTTATAAAATGATAATAATTTCATAGGTAACTTTCAAATTAAGATAAAAATAAATACATAATATTTATATGACTTTCATTATTATTACTTATTTAAATCATGGCCTGATTTAGATAAGGTGGTTGTGTTATAATGGGAAAAATATATGGTTTTGGAGTTTAACAGATTAGGGCTAAATTTTACCTACTCCCTTAGTTATTCTTGTGGCCAAGAGCAATTTTTGATTGTATTTTTTTTTTTTTAGGTTTTTTTTGTTTTTGTTGTTGTTTTGTTACCAGGGATCGATCTTGGGTTCCAGCGCTTGCACAGCATGTGACCAAACCATTGAGCTAAATCCCGGGCCCCATGAGCAATTTTTAAAGGAAAATTAATCAACCATGATATCAGGTAGACATATGTTAAAATTCCTTCATTTTCAATAATGAGAAATAATAATTTGAGAAATTTTTATAAACTCAGCGTTTCATTTTCTCTTTTTACAAATATTGTAGTGGAAAGAATTTATATAGATATAAATGAATTATCAAACAGAACACTGAGCTCTTAGCAGATGGTTTCTCTGTCATTTTTACTCTGTGCTTCATGTCTCTTTTTTAACTTCTGTAAAAATATAGATTATAAAATATTTGTAATCTGGAAGATAAAGTTAAATTCTTTGGAACTGCTAGAATTGGAATATGTTTTATAGGATCTGAATATTTTCTCTTGTTTTTATGGACATTTTCAGAAGTACAAGAAGATTTCTAATCTGATTGGAAACTAATTCATGAATTAATATAATGAATGTTTGAGACTCAGAGCATGGTAAGTATAGAGACAATGTAGACACTTTCTGTTGTTTCATGAATCTTTTGATAGTGTAGTATCACCAAAAGAAAGTAACAAATGAAAAGTAAACATGCTATGGATAGAAGTGAGCTATAAAATTGAGTAAAAAAGATTTTAAAAACTTAAGGAATAAAATGGTACTGGGTTATGCATACAAGGGATTCACAGAATTTTATAGTGAAACTCATTCTTGAAATAGATAAACAAATGATGGAAAGAATTTTAAAAAGAGCATTTCAAGCAAAGAGAAAATCATACTCAAAACCATGAAATGACAAAAAGTTTAAAATTTCACATGTGAAGGGAATGCAAGAGTATTGATGTGCCTATGTTTTACTAGTCCAAATAAGATTGAAGAAGCAATGAATGACGTCATTTCCTGTAAGTCTAAGACAAAGTTATGAATTTTCCTTCACATGTAGTGCAATAATATTGAAAGTTTTCAAGTGAGTAAAGCCATGAACTGATTTTTGATTTTTTTTCAGTTTTTATTTTTCCATTAGTACAGGTTTGCAGTAAACAGCAATTATATTTTTTATGGGGAGCTGGTACATGTACATAACACATCTTAACTCTTTTTCCATCTCTTCCCATCCTCTCCCTTCCATCTCCCTCCATCTCTCAGACCCCTTGCCTTTTGCAAAAGATTGATTTCCTTTTTTTCTATTGTCTTTTATTTTCCATTTATTTATATTTGGGTTTCTCTTAAAAGAGAAACTGTGATATTTCAATGTCTCTGATACATTTACTTAATATTATGGTCTCAATATGTATCCATTTTCCTACAAATGACACAAATTTATCCTTGTTTCTTTTGCTGATAAATATAGGATTTACTGAAGGAGGGAAATGGTAAAAAAAGAAGAAACTATTGAGAAAGAACTATTGTTTTGCTAGTCCAGCAAACAGTAATGGTGGCCTACTCCAAGAAATCTTCAAAGATATGGAGATAAAATGAGTAGGATTTTTCTATCCAGCAAAAGAGAATAAGAAAGCAAGAGGAATCAAAGATGATTCCTAGATTCTTTCCTGAACCTCTGTATACAGATAGTGATGACATTCACTTCAGTCTTGGTGGCAAAAATCAACTGAAGATAAGGGATACTAGCCAAGGGATACTTGGATAGGAAGAGGTCACATATTATATCCAATTCTAAACAGAGATTTCAAACAAGTAGTTAATATCTTCCTTTAATCATAAAGTTTAGAGTGACTACCATATTAAGAATTATTCCTAATTTACCAGATGGTGATTTTATCATATTTATAATATATTTAAAAACATTTTATGTTTTTTAAAATGAGCTCTCTTATAAAGAAAATCTATATATTCTGGAATATAAATATTACTTATTGTAAATTTTTATATTGAGGAATTTTGTATAATGTGAAGGAAACTTCTGCTTGATATGCAAATTTGCTTCTAAATCTGCTTGTGAATTTAACCTTTCTGTATCTACATAAATTCTTAATTATTGAATTGAGGGCCTTGCATACATATCTTGCAGTTTCATTCCCTACCTGCTCTCACATCCTAAGACTGCATGATTTTAGCTATCTATTAATCTATATGTTCACATATAAACTTACAATGTACTTTGATTATAGTATACATAATCATGTAAAGCATATAATTGGTACATATATAGAGTACTAAGGTTTCCTAGTGCAAAATTTGGCATCCAGTGAATATTTCTATGAACTAAACAAAAAATGAAAGAATAAATACAAAAATTTTTCTGTATGAGTTATTTCCAAATAAGGTGGGAGAAGTCAAATAAAGCTCCCTTTATTACTCAAATTGCAGAATCAGGATTATCTCTGATCAATTTAATTCTATAATCTATGCTGGTAAACACTGTATGCTATAAATACCAAATTTTTAGTAAT
>NW_004624730.1:42110869-42132586 GCF_000247695.1 Heterocephalus glaber | reverse complement strand
TTAGACAAAAAAACTAAAGTTTATATTACTTTATATCATTAGAATAAACAATGTAGTTTTCATTAGCTATTCAAAAATCTCAAATAATACTTCATGAGTATTTCATGTCATAAATTTGTATAATAAAAATTAATTTTCAACATAATAGCATAAAATGTCCATGTTCTAGTAAGTCATCTAAAGTTTAGCAAAGATATTAAACATCTTCTTATATTCCCCTTTCTCCATTTCTAGTCTTTACTTAGCCAGGTTTACAAGATTTAGTTCATTGTCTTTTGTAATTTTGTCTTTTCTCTGTTTATTTGAGTGGCATTTGTGTAATCACATACATAAATTAGAATATATTTTTTATTTAGTAGACAATTCACAAGGACTATTATCTCCTTATTCGTAAGCAGACTTTTTAGGTACACAAAAGATTTTATTTTCAAGTGAGCTTAAGCACTGTAACAGTAAACCAAAAATGCTTTAACTGCCTTAAAGAGCAAGAAGTGGTAGGGCTGTTGATGTTTTCACACTGAATATTAGGAGTTATTTAATGGTACAAAAATGGAAGCCATGAATGCAAAAACTGATCTAAACTAAAAGAGATAACTAGTAGAATAAAGAATATCAAAAGATTATAAAATCTTGAATTATATTCTGAGTCAGAAAATGATCCTAGTTACTGGCTAGGTTATTTTACACTTTTATAAGCAGTACTGTATGCATGGAAGGAAGCCATCAGTGCACTGAATTAATGCATGGCCACTGTCTGACTGGAGTCGGAGGACTTACTCCTTATCTGTCAATTTCTTCTCCTAGAGCAGAACAGCAAACACAACTTCAGACTTCCAATGCAGCCTGAAAATTTTCAGATGCTCATTCTGAATCAATTACGTTGTGTAGGGATTGGGGCAAATTTAGAATAGGAAGAAACTGAAGAAAGCAGAAAAAGTTAATGTGATGCCTCAGTAAAGATTAAACTGAAGAATAATATTTTAATAAATTTTTCATATATATTATTCTTTACTAGGTTTTGGGCAAGAGGATATTCATTTATTTGGACATTATTATGCTAATTGTACCTGGTAGGATTTATAATGGTCATTCCAGAATGCTGTTTATTTTATTTTTGTACTAAATCTCTTTCATAATTTTACTTAAATGTTTTAAAATACTCAGGAAGTGGTTAATTAAAACTTTGGGATAAGTCACAAATGTGTATCAAAATATTATTAATGGTCATTAATATGTGAAAAATTGAATAGAATCTTATTTACATATAATCTTTAAAAAAATTATGTGCTAGTACATGTAAATATCAACTGGGAACTTACAATATTGAGAATGGACTTTTAAAACATCCCAAGACATATGCATATAGCATTATTCTTGGTTTCAAAAATATTAGATTTGAATTAAATTACATTAACAAAACACTGAACTATACTCTGCAAGAAAATTGTAAAGAGTGATGATCGAGTCATAACTCAAATTGTGTTAGGAATATACAAATTGTTTTCATGTGTTCTAGTTCTTGATTCAAAAGATGAGTTGTGTAAAAGATATTCAGGCATGACTAGAGCACAGAAATGATGCTAAAGAATGAAAATAAAAAGCACTTTTTGTTTTCTTTTAGAGTGCCTTCACAGTGTATCCAATAAAGAAGTGATAGTCTATAGTGCTCTGGGTTGCCATTGTTGTTTTGGCTTTAGATAGCCACTAAATCACATAAGATATTCAACACTTTATGACAAAATCAGCTTTGTGTTAAATTATTCTGCCTAACTGCAGGTAATGTAATTGTTTTAATCCCATTTAATTCAGGGTAGGCTAAGATGTGATATTTGGTAGGCTAGGTGTATTAAATGCATCTGTAACTTGAAAATATTTTCACCTTAAAATTGTTTCACCAGGACTTAACCCTACATTAATCAAGGAGGATTTGTGTATGTGAAGGAAGAAAGAGGGAGGAAAGGAAGGAGAGAGGGAGGGAGGGAGAGAGAGAAATTTTTCCTTTAACGGATTGTTAGCACCTCAACACCTAATGTATTCTTAAGTATGATTATTTTAGATAATATTAATACAACCAGAGTTTAACCATCAGGAATATAAAACTTTTTTTTTTTAATCCTAAAATGTGTTTGAAATTCTTAGTTAAAATGTTTCTTTACATGAATGGATGCATATGAAAGGAGTACAAGGTAAGTTGTTAAGCTATTTGGAAAGTGATGCAGTAGTTAATGGTTTCTTTCATTATTGTTTAAGAAAAAGTAAAATTCCCTTTGAAATACATATCTGAATAAAAGAGGAGTTGTGGTCTACTTTTCTTCCTGACGGGTCCTAGCGTACATCCTTGGAGGTATACGGAAGTGTATCCATTTCAACTTTAAAAGAAAAAAAACGACTGTCAGGTAGAGAACAAAGCCTTCCTAAGTTGAAGGAAAAGGAATGTGCATTATTGGTAATGCATGGCTGAGGAAAGAGAGCAAATAGACCTGGAAATTTTTTACTGAAAATTGTCTTAAAATTTAACTTGTCAATAACTTTGGCTAAGAAAGTGATGATTAAAAGAAGATAAAAATAACATTTGTAATTATAGAGGCCAAATTTTATATTTGCAAACTGACTTGATTATATGGCCTTACCATAATGACTAAAATAAATTCATTAAAGAGTAACAATGGTGCTGGGCACAGTCATGCACACCTGTAATCCCAGCACTAGAGAAGCTGAAGCAGGAAGGTCACTGAGAGTTTCAGGCCAGCCTGGGCCTACATACATACAACTACATAGTGAGACCCTGTCTCTAAATAAACAAACAAAAAGTAAATGATTGATAGTGGTTATCTTTTAATAATTTACTATATATCATTATAAAGCTTTAATCACTAATTTCAAAACAATGTGATAATTTGAATTAGTTGCATTTTAACCCATCTTATTAAGAGAGTTGCTCCCTTTGTTAGATTCAATGTATATTTTACCCCACATTCTGGTAAATGGAGATTATCTAAATATTAAAAATAGATGTTATGAAAGGGATGTTGACCCAATATTAAAATATTACTGGCTAGAGAAATAGTAAATGTAACTTTCTGAAAATTGTTCATTTCTCAATTAAACTATCTTTTTGTGGTTACTCAATTATTTTTGACTATATAAAAATATTGATTAGTGAGTAATTATATAATTCCTATTTAAATATGAAAGACCATATTAAATGTCAAGAAATGATAGATAACCTATTGATAGAAATTTCATTTATTTATTTATAATGCATAGTTATTAACAATGCATTTATACCTATTTTCATATTTAATCCAAAGTGCTATGACTTTGCACTTCACTACAAAAATAAATTCCATATAACCTTGAATATGAAAGTGTCAAAAGGTCCTATTATTTACAGATAATTAGCAAATTGTAGTGCATTTTTGTTTGCATGGTAATTATCCTAATTTTATAACTTATCAGGAAATTTCCAAATTTTCCCAAGTATCCCTACAGTATACTTTTAGTGGATCTCTTATCCAAACATCAGCTTTTTAAAGAAATAATTTTATGTGCTGTTGCTGGTCAACTCATTTCATCCTAATGGCTTCTTACAGCTGCCTCATTAAAATATAGCATTTCAGTTCCATTACATTTCAATGGTCAGTTATTGATTTCCTTTGTTTATAGAAGCAACTCAGCCTCAACAGAAAGCCTAATCAGGATCAATTATCCCCCATAATATGTGATGAAATATTCCTAAATTTATTTTCGTCCTCTGAAAATACTGAACCTTTTCACAGATCTAAACAAAATCATATTTTTCTGTATGTAAAAATGCATACTTCTCAATACAAAACACTATTTCCTATACTAATGATTCAGGTTTCTCCATTATATTGGTACGCCTATGATCATTTATACTACTGTGTGTACAAGATACTCATACAGCCTCACACACACATATATGAACAGTATCATTCCAAAGGGTAATTTATTTTTTACATATATATACTTTTTATTTTTATAAAGTTCTATATTTGACATTTTCAGGTAATAATAGTGCTATTTGATAATAGTGCTAAATAATTAAGATAATATAATAAAAAGAAGTAAAAGTGCAAGGATAATTGTCTCCCTTCCACCTTCTACCTTACCCCAGACACGTATTACCATCTCACCAGATTGGCTTCCCTAATGCTGATACTCATGAACGTGTTTCTTCACGTTGCCATATTCATATATTCTATGTGCACACAAATGAAGAGACTTGGTGGGAATTGTTTTCAGAGAAAAATAAACATGCCATTTTTTTTGGTAAATTCCTCTTTTCAATTTGAAGATATATCAAAGAAATTCATGTAAGACTTTAATGATAAACTTTTCAACTTTTTATTACAGAAAATTTCAAACATACTAAGTATATAAACTTGTACTGTACAATGAACCTCATGCACCCATGAAGCAGCTTAAAAATAATCAAATGAAAGAAAATATTTTTATATCGTCTCAATAGTTACCCAAAAGATTTTAAATCAGAATCTAGAAGAGATACTTCTTTCCCCATGTTCATTACAGCATAGTCAATGTATTGAAACAATCTAAATTTCCACTGATAGACACATGGATAAAGAAAAAGTGGTATGTATATACAATGTAATATTTTTCAGGTATAAAAAAGAAAGAAATCCTGCTCTTTATCATAATGTGAATGAACCTATAGGTTAGGATTGCTAAGCAAAATAAGTCACACACAGAAAGGCAAATACTATATGACTTCATTTATATCTGGAATCTAAAATAGTTAAATTCATAGAAACAAACAATAGAGTGTACATCACCAGGGACTGAGGAGACAGGGAAATGGAAATGTGATAGTCAAAATGCACAAGTTTCAGTTTTACATTATAAATTTTACTCATAGTTAATAGTATGGTATTGTATACTCAAAACAATTACAAAGAGAATACTGACCTTATGTTAAGCATTCTGAACACAACACAAATGACAGTGATAGTAGTAATTATAAAGGTGGCAGGAGGAAACTGGAGATTGTTACATTTCTGGCCTTTATGGTGATGGTAGATCTCATTTTATACTTATCCTCAAACTCTTCAAGTAGTACATTTTACTTGTGTACAGCTTCTCATGATTCAATCACACCTTAATAAAGTGGGTTTTAAAACAAGATATGCCAACTTTTTACTACACATTACCTAAAACAGATACGGATCTATCCATTTCACGAAGAATCTGATTCACTTTAATAGGAAATGGCATATTGAGCGATGTATATTTCTATTGAATATACTAGCTGTGTGACTGGGAGGTTAAATATCATGTAGGTTGGTGTTTTTTTGGTGGGAGGAGTTGTATTTTTTAGAAAATCAGACTATCACATGGATAATAGCTTTTCAGGGTAATTTATTTACCATCTCATGCAAAGATTATCAACTCATGAGCACCATCTGGGCTCAGAAACTCCTAAAAGATAATCTGAAACTGGGGAAACATATAATTTTGAAAATGATTTTCAGAAGTATTCCCCTACCAACTTCAAGTATATACATACACAATTTTTAAAATGAGAATTTAGGAATAATATTCCTGTTCCTAGCAATACATCACATATCATTAATATTATAATCTTTGTTTTTCTGTCATAAGTTTTACTCTAAAACACAAGAAGTTACAAATAGTTTTGTTTTATAATTTGTGTGAAGAAAAATAGATGCTCATCATATAGTTTTAAATGTATAATATTACCTGGTTTTGATTCTTATGAATACAGGTTATAAATAAAGAAATAAATTTAAACTTACTTAATTATAATAAAAATGATAAATTATAAGTACATGGGTGCCTCAGTTTCTGAACTTAATTTGTTTTACAATTTTGAGGAAAATGGCCACATTTGTGTTTGCGTGGAAAAGCTGCCTGCAATTGAATTTGTCACCTTTTTTTCACAACTGAATTGTCTGCAGACAGAAGTGTTTGTGAGCCAAGGTATTACTGTATTGAAAGTTAGATTTTTCTCTTGATTCTTTCTTCTGCAATTACGTTATTAGTCCTGATATTTGTCTTCAGATTGTGTTTTCAAATTGTTTTGTTTGAATAATGTTGAATCTTAGGACAGGCTGTGATTCAAACCATTTTTAGATATTTACACAGGTCTTTAATATTGTATCTATGCATAGATTATTTTTGAAAGTCATTTCTCAGTCTAATATTTTAGTGTTAGCCACTACCCAGAGTAAATTTTTATCAATCTATGTACATAAAATTCCATAGAAAATTAGTAATGAAGCCTAATAAAAGAAATATTCATGAAGAATATTTTAAATCCACAAGATATACAAAATGTAGACTTTACCATGGACAAAAATGTCAAAAAAATTTTTGAAGGGGACATGTCAAGCTAGTCAGTGTGCATTAAATAAAATGCTAATCATACTATGTACTATATTTTGGTAATGTGAGAGTCCTACATGATCAAAATAAAAAGATGTGGTTTGTTTTTATTTTGACCTAAGGAAATGATATCAGAAATTTGTCAGTGAGTCTTCAAAATCAAAGCTCTCACTCCCCTTCCTAGTCTCCAAATTTGAGGATTCCTTGCTCAGGCCAGGTGACAGTTCATCACCCCTCCGTCCTACAAAAGAAATGATACAAAGTGAAGACTTTTATCTTCCATACCTGAGGTAAGGTATGAGCATCTGACCAATCTCAGATTCAAGGGTAGAACCAGAGAATAAGGAAATCTATGGGCATGGGGGCTATAGATCCTGGACCTGAGTTCAGTAAAGCATCTACAAAAAGTCATTATTTTTCAGTTTATTCATTTTTTAAAATTTCCCCATATTATTATGCAATAAATTATAACCAAGTGAAAGTGAATCATTTTTTATGTCCAAATCAGTGTCTCACAACATTTTTAATGTGTGAGATTTATTTAAAATAAAAATATTTGCAAACACCTCATGTTTACTTTTAATAACAACAAAGGCTATACACAACAAAATTTAGTTATGCATTCAGTAGAACGTGTAGATTATTTTGTATTTTATCATTCTACTATATATACGTTTATTAAAAATAACATCACATAGTTAATTGTGTTTTTTTCTTCAGTTTAAAAACAATACTTCCAATTTGTACATAATACAGTATGCATTTGGGAATAAGTACTATAATTATTGACTCTATCACTTTTTCTTTTCAATTACAATGAAACCAAATATTTTATTATGGTTTTTAAGGGTTAGTAAACCTTTTAATTTTTTTAAATAAATACTGAATACCTCATTTTCCTCACAATGTTTTGAATAGTTCAGTAGACATGTATTCATTCAAAAGATGGTGATTAATCTCCGACCATATGCAAGACACTACAATAAGTGCTAAAAATATAGGCTGAATAAACATGCAAAATTTCTTGCTCTTAGAGAATTTATGCTCTAATCACAGACACAGAAACTTTATTTCAGGGAGTAAACACTATAAAAGGTATAACTGAGCAACAGGCTAACTGAATGCTAAAGGAAACAGAACTTCTCCATAGGGTAACCAATGAAACCTTATGGAACTTACTGTTTGAATACATATCTAACAGAAATTGAGGATTAAGTGATGTTGCTGTTAGGGAGAGGAATTATCAAAGTTCCAGATCCAGAATGTTCAAGAAGTGCTCAGAATATTGGTCCCATATTACTTTTTAGATGAAGACAAGGAGAGGGAATAATGGTACAGAGATCTGAGTGGAAAGATCAAGGTAAAACAGCTCAGTACCAGTGTATGGGTTGTGAATAATTAGTCACTCTGAAATAAGCACAGGGAATGAAGTCCAAGTATTGAGAAAATGGTATAGGAATTTGATAGAAGAAATTAATAATTTTAATTTCATTAAAATAGCCCTATTTTTCTGATATTATTCTACATGATTTTTATTAAGTCATTTTTGCTTTTTCATAGTTAAGAAATTAGCAGAAGAGTATGAGAAGAGAGAAAGTAAGTATATATTCAGATCTAGGGCTTACTAAAAGGTGAAAATGTAGAGAAGCCATTAACTAACATGATGAAGAGCACAGAGTAAAGCTGAGGAAGAACATCATGTGCACATTTTTTTATATGTGGAGTTGAGATACTTTTTTAAAATTTTATGCAGAGAACCAGGTGTGGTGGCACACACCTGTAATCCCAGCACTGGGAAAGCTGAGGCAGGAAGATTTCCATGAAATTGGGGCCAGCCTAGGCTACATGGTGAGTTCAAGGCCAGCCTGAACCATGTAGTGAGGACCTGTTTCATTTGTGTGTTGGAGGGGAATATGAACACTTCAAATGATTTCACATTGATTCTGAGTATAAACTGTTCTATTGCTGATATGCTGTTTAAATACCCCTATAGAAATTAGCTGCTTCAACTATAATTGCTTAAGTAACCATTTAATATATTTCTTACAGTTAAAACCAGAATTGTAATTAACATATACGATAATCATTGTCAAGAAATAACTGTCTTCTACTGACCCAAAATGTGAGCTTAGTCCCCAAATTGTAAGAGATCAAAGACAACTAGCACTTGAGAATAGGTTGAGTACAGAATACCTTAGCTCTTAAAATGTCCAAAATTCATGAAGAGGGAAATTTGATTTTTGGACTAGTGACAGCCCATACAGAAAGAATAAGAATGATTTAGTTCATTCACTAATAAAATATTTTATTTTTAGCTTACTCCCTAATAAATTTTTTTAAATAAATTTCTACATTTTATGTTCATAGACATGAGTATCTTAAAGTGTCTTTCAAACTTTACAATTTCCTTTGTGTTTTTGCCATTCTATTAGTATTTTACCACATTTGTCAAAAATACTTTTTATGAATTGCTTTTTTTAAATAGACAGGTATTGAAAGTATAATTATTTCTTTTCTTCCTTTGCTTTTCAAAATATCAAATGCAGTTTTTTCTCAGAATTTTTATGACAACTTTTATCAAGGTTTTTGAAATATTATCTAGTAATTTTACATTTTCAAAATTATTGCTTCCAGAAAATATATTGAGCTCATCTCCTATCCTACTATGCAGAGCAATAAGTTTCTCAAAATGTGTAAGTGAAATTTATAAAGAATGTTTTACCTGTACCATAAACAAATTTTTTCAGATGTGTAACCACACGGTTACAGAAATCAAAAAAAACCATGCATTAAAAAGAATAAAATTTCTAACTAGTGAATTAGAATATTATTTCTGATTTGAATTCCATAAATTAAAAACAACTTCAGAATTTTTAAAAAGAAAATGAAGTGAAAATGTTGCACTGTGAAAATTTTGATTTGTAAAAAGTGAATCACTTTAAGACAAGTATATATTTTCTGGAGTTTTTCCTCTTTTTCTTGTCTATTTATATGTCTGGTAATCTTGACTGCCAAATTTTTTGTATTAAAATATTTCTATTAATATTTGATGTTATCTTTCTCCAGGAAGAGTTAAACGTTGTTTTCTAATAGGTTGTCTTCATGGATGCCCTTCACATTATTCAGTGACTGACCTGACTTGTGAATGGGTTGTTAGTTTTATAAACCTTGATTAACTTTTGCTTCATTCCATGACATGTCTGCATTACATTCCATGACATTCTGCTTTTTTCCCATACTCTTTATTAAACAAACATTATCAGAAGATAGTGTTCTCTCCAGGCTTAGTAGCAGAATGTTCTTGTCATTGTTGTTGTATTTTTGTTGTTCAGTATAATACTGACAATATTCCTTCAAAACTAGCAGGATTGCAAGTTCAAAATTTCTCCCTTGTGACACACATTCACTGTGTTGTCAGAATTACCCTTTCCTCATTTATACAGTGCCCCTTTGGGACAATGAGAACTCATGCTAATGCCTGTCTACTGTGCTGTATGTAATGAAGTCCTTTGTCTCTGATTCTAGAGTCTCGTGTTTTTCCAACAGTTCTAAAATTGCAGCAGAAAAATTCAACGGGTAAAGTCTCACCACACTTCACATTGTTTGACATTCCTAAATTAAGTATTTGTGGGTCCCAGTTGGAAGTTTGACATAGATAATAAGGTCCCTCTTCTTTGACAAGTCTTGAACTCTACTTTTTATCTTCTCAGCAATGTGATAGTGTAGAAAATTCTGATGTGCTTTTCATTGACATTCTGCTTAGTTTCTTAACCTGTGGCCCTGGCCATGTTAAATAGTCAGCTAAATCTTTGAGGAAGAAATCATCTGAGGAATATTTCTCTCTTCTCTGAATCTCCTCCCCTAAAATCTTGTTAACTCAAAATTTCTAAAATCAAATATTTTACTTTATCTCTGTGAATTTTTCTCAAATTGAGATGGTTTATGTTTTTTTTTTAGTGTAATCTTCTGTTTGGATTTTCAGTATAGGCCTTATCTGTAATTAAGCACAATTCCTAAGGGAAAAGCTAGCTTATAGAATTTTTGGTTCACCTTTATTTTGTTCAGTCCAGGAAGAAGAAGTTAGAAAACAGCTGATTAAACACACAGTAGATTATCAAGTCTTGATTACCTAACTGTTGGATTCTTCCCTTCTTTCCTTTCTTTTCTCAATCCTGATCCCCTCTCTGTCTCTTCCTCTCTGTGTGTCTGTCTCTCTCTTTTGTTCTCTCCTATTTCTCCCTTCCTACCACCCTCTCTTACTCCCATTTTTGTTCTTCTATTATAGGCAGCTAAGGTAGATAGAAATTAACAGATAGACAGACCGGGCTGGGACCTCTTCAGTGCAAAAGATGAGAACACACTAAAACTGTGGTTGGAGATGCATCTGTTGAAGGCCAGGACTCCATATCAAGATCCAATGACCAGGCCTCCAGGCATCTCTGAGAGATAAACAATAACTTGAAATTATACTGTGATTGGTATCATGTGGTCCAATAAAGCACAGCTAGACATCAGTCACCCAAGTGGATGACCAGAACATCAAGATCCATTCTGTCTCAAAATACCTTTGTTCTTTCCATGTACCCTTGCTATGTGATTAACTTCCCTATTGGATCAATATTAGCTAAGCAGCTATCTTTGTAATCCTACAGGTTGACTGTAGTTTCACCCATGTTGTACCCACATTGAGACTTTGCTGTATAAATTACCACTGACAAGGGCCTGGGTAGGGCCACTTTTGAGATCCCCCTATCTCTCAGGAGCTATTTCTCAATAAATATTTCTTACTCTTAACCTCCATTGTTCCTTGAAATTCATTATTTGATTTTGGGAGATGTGAACCTGACATATCTGACATCTAGCAGGTTGAGAGTTATATTTCTTCTATATCGCTTCCATTTCTCACCAGTAAGCTGTTTTGCCACATATTACTCTGCTTCAGCCAGTTGTCTAGCTGTAAAAAATTTGCATTATGCATTAGGTATATTGTAATAAAATGATATTTTAAATATATGTTTGAGGTAGTCTAGTGAATATAAAATACTTTTTGAGGTATGTTAGTGAATTAACCTCTGAGGAGTTAATTTGCTCTTTATCCATACTGTATGTAAAACTGAACATCATAAAAAGTCATTACATAAATGCTTTTTACCAAACAAAGACAACATTTTATATTTGATTCAAGAAATCAGCTCCATTTCTAATAACAAAAATTTGGATTTACCAATTGAAATCAGTTAATTAAACTATAAGATTCAGATTATATATATAAACCCCATGGAGTACTATTCAGTCATAAAGAAGGATAAATTTGAATCATCTGTAGAAAAATAAATTCATCATGGTAAGTGAAAAACGTCAGACACAGAAGGTTAAATTCTACATGGAATCTCTTATATGGAGTACCTAAAATATAAAAAATTAAAAGAAAAGAATAAGAAAAAGCTAATAGGAAACAGAGACACTGACTTTGTAGAGATGGGAAGAGCATCTGAGTTTGAAAGGACATGGGAGAGAGAAGAGGAGGAGGATAAATAAAAAAGGTCAAGATATGTATGCACCAATTTCTTATGATGAATATATTCGTTATGTATCACAAACACATACCAATAATTTTTAAACAAACAACTATTCAGATTTGAGGATCCCTTGAACAGTTAGTTAACTTCAAGCTTTTCCACTTCCTTATTCTCCTTTTGTTCTTTTAACATTGAAGATTAAGATACAAGCTGCTTAAGATACAAGTTTATTTTGATGTAAGACACAAGCTGCTGCAGATTATTATATGTTCTTTTAGCACAAGCAATCCATACGGCAAAATCTGGAAAATTGAGTGGTCTCTCCCCACTGATTTAAACTCCACCTTCAGTTCTTGCTGTCACTACTGATCTTTGAGACACAGAATTATCATAGCTTAGTGCCTACTTTGTCCATCTATTTTACATCCTGAAATCTAGAGCTTCTTTATCTCCTGCAACTGCAACTTCCTGGAAACTAGCCTGCTCTGAATTCTGAGCATTATTTGGTTCCCTACTTGAGTATACATAATTTTTGTATCTCACTCCTGACTTATAAGAACAGAGGGAAATCTGGGAGTTGTGAGATGAGTTTGGCTACCTCAAGTGTGGCTTGTGTTATATACAAGAGAACCACTTTAGATCCCAAGATAAATAAGTTGGAAACTGAAAGGATCAAAAAAGATACTACATAAAAATGATAACCTATAAAGAATAGCAGTGACTACATTAGCATCAGAAAATAAATAGACTCAAAATATAAAAGTAACTTTTAAGAGGCACAAAGAACACTATTACTGAGTGCAGTAGTATACACCTATAAAACCAAATGCTCCAGAGGCTTAGCAAGGAGGGTTTCACATTTGAGGACAGTCTGGGCAACACAGGGAGACCCTGTTTTAAAATAAAACATTTTTAAAAGCCGGGGTATCTAGCCTGTGTCATATCCCAGGCACCACCAATGAATAATCAAGAAACACTTCATTACAGGATGAAGATAAAACAGTTATAAATGTTTAGACATCTAGTGCCAGTATTAAAATACATGAAGTAAAATTGACTGAACTGAAGGGAGAGATAGTTGTACAAAAATAGTTGAAGAGGTCAATACCTTACAGTCTAGAATGAATGGACAGCCAAACAGAAGCTAAGGAAGGAAATAGAGGAGTTTTACAGCTCAAAGTATGGGTTATTCTGGGCCAAATTGCCTTTGAGTTATGCAGATTTGAAATCAAATGTTATGTGTGTTATATATAGCGATGGTATAGTAATGGGATGTGTATTCTCATTCTGAAAGAAGAGAAAAATGAGGAATAAAGGAATGGCAAACTTTGAGTAGTTTAAAAGACTGACATGGCAAACAATATTAAAGTTTAATGCTAAAGAATAATCTTTTTTGACTTTATCTTCTGTCTTTCTGAAATATGTATTGCTATAGTCTTGATTCTAGGATCACTGGCATATGGGGTTCGGACCTGACCTCAAGGGTCAGGTTTTGGTGACTATACTGTTGAGGTACTTCTCTGCATGGGCACCACCACTACAGGGCCTTTGTTCCTGATCTGCCACTGGAAAGCTCTCCCCTACTGGAATTACATGGCTGCATCTCTGGTACTCTGAGGCCCCCCGGGCCCTGTCTACCTCCACAGTTCTTGTACATACTGCCCCAGTGAGGGCTCTTTATGATAACTACAAATCTGCTGAAAGCTTTTCACTCTGGGCTTATGATGGCAGTGGCAACCTTGCTGATTTTTGAATGGTCATGAGGGTCATTATCTTGGATAATATGTCCTTGCTTCTGCACACCTAGATAAATTTTACCCACTTTCTTGATGTTATTGGCTGAACACATTTTCTCATTCCTTTCAATGTACATAAGTTAAAATTTTCAAAATATTCAAATTCAGCATCACATTTTATTAATAATTCCATCCTTAATCCTTTCTTCTCATATTTTATCCTAATCAGTCAAAAGGATTTATGCCACTCCTTCAAAATTTTGCTCAGACAGAACTTTAACTCTATATCCAGTTTCCTCACTCACAAATATTACTTTCCATAGAAGACATTGCCATAATTCAGCCAAGTTCATTGACATATCATATATAAAATGAATCGTCTTTCTTTCTCTTTCTAATAGTATATTCCTCATTTATTGTCTGAGAACTCATCAGAATGGCTTTTACCATATATGTTTCTACAAACATTCTGTTTGAAAGCAATTAGTTATTCCCTAAAATAGTGTGATTTTTCTGCAACATTCCTCTTTTCCTTAAGGGCCTTCAACAAGAACTGTCCTCAATGGCTTATTTACAAGAATGTGAACTTCTAGCCTGCACCACAAAATTCTCCTAAGGTCTATTCATTACATAGTTCCAAAGAGGCTTCCACATTAGCTATCTGTGACAGAAAAGTTCTGTTTCTTAATACTATGTTTCTTAGTCTCACAGTTCTAGATGCTGAGAAGTTCATGACCTGGGTGCCACTAGATCCAGTGTGTAGTAGGCCTGCTTCCTTTCACTGATTACATGTTTGTGTCACCATATGGTGGAAGAGAATTATAGTCACTTCACCTAATTATAAAGCACTAATCACATTTACGATAGCTCCACTCTCATCATCTAAGCATTTCCCTAAGTCCCCAGCTCCTTACACTATCATCTTGGTGATAAGGTTTTAACATTACAAATATTGGAGGTACATAAGCATTAAATCCATAGTTAAAAAAACTGCTATATAACTTCTACTTCTCTTGTTATTGATATTTTAATGTACTCTAAGTTACAAACTTGCATTCAGCAAAAATAATTTTTCCTATAATTGCAAATTTGAGGGCAATTCTAATTGTCATATGGATGACAATTCAAAAGCCCAATTCCTTTCATTAACTCAGGAGAAATGTCCTTTTTCCTACTTTAGCCATGTCCTTTCTCTGAAATCTGTTTTCTGCACTCCAAGTTTGATTAAAACTTTTAAACATAACTTACTTAAAACAAGGATTTCTGTCTGATTTTAATTGTCACTCTTCCAATTCTCTCATTCTTCTATTTCCAATATCCCATATTCTTGTATCACATTTCTTTCTACTCAAACCTGGTTAAACAAAGTTCTTAGATCTCATTTCTTTTAAAAACACTATGGAATTCTTAATAATATTGCTGCACTAGTCAGTGATTCTCACTTTAAATACTAGAATTAATTACTAACTAGATATTAAGTACTAGATATTAACAGCAGATGATTTACACCCCCCAAAAGAATTTCTTGAATTATTTGTAAATACTTCACAAATCCAGAACAAGAGTAAGAGAGTCAGTTTCTGTAATTATGCACTCATAACTTCTGACAATATTAACCCATAAACATACTCCATGGAAAAGTCCATTTGCAGAAAAGATGACTACAAGATAAATAGATCTACACCATAAACAGTTTATATTTTGGTACTAAAACCAAAGTGAAAATGAAGTTTATTCTCTGTACATGAGAAACTCTACAATATTAATGAATAATAGTTTCAGTTTGCATTATGGATGCAGCTTTTCATACCTCATCAAAACTCCTAAGCTTTTTAACTAGTAGAATAGGTGCCCAAAGAACATGCATGTATCAGTTTCAAATTACAATTGAAAATGACATCATTTTTCTTTCCTGATTTAAGCATTTTGTTCTTGGGCAAGTAAATTTTAAAGGCACAAAGACTCCAAATATAAAAAGAGTAAGCAATTGTTTTTTGAAAGTTACTATTTTGATGAAATAATAGCTATGTTTTCATCTTCTTTGATTTTCAGCTGTAAATTTAGCTCACATGTTTTAAAGCAAGTTTGAATGTCTTTAATAATGAATTCTCTAGTGTTGCTCCTTCCAAGCCCTTAACCATCCTGTCAAACCACGTTTCCACTTATAAAATATTACTGACCAAAGTTTTAATCAGAATAGGTTAGGATGTATTAAGAGAAAAATAACAGCAAACAATTACTCCAATTACTTAACAGAGCATATTTCCTTTTCATTCCTGTTACAGATACAAATCACAGTATGGTGAGTCGAAAGAAAAGAGCTTTTCTACAGAAATTGCTTAGAACTTCACCCTGATGGAGACTTCACTCTTTTGCACCTGTGCCCTTTAGAACCCAAATCATGCTCAGTTACTAAGGCTGGTGAAGAAAAAGCTGAAGAGTAATGCTGACATTCCTTCCATTAGTTTATAGACTTTGATCAGAAAGTCACCACATCTTAGGAGGCAGTTTATTAATTTAGCTTATGATTAGGTAGGTAGCAAGGGATGCAGTACTAATGGTCACTATTAGGAATAAAATGAGAATAGGTAATAGCACTATGACTCAGAAAGGAGTACCTCAGGCAGAATGGAATGCAAACCTTCCCTATAGCCAGAACTGAGTTTCTAAGAACTTAAAAATTCAGAGTAACTGGTTTTCTTTTAAACTGAGTTTCCTTTACACTCTACACATTGAGTCACTGTTTTAGAGAGCCTGAGTCCCAACTGAGCATTTTAAACCCACAGAGCCACCTTTGATAAGTAAAGAATGGACAACTGAGCAAAATACCACACTCTGCTTATCTATTTAGAACCCCAGAAAAGGAGATCATGTGGCACCCCACATTCTAGGACTCCACCCAGCTACCCACTGTGAGCTTTCTTTCTCCTTCTTCTTCTTCTTTTGTGTTTGTTTTGGTACCAGGGATTGAACCCAGGTCCTTACGCTTGTGCAGCAGGCGGTGAAACCACTGAGCTAAATCTCCGGCTGCACTTTCTTCTTATATTTCCAATAAACACTTCCCCTTTAACTACCATCTTTTTGTCCATGTTTTCATTCTTAAACTTCATGAGACAACAGACTTAGTACATAGAGTGTTAGCTGTTTCAACATCATGTCATCCTAACTACAGGAAAATGAGAAAATGTAGGCCAATAGAAAGTGTTTACAAAGCATCAATCTATTTATTACAAAGTTTATTTTTCTAGATAAAGAAAGTTTCTCTCAAAATTTAGCTGCTTTGGGCCGGGGATTTAGCTCGGTGGTTTCGCCGCCTGCTGCGCAAGTGCAAGGACCCGATTTCAATCCCCGGTACCAAAAAAAAAAAAAAAAAAAATTAGCCGCGGACAAGATTTCCCATCTCAATGGTCCTTCAGGAAAAAAAACCCGTTCAAGGGTGAATGCCATAGCAGTTCACTGTCTTAGAGTCAGCATATCTCGTAGAACTGTCTTTGAAAAGGGTCAGGGTTTTTCTGCAGAGAAGAATGGCCATGAGAATTTTTTTTTCTGGAAATTTGAACTACTGGCAACTTGGGAACACAGGGAATCTGAACTACCTGCTCATAAACATATTTGTACTATCATGTCCCCTAAAGGGGATACCTTGATATTCCAAAGAAATTTGTTTCCTTCAGAGACTTTTCTAAGCTACTCTCTGAGTTACATTGGAAAAAAATTTTTCTATTCTCTGGCATAGATGAATCTTTAAAAAGAAACTTAGTATCTGTTATTTAGAGCTCCAAATCTTAATAGTCTCTGGGTCCTTTGAATTCTGTCATTTTCACTGAAATCTGGTAGAAGTGTTTGATTGGAATATATCTTCTCATATAGGAGACCAGATAATGAGAATTGAGGCCTAAGACATTCTCTGCAAGCATAAAAGAGAAAAACAGCAAGCTGTGCCTCCTTTGTCAATGGACAGGCATGCTAGCATGTTGCAAGTTCCAGGAAAGAGTCAATACAGCTGAGATTTGGATGTTTACCTGGGTACATGCTGTAGATAACAAGAGGCGAGGTGGATGAATCTTCTCTTAACCTAATTGCTTGCTCCGGTGTCTAAATGAATAAAAGTGAGTTCACCCAAACACTCAAGGCTCTTTATCCACTAGAGTCAAGGGCTTCTTGGTCCCCTCACTCTAAATTGTATTTGTTTCTTTTGTCTCTCATCCTCATTCACTCCCCGGTCAGGGATAAACTCCTAGGCTGGATCCTACATTCTCACTTGTATTGCAAGTGAGCAAAAAATCTTTGTTTGGAAAGACTGGTTCTCTATTACTAACAGTAATTCTCAACCTGTTATTAAAAAGGACATTTCCAGGACATCCATAATATAATTAAAGAATGGATATTTGGGCCCCATATGATATATCCAAACAAACATATCTACCAACACTTTGAATTCCTACCTCACTGTTATTTCAAAGAATAGGTAACAATGTGGATTTTGGAATAAGAACAAGGGATCTGCAACTCAAGTTTCAGCTCTGCCAGTTTTTTGTGTGTGTGAGTTTTCTGGCTCTTATTTTCCCAAATTGTGAAATGAAGAATAATAGTACCATTTACCTAATATATTTGTTATGATGAATAAATTATTCACATAAAGCACTCAAAATCGAGCCTTGAATATACAAAGAAATCAGTAAAAGTAAATAATGAAGATTATCTAAAATTTATTCACTGTACAGATCTTGAGATATATATAGCTCAGTGCTTACCATGGTTGCCTAGCATGCAGCAGGCCTTTTGTTCAATCTACAGCACTGACAATAGAAAAAGGCAAACGTAAAAACTATTTATCATGAAGTACCACTAAGTCCACAATTTGTGCAAAACATGTTGAAAGACTTCACATTGCCTAAATTGTTGCAAACCATCAAACCTGGAACAGATACTCTTACCTCTATCTGGTAAGAGTAGCTAAAATTTAGGGTGGCAATGTCAGGAGTGATGATGATGTAGGGCTTCCTAGAGGCTATTGCATAGATAGTGAGGTATTCAGGAAAAGCATAGAATGTACCGAGGCAGGTTGAAAAACAGTGAGTGGAGAGGGACTTGACCTTGAGTTTTATGGTGATTAAGAGATAAGGATGCATGAGGAGTGAATCATATGTTTAAATTTTGTGGTTTGAAATTCCTACCAGCACCAAAGTGGAAATATGGAAGGTTACTTGTGATATATGGGCAAAGTCTGAAATTGGGATGGATAGGGCTTAAAAACTATAAACAGCCAAATATCAAAAATACAGTCTGGCTGGGTACTGTGGCACATGTCAGCTTCTTGGGAGTCTGAGACAAGAGAAAGTTCAAGCTGGGCATCTTAATGAGATTCTGTCTCAAAATAAAAATTAAATAGAGCTGTGGACAATCCCTAGTACCAGAATAAATAAATAAATAAATACAATCCAAATGAGATGAGTACAATGAATTCAAGACTTTGCCTAAACACACCATCATTAATAAATTTAGACTGCATGCAATTTCATTATTATGTTAATAAATGTAACATAATATTACATTGTGCTATCCACAGCTTATATGTAAATATATAGTATCCAGAGAATATTACTCCAGAGATAATAATAATAAATCCTATGACATATTTATCATGTACCTACTTTGTCTCAGACATTGTGTTTTTAAGAAATTCAACAGATATTTATAACAGAGAAGGCAAGTTTCAGAGAAATGAACCCACTTGTCTAATATTAATAGTACCTAAAATTAGTCAATGACTGAAAAAGTATAGAACAAGGTAATTATATTCAAAAGGCTATAGTACTTTTCTGGTAATCATGCTCCATTATAAAATTGTATTATGTAAAAATAATATTTTAGATAAAACAGAAAAAAATGATTAAGGTTAATAAACCAACAAAAATAACATGTACTTGTATTTAAATTTGAATTAAAATATTTATAAACTAAATAATAATTAGTGAGCTCTTGGACATACTAGGGAATTTACATTTTAATTCCTAGCTGTTGAGTTATGAATAGATTTTATCCTAGAGAAAAACTGATGGATAAACAATGCAAATGTTCAACAAAAAATCACCCTGATTAAATTTTTCAACTTAAGGTATGCCTCCTTAAATCGTTTCAACAGCATATCAATTCTCTAATAGGTTATTTTTTCTCAAAAATTTAATATAAGTATCACAGACTTATTTAAGATTATTATATCTTTTTCTTGAACAGAAGTTACTTTATGCCAAGATTCAGTTTACTGCACTTTGTAGGTAAGGAAGTCTAAAGTAATATTCCTCAAATACAAAACCATTCAACTGTATCTTATTTAAAATTAAAAGTTTTTTTAATACAGAAAAAAGTCATATTTCCTAAGTTGTCAAAATTCCTCTTCTAAAATTGGTTAAAATATTATAGTGGCAATGACATGCAACTGATACTAATGAAACTGCATGAAAGAGATGTCTGAATTCAGCCATTGCACAGTGGAATTCATCACTCTTGATAGGATTGTAGGACCAATATCTAAAGCAATTTCACACTATGATGCACAGTTTCTTAAGAAGTTTGTAAATTGCTTATAAGATAGTATAATAAAGAAGAAACAAAAGCAGATAAATCATTTATAAAGACTGGAAAGTGTTAGTCACAGCTAAACAACATACATGATTATTGTTTCAATTTTGTGCTCAATTTATGGTATGGGTTCTGAATAATACACTTTTTAACATAAATGTTGATTATACTTTTTGTGTCCAGAAATTGCAAATACAATCCTTTAAGGATCTATAACTTCTTTTATGGAGGATATAATTTAAGCAACATTTCATAATTTTAAAAAGTCTAAAATTATATTGCTATATCTTTATATTTTATCCTTAAATGATCATTATTAAGTCTACTTCAAATTTTATTTAACATTTTAAATAAAGGAGAAAACACTACTTTACAAGGTATTATTTTATGTGTATAATACTAATGAATTATATTTCATATGCATGTAACCAACTGTGATATACTCTCAAAATAATGTTTTATATAGAAGGAAGAAAATGGGTACTATGATTTTGCTTCACAGAAAGTTCAGAATGCATGGGGAATGAAAAATTACTATTTTTATTGTGCTACAACTAGACACAATATTATTTTTAAAACATAACACAAAGACATATATGCATTTAATATTTGGATATCATGAGATTTCACTCTGATAAATTCTTAACTAATTATAATTTCAGTAAATATCTTGTGAATAAAGACTACACAATAATAATAAAATATTAAATAAGCATGAGTGTCTCAAGATAATTCATTTTCTGGTTTAATAATGTAAATTTAACATTATGGTAAATTTTTTGTCAAGCAGAAGTTTCCACTAAAAAAAAGAAATATTTCTTACAAATAAATTGAGATGTATTTTCATTTACTTTTGATACTAATGCCATTAAATTTATTAGAAAAGATAGGTACAAGATACTACCAATGTTAAAAATATTTATTAATTTAATCTAGAGAATTTTAATGGTTTTACATAAGCTATTTGGCTTACAGCATATTTGACATGTCTTTGCATATTGCAAATTTAATGTCTTTGAATTAAAAATAAATACAAATATATTAAGGGACTTCAATAAAATAATTTCTTAAATTATTTTTTTGCAAGAGTTATCTTCAATATCTTTGATAAATAACACAGGCAAGGTCTGCACAAGCCCTACTGAGGTCTAGAGTCCAGAGGAACAGGCCGAATCAGCCTGCTACAGTCAGGCAGGTCTGCGGACACCCTACCGAGGTCCTGAGTCCTGCAGAACAAGCCAAATCAGCCCGCGGCAGACAGGCAGCCACCTGGTTCCACACTACAAAGACTGAGAGGACACTGGACCACCAGACCATGGTACTGAGTCCCACTGCTACCAACCCAGAGGTAGGGGCTTCTAAGCCGCCAACTCACTGCTCCTGGTCCAGAGGAAAGGGCTTCCCTGCCACCATCTCTCCCGCTGCTCCCAGCCCAGAGGAAAGGGCTTTTGGGCCACCTTCTGTCCTGCTGCTCCTGGCCCAGAGGAAGGGAC
>NW_004624730.1:42065021-42107912 GCF_000247695.1 Heterocephalus glaber | reverse complement strand
CATCAACTATTCAAATTCTAAAATCCAGCTTCTGCAAACAAAAATAATCACATTGATAGTTTCAAGTTTAACTATTCTTCCTTAAGTTGTTTCATTTTTATATTAAGCAGAACAAAAACTCATGCATTTATGCAAATTAAATATAATAATACAGTGTGGCTTAAAAGTAATCAATTGCTTCTACATCTCCAAGTAAGAGCAGATGTCAGTGATCATTTTCCTTCAGTCATTGTTCTTTGTTCAAGTGAACAGACTGTGCATGTACAGGAGAGAAAAAACAAATTATTCTGCCTCAAATAAGAAGAAAATATTAGGATATTATTGAAACAACTTAGTTTGTAGAGATTTTGGCAAAAAAACAATGAACATTAACATAATTCAAGACATAAGATCTCTGGGGTTTACCTCTTCCCTTTACGTAGTAAAGATCTGTAAGAAAAACCTTATCTGACTTGGAGGAATGACAAGAAAGAAAAAACTGGCTCTTACTATCATTCTTCCAATCAAAAAAATCTAAGTTTCAGATGTTACTTTTCTATAAATCCAGCTAAAAAGTTTGTTATAACAGTAAAGTATATCCTTTGCTTGAAAAGATCACAAAACAGTTTAACTGTAAACAAGATCATCATTAAAAAAAACACTGTAATGATATGTACAAGTATGAAAATCCAAGAAGCTGATACAGTGAAATTAATATGTTTCAAAGAGAATCCACTGCTTAGCAATCATTCTGAGCTACAAACTAACATGTATATTGCCCTGAAAATTGTATCACTAATCTCTAATTTTACTTACACTCTCAACAAGTATGTTTGACAATTACAAATTTATAGGTTTACTTATTGACAGCACTTGAAGCTTTCTCATAGGATTTTTTGGAGAATCTTTGTACCAAGCCCTTTTTCTTTCTAATCATTTCCTGAGCAGCCAGTTTTTCATTCCAGGAGAAAGACTAATATTGCTATGTAAAGCTGTTCTAAATAAATCATGATTGGTCAGATCCGGTCATCCAAAGGTGCCTATTCCTCCTTAAGAAAGATTTAGAAATTTACTCAAGGTTTGATTTTGAAATTGTATCGTTTGACTTTTCACACAATACAGACTTCTGTTCCTTAGGAGCTGATTTGGTAAATCAAATGGAGGACTCTTTTGATGTGCTCTCTTTATAAGAGAGAAGAGCACTGTTACAGCTCAATGATTTAACCAAAGGAGATGCAGCATCACCAAGATATGTCAACTTCCTCCTTATAGATTGTCTGCTATATTCCAATGAAGAATTAATTCTTCTAACAGACTGACAGCAGAAATACACTGAAACATAAGGGATGATTTTGCTTTTGCTCTATTTGATTCAATTTAATGTAAGTTTGTTAAACCATTGTGTGTGATCTGAAGCCTTTCTGTGCTCTGTCATGTGTGCAATTTCAGAAACCATTTTATCACATGTTTCTACCAGTGTAGAAGTGTTTAGCAATTCTCATAGGCCTAGGTTCTGACAGGTTTGCTGTATTACAAGTACTCTGCTAAGAAGAAGCAAATTTAGCCTTCTCCCTAGGAGGTACGTATTTCACTAAGTTTTCTTCAAATGTATTATCATCTTCCTTTGACTAAGTATTGTGTCCTTGGGACTATTGTTACTTAATTTGTTCATAAATAGGTAATTCTTACTGGTCTAAATTATCTTTGTAAATTTGAATGAATGTCTTTTTCATGTTTCAGCTTTTCCACGTTTTTTGAGTTTAATATGGTGAGAAGTCTTTTTCTGAAAAAAAATCAATTTTAACAGCATATTTTTCACAATTTTCCTTTGACTCTCTCACAGTCAAATCATTAGCTGCAAATGTCCTCCTGAGCTACATTCAACATAATATGTTTTTATTTTCTCTTTCCCCACATTAGTTATCTATGAATGCTTATGACTTTTTTAAAACTTGAATTGCTAAGTTCTGTCCAAGACATCCAGTAACTTGTTGCACCTCATTACTCTGCAGTTAGTAGGTTTTCCTCAGACTTAATTGATCTTTACTGAATTTTTGGGAGTAATCTTTCATTAACATCTGGGCTAAAAAGCATGACTCTTTTTTTCAGATTCAATCCTATCTTTAAACTTTTTTGATTTACAAATTTTCCATCAACATTTTCATACCTATTCACACCAGAACATCCATTTGCATCTCAGACTACATTTCAAAGTAAGAAAACAGACTAAATTTCATACTAAGAAATCTTTGAACCTTTTCTTTATGACTGATATTAGGAGAGTAGCATCTTACTTTTTCTGATTCTACCTTGCCAGCTTTTTTGCCTTCAATACTTTTATTTTCTCTTAGCACACCCTCACTGATCAGATGGTTTCCACTGATGGCTACAGGAGAGAATAACTCTGAGATAAACCTTGTGGGATTATATCACAGTGGACTGATTCTGGTGTAGTCTGGCTTCTGAAGAGGTTACTTGGCAACAGCTGAGAGAAAAACATTCTTGATGGACTTCTTTTTCTTACTTGAGAGACCATGAGAAGAATCTACTGGGAGTTTATGCTTAGTATTTGGTATAAGAATCACTGGGGATAGAGATAGCTAGGCAGTTCCATTGAGGGGCTTCATACTCACTTCTTTCAAAGCCTTCAGATGATAGACTAGCAGAGAGACCATCAATACCTAACATAGCTGAAATCTTTCCAGTATAAAATGTGGTACAAACTCAACATCTGAGGTACAATCTATGAGTCTATACTACTGGATTCATAATGATAGCTTTATTTCTGTGTTAGCAAACATCTTTTCATGTCCTTTATGTGTCCAAAGATTTTGGCAAATTTGCTCCTATCTGTCTTATTCTCACATTTCTGAGAAAGTTAAAGGAGTATCTTAATATATCAACTGTATGATCAGCCATAAGACTAGAAAGTAACAATGTAGCTGTATTCTTCTCTTCTGATCCTAACAGTTGAGCTTTGAAAAAATCCTTCATGGAAATCGGATGAGAGAATGGGTGCTGGCAATTCCCTGAAGAACTACTTAGGAAGTCCTGCAATATCACAAGGAAGTGAGAAAGACAAGTCACCTTCCAGTTTATTCTTTAATGCCTTTAGATGAAATTCAGACCCTGATTTCCTAAACAGCCCTTTAGAATAAATATGCTCTTCTAAAGATATGCAAGCATCCACAAGAAAGCTTTTAATGGGTCTATATTCTGATACTGGTCGGTGTTTCATTCCTGCAATCACATTCCCCAAAGCCACTCATGATTTTAATTCCATAGACAACCTAAGGCTGCTGTAACAACACCCACATCACCAGTCGCTGGTCACTTTGTTCCCTCACCAGGGCAAGATCCTAAGTCTTGTTCGCCACCAAGTTTCCCAATTACCAAACACCTTCAGGTTAGGGTTCCACTCCTGTGCTCTCTAGCCAGGTCTGGCACTCAGCCAAGCCACTTCCATGCTTTTACCTCATTCTCTATGCCCTTGCACAGACCCTCTACTCTTGAGGTTTTGATCTAGCCACACCTCACTCTTTCATTTACATTGCCTTTCTTTCTGCTCATCTAATCCTTTCAGAAACTTACACAGGCATCCTTTATTCCTCCCTGATACTTTTGGTTCCTTGCACCAAGTCTGTTGCCAGCCACTCAGCACTTCCAGCCATTGCCAAAGATCCCCTTCCCTTCAAACCTCACATTGCTTTCTCCAGCTCTCTGAAATGAAAAGAACCCTTCCTTTGCCCCTCCAACTCTGGCAGGTGCAGCTGGGCCTAAGTCCCTCAGTCCCTGAGCTCCCCACCCTAGCCTGGCTACAGGACCAGCTGGATGCCCTGGTGCCCCTCCAGGCCCCTGTCCCTGAATCACCAAGCCAGGAGCTCTCCTCATGCTTCTACCCCACCTCCACAGCAAACACCTGCCGACCATAGCTGTCCCTTAAGTACTTCTTAAGAACAGATGACCTGAATTTAAACAATAAAATAATATCATTAATCACAGAACAGTGAGCTAAATTTATGTTGTAAGGCATTTTTCATTTCAATTTAGTTAAATACTTCTGATTTTTAGTTCCAAGTGGTAAGAATGAGAAAAGTAGAAAGTTGATGAAGCAATGAGGATCCTAGTTCTTTCTCTACAGTAAATGTATATGACACTGGAAATCAACTTAGATTCCCAGGACCTTGTGTCCTTAATCTCTTCACTCAGTTTATTAAAACAAATACCATCTGAGTCCATTAGGGGATAAAGTTTTGTAATTTGTCAAACTAGAAATTTTATAGGAAATCTTAAGTTTACTTTCCTAGAAACAACTTTATTTGCATTTAATATTTACTTAAAACATTAAATGTCTGAAAAAATATCTACCAAAATTCTTTGTTTCAGTATGACAATTATAGTTCAGAAACTGTATTTTTAGTGTTCTTTAAAATACATATCCTACATATATGCAATACATAAACATATGTCCTATATGTATATATCCTATATATGTATATATCCTACATGTATTATATATATTTATTTATCTACAAAAGTTTAAGATGGTGTCAATTTTATGCAGCTTCTGTGTTTCATTTAGTCATTATTTCAACCTGGTAACTGAGTTATTATTGCTCACTGTGCTTGCCTCTGGACATCAGAGACAAAATAATAGGAAAATATTAATATACAGAATGTGATCATGATGTCACTTTTGGGAATCATGGCAAATTAAGGTTGAAGAACCTTAGCTAGCACAAGAGAGAAATTTCTTTCAGATATAGTTTAATATACTACTCTTGGGAAGAAACCAGACCTTCATACTTGGACCTGTGAATACATGTTATCTGACAAAGGTAAATTAAGCATGGAGATGGAATAGAATTAGGGTTATTAATAATGTGACATTAAAATAGCTACATGATCCTGAGTTATCTTGACAGTGTGTGAAACTGAAGTTCTTTGTGTACTATTACTGTAGACAGCTAAACTAATTAGAAAATATTATAAGGCAGTTAGGCAAGGCTGGGCCGTCAGCACAGAAGACAACTGTCACCTGAGGCTCACTTACTGAAGGCTAGGCTTCAAAAAGAGAACAACTACACCCACATACTTAGGCCCCCTGAAATGTTACCAGAAATCTCTGCTGTAGGCTCCAGTCTCCTGCTCAGTGCATGATGTAGACCTGAGAGAAAAAAGGAAGACAAAACTAAGAGAGATAGAAAGTGGAGTGCCAGGACAACCAATGCCAATGCAACTGACAAAGGCCCTAGCCAATCCAAGCCACTGATTTTTTGATAATCAATTTCAGTAAAGGTGAGCTAAATGCAAGGGCAGAAGTATGGCTGAGGATGCACAGTCATGTGCTTTCTATGGAAATTAATGTAAGCAAGCCTCTTAAAGGGCAAAACAATGCAGTCTCAAATTAGAAACATAATAGACAAAATATATGGTTGTAATTAGAACATTGTTCTTCTAGTTAAGAAGGTTTCAATTGTGGGAAAGGAATTTGGGTGCAAGTTACTCTGACCTTGGCACACAGGCTTCCGCCAGACTCATTTCTCAAACAAGCCGATTGTTGATTTAACTCTTTACAGCCTGCACTACTTACAGACTACTTTGGGCATAATCAATATTGGAGTCTCCAGCATCCACATACTTCCCCTAAGGATGAACAGCAGTGATTGATATTCTAAATAGGTATCAATCATCTTGGGTAGGAACCAAAACCTCCCTATCCCATTCCTTCCAGGAAATCTTTGTTCATTTCATGCATGCTTGCTATGTGACTAGCTTCCTCCTTTGATCCCATTTAATCAATATTACCTAAGTGACTATACTTGTTATAGTCTTATTGGTTGATCATAGTTTTGTCCCACCTCATGATTTCCCAGTGGACCAATATTACCTAAGGTACTTGGTAATCTTATTGGTTGACTCTATTTTTGTCTCACCTTAAACTTGCCTTACCTTGTGGCTTTGCTCTATAAAACACCTTTGAGAAGTGGGATGGGCAGGCAACTGACTTTCTGGTCCCTCTTCTTTCTCTCTTAAACAGAAGTTATCTTTCTTTCAATAAATTCTTTCTACTCTTAACCTCTGTTGTTCCTAGAATTCATTTTTCAATTTCAGAGAATATAAATTCAGCATTTTGGATATCTAGCAGGCTGAGAATTATAATATTTCCCTTACAGTATCTGGATTATTTGGAGGCCCTATATCATAAACTCTATATCACTATGAATATGTGTGCAATAGTCTCTCCAAAAGAAAATTCTAAAATAATGCAACTTTAAAACAGAAAAAGTACAGTAAAATTATCATCCAAGTGCTTTGGTGATGCAAAGAATTGAAAAGTAAACATTTTGAATGTATAGATTTAAGTATCTGTGCTTTTTACATATATCATAATTGTTATAATTTCACACAGATAGGGAACAAATGTATGTGTAAAAAGATAGATAAAACATTTTTTAAAAATCTGTTTCCTTAGGAAGAATCACACTACTCCATACACTTGAAAATTACTTAGATACCTACAATGCATTCATACAATGTTTTTTCAAATTTTTTCTAAATTAATAACTGTTAAGTAACTTTAAAAGGCCTATTAAAAATCCATCTCCTTCAGGGAGTTCTCTTAGAATACTTTCTGGGTAAACATTGCCATATCCAGACACCATCCAATCTATTAATAAAATGGCCTATAGTGATTTAGGGACTCCATCCTGTACTACCTGACATAGTATTTGTTAGTAGTCATTCTTTAACTACTAATCTGTTGGAGTCAAGAACAAATTACTGATAGAACAGCTCATTCAGGCACAGATCACAATAGATTCACTCAATGACTAATGTATTTACTCATTTTATGTTAATCTGAAATACTTTATTGATCTAGCTATAAGTGCCAATATTGCTATGTAGTAGAATACTCAATTTGTATCTAGTCATTAAATACCTGGGTTGTAGAAGGTAAGAGAGATGTCAAAAAATTATAAAGTTATGTTAGAAACTAAGAAATGGTATGAGGGAGGTATCAAAGTTTTGTTATCTTTTACTCTGAGACTAATTTGTTGAACATGTTTCCATTCCAGGAGATTACTGACGATAAATTGACCAAGTGCATGAGATTTTTTTCTTGTAATTTCTAACCTGCTCAATTCATCATATTATTTTTCAATAGGACAAAAACTATATAATCTTCATTAATAAGACTATTGAAAGATGAAAATAAATGAATTTTTCACCTTTTTTATTTCTATATTATCCTTTGGCCATTACAGACATTAATGAAAAATTGATTGAAGAATTAAATGCAAGACTTGAAACTATGAAACTACTAGAGAAAAACATAGATCAAATGCTTTGTGGCATTTAATGGGAAAGAGTTTTGGGGAAAGATTTCAAAAGCCTAAGAAACAAAAGAAAATAAAGTGGATTACATGAATTAAAAAGTTTTTGCACAGCAAAGGAAACAACCAAATGAAGAGAAAGAGACAGCCTACAGAGTGGAAGAAAATATTTGCAAATTATACTTTTACAAAGGGTTGATATTTTGAATATTTAAGGAACTATAAAATCTCAATAGCAATTAATGGTCAAATAACCCAGTTAAAAATAGAAACAAACCTAAATAGATATTTTTCAAAAGAAGATATAAACCATCAACAGGTATGGGGAAAAAGCCTTAACATCACTAATGATCAGAGAAATACAAACCACAGTCAGTTAACACCTCACCCCAGTCAGAATAGCTGTTATCAAGAAGAAAAAAGACAAAAAGTGGCATCAAGCATGTGGAGAAAATGGAATACTTTCACTTATTTAGAGAAAATGTAAATTAGTACAGACACTATAAACGCAGTATGGACATTCCTCAAATAATCTAAAATGAACTATCCTGTATTCCAGTCACTTCAGTACTGAAGATATACCTGAAAAAATTTCAAATTAGTGTGTCAGAGACATCTGCATTCTCATGTTAATTTGCAGCACAATTCAATAGCTGCATCAGCTGATAAATGAATAAAGAGAATGTTGGGCATATACAAATGGGATAATATTCAGCCATAAAAAAGAACAAACTTCTGCACTATGCAACAACATTAATGGAACTGGAGATCATTATGTTAAGTGAAATAATCTAAATGAAATGATAGGACAAGTGTGGTATGATCACACCTAAAAAAGTCAATCTCATAGATGTTGAAGTAAACTAATAGTAACTAGAGGTGAGAGATATTAGGAGGGGGAAATATATGTGTATCAGTCAGTGCTTACTAAAGAAACAGATTTAATGCAAGATACACAAATATATAAGAATTCCCAAGATGGGCTTACAATGGCCACTCTGCAGCTTCAGGTGTGGAAAATGCAAAAGGTCTGCTGCACATTGGAAATCTGAAGGATTCAGTCCAAGGCTTAGAGCTCACTATAATGTTCCACTAGAATCTGTATCAGGTACCCAAAGCATCTGTGCTGGAGGCTGAAGTGTTTGCACTGGAAGTCAGGAGCTGACATCCAAGGTGAAGGTGAAGACTGAAGCTCCTCCAAAGAAACAGAAGGCAGGCTTATTTCTTCATTTCTCTTTCATATTTAATTCAAGCAACAACCCTGTGCAGGATGAGTCTTCAGTATTCAGTAAATCCCCTGAGCCACACCCAGAGCTTTTCTGATCCAATTTAGTTGGGCTTTCTTACTCAAGCTGACACAGTCAGTTAACTATCACAATATTGGTAAAAGTTAATGACTATTAAGTTAAAATTAGATAGAAGCAAGATATTCCAGTGTGCACAGTAAGGTGACTATAGATGAAAATAATATACTGTACATTTTGGAAAGCTTAAAAGATTTGGAAAATTTTCATCATAGTTCAGTATAAATGTTTTTTATGAGAGATATTTTTAACCTGATTCAAATATTATGGAATGTATACATACTAGATACTTCACCAATAATATATAACATGTTTAAAATCTTTTCACTATTAATATTTTGCCTATATGGTATCTCTTAATTTAGTCACTTTAATTGTTTCTATGAGGATTGAAATATACAGCTTTAATTTATACTTTTGATTTTGGGTTAATGTTGCCTATTTTACATAAATTGATCTTTCTGACAATAAAATACCAATTTTTTCCTTTCTACAGGCTAGTTTTCATATATTATATGCCAATATAACTTACAAAAACCCAAAAATGAAATGTTTTGTTCTATACTGAGATATCCCTTCTAACATAATTAAATGAAAAAATATAAGTACATGCACTTATATTTATTCATCATGTCTGGTGGTCTGCATTTGCTCTTAAATACTTAAGTTTTTGTTTGGCATAATTTCCCATTAGCCTGAACAAGTTACTTAAGCAATTCTGAAGTATAATTCCATTGGGAATAAATTCTCTTTTGCTCTGTTTTTCAACATTTTGTATACCTAAAAGCACCTTTAATTTGCCTTAAATTTTGTTACAGAGCTTTATATTGTTATAGTTCTTTTCAATTTGTTCTTGAATTCCTCTTCTTGGCAGTTGTCAGAAGCAAAACTTCACTCTACAAAACCTTTGACAGAGGGAAAGTTAGGTTTCAATGTATATCAGGTGAAACTCAGTAAAAAGATAAAATCAGAGTGTCTAAAGCAAAGAAATTTACCAATCATTAGTGACAGAGTGGTTAGAGGTGCAAAGAGAAAGCTGATAGGAAGTCTAAAGGCAGGAGGGAATTCAACCATTGAGTACAGGCCAAGATGATTGTAGAAAGAGGGAGAGGCAGAGGGAGAGGGAGAAGGAAAGGGAGGAGGGGAGAGAGAGAGAGAAGAGAGAGAGAGAGAGAGAGAAGGAGAGAGATTTTGTTGGCCTATGACTTCATTATGATTGATTCAGGAACATCATAACTTATATTTTCCTTCAGTGATGTAGATTAATTAAGTAAAAAGAAATACATGTGATGAAAGGAACATATTTATAAATTTGCATAGCTCTGATGTTGATTTTAGGTTTTATCACTGAAAACAAGTGTGGACTGCTTTGGGTTTTGAGTCAGTGAGATAAGGAGTAAACTGGTTATAATCACAAACAAACACACAGAGAAGGAAGCTTTAATTGCAGAGACGGTGGAGTATGACTGGGTGTGGAACAGTTAAGTCAGACATGAAAATTAATGCTTTGATAACAACTATATTAAAAAATTTATGACAAACGTTCATAATGTCTAAATACACATATAGATACCTACACACATAAATTATCCAAATTTGTGAAATTTCCAACCGATCATTATTTAAAAAACATTTTCCCTGTTTCATTCTCTCTCCTCTTTAAAATAATGTATAGTATAGCACTTGATATATTCCATAAATTGAGCGATGCTAACAGTGTGACCCTAGTATTTATGTGATAAATTCTAAGTCATAATGTGAATCTTAGTAGCTATTCCTCTGGATGTTTCTGGGGTTCCTTTTGGTTCCTGGAAAGCTTCAGAGGATTTTTTGTTCTCTTTTTTCTTATTAACTCTTTTATCTTCTATTGTGTTTCAAAGCCCTGGTACTGCCTAAACTCATAGCTCTTGCTAATGGAAAGGAAATAAATTGCTGACTATAATTGCATAGAGATCATACTTTCAGCTGAGAGGGTTTAACTCAAAAGAAAAATATTACATCCTTTGAGACAATTGGTCTTCTGTAAAGTGTCATGGAATTATCTAGTGGCCTGTTACTTTAGTCAGTCCACCCTGATAGAACGCTATGGTTGTTGGTTAGATCATATTTCCATCACACTGCATGATGCAACAGTAAAGCTTCTACCCAAATTAAGCAAAACTTTTAAATCATACCAGGAGAGAAGTTGGTATTCCCCAATTATGAATGCTGAGTTCGGACAAAAGGCATAATCAGAAGTCAAAGACTTACATGTTAGCGGCTATCGATCATTTCAGTAGAAAGGTCAATGTTTCCTTCATCAGGCAGTTTAAAAGCCTCACAACTAAAGCATCTTCAAAGATGGGAACCTTGTAATACATCTGACCCTGTGAATTTCCTTTGATTAACTCTGGTGCAGTCAGCCTCTTGGGTGGCTTGCTTGTTCACTCATCATCTTGTGCTTTATATACACAGCTTTACTGCCTAGTTTAGAATGAACTTTTCTACTGTTCTTGGAAAAGTAAGGAAATATAATTCATATTTAGTATTAAAGTGTTTTATTTCCCCTATCTCTAATCTTATAAAATATTGATGCTGCATGATGAAATAGATGATATCACAGCATAAAAGAATAAAGATCCATAGGACATTTCAAATAATCACACTAACCAACTTTTATAATCAAAAGCATTCAGTAACATTCACAGAGTCCCTTCTGTAATTCCCAAGGAGGTCATTACTGTTGTGTAAGAGAAAGTGTTTTAAACATAATGGCTTTTTCTATGAGAATCATTTATGATACCTGGCAGTCTATGGTAACCATTAAGTTGTATAATGTTGAGTGTAGTTTTATCACATTGTGGAAATATATTTGTTCTGAACATAGAACCCAATTTTTTTTTCTAATGGCCAGTTTTCCTTGGAAAGTGAATCATCAATTTCTTTAAGGAGAATTATTGTTTCATATTCCTTTTGCAGATATAGAATTAAGTATATTAAATTATACCACTTAATTATGATTATATCATTCATAAAATTTCTGTTTCTTATATAAACTCTTAAACTTGTATTAGGGTGGGCAGTTTTTAGTCTTAGTATGAATGGTTTTTCTGAGACTGTGGCTAAACAGTGGACTAACCTAGTGCAAGCAATGTGATTAGTCTAATAACCACATAAGTAAAATCTCATACTTTTACTATGAAATGGCTGTGTATAAAGAAACAGTATAATTCTAATAATAGTTAAGTTATCTTTATTTTTCTTGTTTAAACATAGTTCTTGCTACATGAATGTATTAAAATTTAGTGGTGAGTGGTAATATAAAGTATGGGCATGCAAAATAACTCCAAATAATATATAGTGCTTACTTTTGTCACACACTTTTAAAAATTTTGTTCAATGAGGCAACTTAATATGTATAAAATATGCTTCACTAGTTTTTAAAGGAGGATATGTGTTTATTTGCACTAGATTATATCTCAACAAATGATAAACCCTCTCTATTTTTCTGAGTATGAATTTTAAAATATATTCATAGAAACTTTTTGTATTATTAGGAAACAACCATATCGAGCCTTGTACCCTCTGATTTCTTTTAATAATTCAAGTTAAAATTCTATGATTTCACAATTTTGTCATTCTATTTCAAGTTTAGGTGGTGTCTCATGATCTTACAAATATATTTAATAAATCAATTACTGCAGTATAACACATAAGGAGAACTTGTTATGCATTTGTCACTGATCAAGACCTTAATACATGCATAACTGATTTATCCCCATGACCATTTCTAGAGTCCTAAATTGGCTTGCTCTCCCCACCTCCCACTCCACTTCACACTACCTGCAGTACATTTCCCAGAGCTTCCAGAGACCTGACTTCTGGAGGTTGGCCTACAACCCTCTTGCCTTCCAACAATACTTATGCTGAGGCAGAAGTAGGCTGGTCTTTCATTTCCTTTATGTAACCATATAAGTACACCCATTTTTACAGCAGCCCAGTTTGTAATAGCTTTATCTTGGAAGCAGCCCAAATGCCTATCAACCAATGAATGGATAAAGAAAATGTGGGTTTTTTTTTAATACAGTGGAGAACTACTTTTCCATAAAGAAACATAAACTTGAGACATTTATAGCAAGGATGCACCTTGAGACCATACTCCTAAGTGAAATAAATCAGACACATATGTGTAAGTATTGCATTATATCTCTGGTGTGAGAAACTGAAAGTGTACATGAGGACCAAAATGAATAATAGATATTGTGAAACAGGAAGAAACTGTTCAAATGGGAAGGGGCACAAGGTAAGGAGAGGGAAAGAAAGGAAGGGAAAAAAATGAGAGAAGAAGGAAAGAACAGAAACAAAAATTTGTAAATAAGGAAGGGAAGAGGGGTTGAAGAGATGGTAGGGGAATGGGAAAAAAGAATCAAGATATATCATGTACAGATACAAATTCCCTATGATGAATGCTTTCATTATGTATACCTAAAATGTATGAATAAACTTAATTAATTAAAAAACCAAATAGAAATATTTAAAATCAGTGCTTTAAAAACATTTGTAGTCAATAGTTTTATTTGGAAATTATATTTGGGATTACATTAGAAAATATAGTTTTTCTTTAGTTTTTTTCCATTTTTTAATAAAGTAAATGCAATGCTAAAAAAGAGTTTTAAAAGATAAAAAATGAAGAAGAAGAATAGCTGGGTTAATTGGACCTTGTAGTTTTAGTTTTTTGAGGTACCTCCACACTGCTTTCCACAGTGGTTCCACCAATCTACACTCCTACCTACAGTGGTGAAGGGTTTTTTTTCCCCACAGTTCTATCTGCATTTGTTATTGGTTGATTTCTTGATAGCAGCCATCCTTTCTTGGGTGAGGTGGAATCTCAGCATTGTTTTCATCTACATCTCTCGAATGACCAGTGATGTTGAACATTTTTTCATATGTTTACTTGCTGCTTCTACTGCTTCCTCTGAGAAATATCTATTCATTTCAGGTGACTGTTTTTGGATTGGGTCTTTAAATTTGAGGGATCTGATTTTTTTTAGTTATATATATATTCTAGATAGTAAACCTTTGTCTGAGGTACAGCTGGTAAAAAATTTTTCTCACATTGTGGGTTGTGTCTTCACGCTGTTTGTGGTTTCTCTTCCTGTGCAAAAGCTTTTAAATAAGATGAGGCCCTAGTTGTTGATTATTTGTACTAGGTTCTGTATGACTGAGGTTTTGTTTATAGTCTTGATATCTTCCCAAAAGAATTAAAAGCATCATATCACAGTGATATATGCATACCCACATTTATAGAGGCACGGTTTGTAATAACTAAATCTTAGAAATAGACCAAATGCCCATCAACCAGTAATTGGACAAAGAAGTTTTTTTTAATAAAATGGAGTACTACTCAGCCATAAAGAAAGATGAACTAGAGGCATTTTTAGTTAAATCCTGTAAAGGATGCACCTTGAAACCATATTCTTAAATGAAATAAATAAGACACATATATGTAAATACCAAATTATTTCTCTGGTGTGAGAAACTGAAAGTGTAAATGAGGACCAAAATATATAGTAGATATTGTGAAATAGGAAAAAAATGTACAAATGGGAAGGGAAACTAAGGAAGGAGGTAGAGGAAATGAAGGAAGGGAAAAAATAAGAAAATAAAGAAAAAAATGAGACCAAAGCTTTTGTAAATAAGGAGGGATGGAAGAGTTAAAAGGAGGGAAAAGGAATGGGAAAAAGTAGGAACCAAGATGTGTCAAGATATATCTATGATGAATGTGATCATTATGTATACCTAAAATGTACTTAAATACTTTATTTTTAAAAAACAAAAGGGAATAAACATTTGTAATATTAAAAAATTCAATTTACCATTAAGTATCTTTAACTTCAAACATAAAACCATATTATTTTTAGCTTAAAGAAAAAGTCATTATATAATTCATAAAAAGATGATTTTTGAATTTCTTAAATATAAAATTATATAAATGATATTCTTGATCTAAAAATCTCTTTCATTTGTCATATTTATGTGATAATCATTAATTAAAATATTATTTTTGGAAACTCCATATTGAAGCATTTTATCCTTTAAATATAATTTTGCCATTGTTATAATATTTAGACAAGAACATGACGGGCAATATATTTATGTACTGATATTAGCTAATTTTCATTTATGTTACAAATAATTTATATCCCTTTTTTTCCTTTCACAGCTCTTCCTAGTCCCAAAATCTAAAATATCTTTTTATTCTTTTTATTCCCCCATTTCCCTCCCTCCATCCTCCTTCCTTACCCTCAATTCTTTTCTTAAATTTTTTTAATGTTATCTTTTGTTCATAGATGGAGTCCTTTTTAGAGTTAAAAATTTCTTTGAAAGCTTTCTTGTTTTTAATGTTAAAATTGTTACTCTATCCTCTATCTTTACTACTTATTATATAAAGCTTATATTTTCTTAAAGTGATATCACATCCCCAGAATCTGATTATGTTAAAAATTTAGATGTGGGGAGCTTACTCTGGAATTACTTAACCAAAAAGTGGTGACAGTAGTAATTTAACCTTAAATAATCACTCCAAGTCATTTTTATGTGCATTCAAAATTGAGAACCACTGTCACTGATGATGACCTTATTAAGATTGATTACTTGCATGGTCCTTCATATTACCTGTAGAAATAGGCTAGAAAAATAATATTTACCTGTAATAAACTACCCTTAAATGGAAATGATTAAATCCAAAAATAGTAATAACATATAAACCCTTTTCAGTATTCTTCTAAAAATAAAGCATTCATTAGTAAGTGTGAAATTTTTTCTTAATAATTCATTATAATATTGATCAGTGGATTTTCAAATCACTTTTTAGTTAGAAAAGCCTTTAAAATAAATAGAAGTAAAGAATGAAGATTCACTACTTTGCTGGAAATCTCTTTTAATTTTCCGAAATAAACTCCTATAATATCTTGAAACTTAGATGAAAAACAATATATAGATACGAAAATTAATCAGAAAATCTTGAGTCATCAATTTTATATCTAGTTTATTGACAAATTATATTTAGTTGTTACTAACTAAATATAAGCCAATATTATTAGACTAGTCATTGGAGAATTTTTTTTTTTAAGAAAGGCAGAGTGCCACTTACAGAGACTCATTGGGATGTGTCTGGGTCTTGGCAGCTTGACTTCCCTACATTCCCTTTCAAATGGACCTTGAGAGCTTGTGTGGAGGTTCTAGCAGGGGAGCGCAGCTACTTGTATACCCTTCCCTAGGAAACGGTCCTCCTCTCTAGGGGTGGTCCTCTTGGACCGAGCGCTCAGCTTCGGGAGGGACACACATGGAGTGGTGAGGGAGGAAGGGGACACCCGCCTCTCCAGCCAGAGCCACCGAATCAACCCTAGAGATCAATGGGATGAGAGGTGTCGCAGCCAGATGGCCCTCACATCCATATTGGAGACTTTGATAAAGATATTTTCTAATTTTGTGTGTAAGGAATATGTGATTATACTACTAAGAAAAATTGCTCTCATCTTTCACACTTTCTAGTTACAATGGTTGACAAAAGATCAGTAAAGTGCTGGAGATGTACCTAAGTAGTAGCTCACTTGCTCAATATATTTGAGGCCCTGGGTTCCATTACTGGCATTGAACAAAAAAATAATAATAATAATAGCATACTACTAAAAACTATTATTTAAGGAAAACTGGAATATTTAAAGCCCTCACAAATTATAAAAAAGAATGGAAATGATGTGGACTGACAAAAAGGCAAATTATTGGAGCTCTTTAAAGAATGTTATCATGCCATAAGTAGGAGTTCTGTGGTAGAAAAGAGACTATAAAAGAGACTATATTGATGGACTATTGACCAGAAATGAAAGAGGAAGGCAAAAACAAATTATCTGAAAGCAAAGAGAAGCTGCCTGACTCCATTAGCATGTAAAAGAGCTTCAATAGCAAAACTAATGAGTAATCATTGTGTGAATGCTTTTCTTGTTGCTGTATCAGAATTATATTCATTTTAGCTTCAGAAAGAAAAGAGAAAGTTTTTTCTTTTGTAATTATATTTCCCATAAAGCAAGAACAGTGCACTTTAGCAAGGTGGTTCTTCTAAATATAGAAATTGTGATCGTTAAACGCAGAGATTCTGGGGCTATCTTCATGAGATAATCTAAGAGTTGAGCTGTTTGGGAATTCATTTGTTCAGGTATGAGTTCCAAGTCATTAAAAATTTTACCTGGCTAACTATTGCTCTTGCCTGAAAATAATGTTGATCAAATTTAAGCAATTCTATTTTAGGCTCCTGTTTTTTGGTACCTTTCTACAACCACAAAAAAATTGCAATAAAAATTGGGAGAATAACATATTTATGGTTTCAAGCTTTGTAAAGGCATATCCTTACAAACAACTGCTCCCATGACATTATATCTCAAAGAAGTATGTCATACAACAAAGAAAATTCATATATTTCCACACATTATTGTTCTTCATGGAAGCTCTTTACTTCCCTTGATCCAAAATATTTTTTTCTTTGAAAATCAAGCTCAAATTTTATGTGATATTTATTTTTACTCTAGTTTTTACTTTACATGACAGTCAGGTGAAATATGTTTTGCAGGCATTCATAATATATTTTACACATTTATATTAAAATATTAACTTCATATATTTGAGAGCATATGAGTCTTTACCAATAGTTTTTGAGGTCTAAAGATCAGGAATACTTTAGGAGGCTTATTTCTATCTTCATAGACTTACATTGTAAAATCCAGAGGCTTTGATGTTAATTTAAAAACTACATGAAGTATTTGATATACGTAGACCACAGTAAGTTTAAGTAATCCTGCAATTGTAAACAAAGTAAAATTGACTGAGATTAAATAATTATAGAGATAGACTGGACATGTAATCATGTTTACATCTTACTTTCTCATTTCCTATAATTTCCTGATTTAAAAGTTAGTACCTATGCTGAGGTTTTAATAAAATTGTGCTATGTTTAATTTTTCAGCCTAATTTCATACATACCACTGAATTAATAATTAACCTACTGAAAATTATTATTATTTGAAGTATAATTATATCTTGAAATTCATAATTAGTCCAAAAGTCTTGTCTGGTAGATGCAAATCTTAAAATTTCTATGTTACAATTGAATTTGAAATAAAATTTATAAAGTAAGATGATGTTTTATTCACAACTTGAATTGTTTCTCTCAAATGCCTTGTTAAAATTTAATTGTAAAAATTATGGAGCTGAAATAATGTCTTTGAAAATGCAATAGCCAGAAAATATGTCAAAGGATTTGTAGCAGAAAAGCAAGGCTTATGATTTACTTATTAATATCATCAGCCAAATACCCAGGACCATATTATTGATTTTTTAAAGCATATTTGCATTCACTAGTTCTTATTTCTGAAAGTCATGCCATATGAGAATAACAAAATTTTAAAAAGTGAATTGATAAGACATTTTATTTAACTGTTTTATATCAAAATATATATGTTGAAGACATAATTTTAACTTGTCATGATATTTATATGAACTATTATTTCTAATATATATCTTTTAATGAATACACACAGAGATACATACATTTAGATAGAAAAATAAACTGATTCAATGATGCTGTATAATTACCTTATTTTTTCTGCAATATAAACTTCCTAATTCTTCATTAATGATTATTTCTTTTGCCTTAGTTGTAGAACATGTTGAAAATTTTATTAAGTTGCAAAAAATGTTGATTGTATCCTATAATCAATAACTTTAGAATTAAAAATGGTAAATTTATCTCAGATAATTCTGTTTATCTTTTTATGGACTTATTTTCAGATATAGATTTTCATTGTATTTCTTTAATCATATGTTTCTAAAATTTACTTCCTTTTTCAGACATTGCCTAAAATGCTGTTTTCCCTGTGTCACTAGGTATCCACTTATGAAGGCTTCTATGTCATATAAAAATGTGGATAGAGCTGGAGATTTAGCTCAGAGATGCTACTCAGAGATGCTGCCACCTGCCTCACAAGCACAAGATCTTGAGTTCAATCTCCAGTACCCCCCCCAAAAAAATTAAAAAAATATATATGGTTAAACATGTTTTTTACTCCATTTCCTCATAATACATCTTTTTAGTAGTGCCACCTATGATCTTTAGAATGACTAACAAAAAACAGTGCTTTTTCTCTCCCATAACTAAAATAAGCAACTCTCTGGCCATGTCAGTTGATTCAATCTTGAGTTTTAATTCTTCAGGTCCAGTTATATTATATAAAAATTAATGATAGAAAATTAATGAATAATGATTTATAAGGAAAAGTAGAAATACTAGGTAAAATAAGCCTATAAGCAAAAGCCAGTCCAGAGTAGAATAAGCCGTCATTAGACAAAAAAAGGAATGCTTTCAACTTGATTTGTAGATAGAAAGACACCAGAGAGGAGCGCCATAGCACAAAATTTAGCATGAAATAATTTTGGAACTCACTTGCAGATGAATAATATGGTGAGTAACCAGGGAAAAGGATCTATATGCTTAAAGAAGAAACTGATCAATATCTGGATTATTTTATGTAATGTAAGAAAAACAACTATTGCTTAGATTTTAGACAGAAGAAAAAATATTATTGATGGCATGTTTATTATCAAATAAAAGCTCCTTACCATCCCTACACCAGTCACCTTGTGATACTGAGTGTATGCTAGGTTAGGGAATTAGAAAATTCTTCATGTAGATCTTTGAATATAACTGAAAATAATGGCAAAGGTGAAAGTCTTTGGAAAGACATTTAAAAGGGCACTTTCCAAGTACTGGGAGAAAAATTAAATTGTAGCAAAATATCCTCATCAAAGTTATACTAAAGGAGTTTTGAACATATGTAGAGAGAATTTCTTTAAAAGCAAACATGCTTAAAACTTCTTTTATAAAACATTTTAAATGCAGAATATGGAGCAAGGGACTTTTAGGCACTAGGCAACTTTTAGGCTTTTTTTTTTCTATATTCACAGTAGACAAAAAAATTCATTAGTACTCTAACATGTACCTAATCAATTATCTGCTCCCCTTTTGTCACCTCAGTTGCTTTTCTCAGGTTTATTCCTATTGTGGAGCTATTTATTTTCCCAATATAATCGAAGCATATGTAAAAGTACTTCAAATGCAGTAGCTGTTTTGTAAACATTGTTGGATATATGAATATATTTCAGCAATAAGTTTACACTAGCATTGTATCTCCAAAAGATACAGTCTCAAGTCTTATCTCAATATATAAAATTCTAACATAAAAGTTGAGACTTAAACCCATCCTGAAACTTTCTCTAAGTTTTCTCTTAATCATTAAGCAAAACTGTCAATAAAAAGCAATTAGATTGTTTCCAAATATGTAGATTTTATTTTAATAGCATAAATTGTATTATTTTATTTTACCAGAGATGTGTTGTAGGCTATATTTCAGGTGAAACCATCAGGCTATTGGGCTTCTTATCTCCTAGATACCCTAATCCCCATCCTACTTCTCTAAGCACCTCAGGAAGGTTCCTGATCTTCCAGATGCCTTCTTTTTTTTTTTTTTTTTTTTGGTACTTGAACTCGGGACCTTGTGCTTGCAAGGCAGGAAGCAAAACCACTGAGCTAAATCCCCGGCCCTCAGATGCCTTCTTTAGGGAAAAAGTTGACTTCAAAAAATGTTGTCCACAAAAGACAGTGACAACAGAGAACAAACCATTAAAATCAATCAAGGAAAATTGATGCAGTTCTTTGTTCCTGAACACTGAGATCCTCAAAGATCATCACATATATGAAAAAAGAACAAAAAATAGGGAAAAGAAAAAATAGAAGATGATACGAATGCCAGAAGAACAAAAAACAGTATTTAAAGGAAATCCCAAATTATCCCTAAGACACTGTAAGGGGGAGAAAAATAAAGGAAAATTTGTTGAAGTCTATATACCTTTCAGAGTGCATTGTAAGATGGACAAAAGCACTTCAATGTGACTATCCCTTTGGTTCACTCTTTTCAAATAGTTTATTTTAGCAGTTCTCTTTATCAGGGCTCACCTTCTAGATCCCATCTGTTTTCTTCTCTTGATTTCTCTATTTTTTTTTAATAGTTATACCTTCATTTACTTATTTTTGTTGATTTTATCATAATCAAGAAGTAATATTCTTCTATGCTTGAGCAATTGGATTTTTAAAAACTTTTTATGTTCTTTGATCATTCTTTTTCTTAATATTATTGTATTCTTCATTTATAGATATTTATGTTGTGTTTACTCTGGAAATTTCCTAAGCCTTGTTTTTTTCACAGGTTTCTTCAGTTACTATAGATGTTGGTGCTTTTGTCAATCACCCTCTCTCTTGAGGAAGAAATCTGCATGACATAACTGCATGCCTGAGGGACGTGTGTTGACTGGCAGGATCTGATTTAGTATGGATAAGAGGAAATGGAGCAAATACACTAAGGGGCTCCCAAGTGTAAATAAAGAAGATATTGTGTTTTCCAGTAACAGAAATTTCTTTCCTCATACCAATTCTTAGCAACTGCATCTCTGCTGTGTTAACTCGATTCACTCTGTCTGGAGTTGAGCCCATCACTTTCAATCAAAATTTTTTACTTGACATGAATTATGATCCTGAGGTCTCCATAAGATTTCAACTGATGGATCAGCCATCTTTTCAGTTATAACTCTTCCATATATTTTAGGGAGTTTAATTCATGTCACATGTTAAATTTCACAATGTTGTTTTCATCACTTTTCCATCTTCTGGACTATGTTAACTTTCATATGCTATAGAAATTATTTGTATTCTGTTCATAGTTTTATTCTCGTATTTTTTTAAATGTATGTAATTAATTCAATGACATAATCAAGGAAGAAGAAGCAAATATATTTTGCAATGATTATTTTTATTTGGAGGTCCTAGCTACAGAGATAAATGGAGGGATCCACAATGTTTGTAAATAATTTTAAAAATATTAAATAGAAGTTTGATCCCCAGTACCAAAATAATATATTAAAAAGATGTACATCAGTATATACAGCATTAATATATGCAAACCTATTAATAAATATCTAGTTACAAAGAATAACTCAATGTTAGGGTAGGTGAATAAGAGAATGTTATAAAAATTGTACAGCAAGATGAAGATAATTGAACAAGAAAAGTAATATAAAACATATTATCATGTAACTAAAGATACAAATTATCCTTTACTTTTAGAAAAGAATTAGAAGTATATATCAAAGCTTCATTTATATCCACTCAGTTTTCATATGTAAAATATTATTCTCACATTAATTGAAGGTTTAATTTTTCTTACTTTAGATTTTTATGTTGTATGTTCTTATGTAACATGTTAAATGTTTACTTTTTTGTAATGTGCTGAGGTAAAAATTTCCTTAAATTTAGAGTTAGATGGATCATATGGATATGAAGCTTCCTTCCTTAGTCTCAAATAGACCTATTTGTTTTGAATGAAAAAATAGAAAAGAGAAATTTTTATAAAATAGTCTATTAGGGCCAAGAATATAGCTCAGTGCTGCTACACCAGCCTGGCAAGCACAAGGCCCTGAGTTCTATCTTTGGTACGAAAAAAAAGAGAATAGAATAATGTATTAACAACAGTTAGTTCCATCTTGAACTTTACAGAAATAAGATGTACAATTTCTTGAAAATATTTATTATATAGTCATTCATAACTCCATATGAGCATAGTAAGGGCTTAGCTTGATAATTAAAAAGCTATTCTATAGATTAAAAGTAAGAGCAATAATTATAAACAGCCTTGAAGGACAGTAGGTATAGAATCATGTAAATATAGCAATATAGGCAAAGATGAGAAAGTATGAATATTGTGCAGTAATTGGTATTATTCAGTAATTGATGGGACAGGTTTATAAAGTACATGAAACGTTTAAATTCTTTTACCTTGTTCTAAGTTAGCCACAACTGAAAAGTAATTACTTCTGAGATAACTTCTCTGTCTAATAGTTAATGTCCACATTTGTAATCCAGCTAACTTTTCATGTTTTAGCCCAAACCTATGAATAACTCCAAATCATAAAATATAAGCAAAAGAAAAAAAGTGTGAAACTAACCTTAGAATGTTTAGTCTCATGTTTGGTATAGAGATTAGACCTGAAATTTTGAACAATATCCCTAATTCCTCAATGTGGATAAGTAAAAACTGCTATGAGATCTACAAAACATTTTTTTTGGACGCAAAGATTTGCATAAGCCAAAGAACAGTTCTAAACTCATTATCTAGTTTGGAATATATTTAGTTGGGACAGAAGGCTTTATTCAAAGGAAGTAACTGCTAAAAGTAGAAAACTGGGAGAAAAATTACATATTTACATGAATGCATTTAGATAAATGTGATTGAATGCTGTATGTTTCTGAAATTTTGATGGAAGTCAAAGGAAGAGGGGAAATTCAAAACTATGTCTACAGAGATGAAGAAGAAAGTTATGTCATATGTGATCTTGTATGCAATACCAACAAATTCATAGTTTATCTTGGAAATTAAAAGTCCATTAAATAAAATTTAAACATATAGTAATCATATTTCTATAATCATAAAATTTTTTATGTCCATTTTATCAAGAAATTTTGGATAAGAACTATACCTGGAGGTGGAATATAAGCCTTAATACTCTTGTATGATAATCCAAGTGGGAGATAATATTGGACTAAACAAGGATAATGGCAGTGAGATGGAATACAATTTTGGGGGGAGTACCAGGGATAGAACTCAGGACCTTGTGCTTGTGAGGCAGGTGGAGATAAATTCCCAGCCCCTAGAATACAATTTTTGAGAAACATCAAAGGAGATAATCCAGCAGGCCTTAATAGTTACTTCAGGATGGTGTTTGATGGAAATGTTAGTGAGTACTGGAAAAGAGAGAGGGGTAAAGAAAAAGACATCTGCATTTACTAAGGAAAGTACAAAGGGAAAATGTTGTTTTTGAACAGTTTGAATTTCAGCTTCTTCTGGGGCATCCAATCTGAGACTCCTGCTACATAGTTAATTATACACAACAGGCACTTGAGAGGATATAGAGAACAAAGATCTAGATGACAAAAATTAAAAAATGATTATCAAACACATGGGAATCTGTAAATTTTCCCTGGGAAAAATGTGTAAAGTGAGGACCAAAATACTATATGGTTTTGTTTTGTTTAAAGTTTTTTTTCAGGTCCTTGCACTTGCGAGTCAGGCACCAGAACCACTGAGCTAAATCCCCAGCCCCTACTATATGGTTTTGAAAGGGCAGGAAGATCAGTCTCATGGAATAGAGAAAGAGTAAGAAAAAGAGACTTAGCAGAGGGAGCCCAGAAATTGGAGAAAACTCCAAAGTACATATATAGCACAGGAAAATTGAAAGTGATAAAAATAATCAAATTCAGTGAGATCATCTACAAGATAGTAGCTGAAAATTGTCTACCAAATTTACACACTAAGAGTCAGTAAAGCAATGGAATTAAACGCATGTGGTAGGATGGTAACAGACAACTCATTGGAATGGATGGCAAGGTGAATGAAGAATGAAAGTTGGCCAGTTCTCTTCATACTATTATCATTGCTCAGGATATCTAACCTGTTACTCTTTATTTACCCTTAATGTAACATGAGTCCGTTAAATCCTAGATCCTCTTTAATATTTCCCTGGTACATCACTTATCCTTATGCTTTTCATTCATTTTTGAAGTGATATAAAAATCTACCTCTTAATATATACACTGTGATATTATCAGCTAAGGTTTGTAAATTTAAGCAGCAGCCTACTACTCATTTTATCTGAGGAGAAAAGGGGAGTTCATGGAAAAAATGTAGATAGGAAGACTGCCATATCTGAGCGAGATAAAATGAATAAAACACAGACATTTAAGATTGGAGGAATTTCAGCCAAACTCCCTTCAGGAAAGACAACTCCAACTGCTTCACGCTAGCCATCACAACCCTCCACCTCTGAGACTGGACCTTTTTGCTGTTGACTTTACTACAGCTGCTCCTGGAAACATCTCTCCTGATAGAGTCTTCTCCACTTTTCTAGCTTCTGTTGTAACACAGCTCTGAATTTGAAATTCTTGGCATCCTTTCCAATGCAGATCTTTCACAGTTGAACTCAGATCTGAGAACAAATTCTTTGGATTTAGGGAACTAAGAAAGAATGTCTGATGTTTTTCATTTTCACTTTTACACTGGAGGTATATTCTGACCACCACAGATCACCAGATTGTGCAGAATCACAGAAAGTTACCCCAAAGTAAAATTCATAACCAAGAGAAAAATCATATTTACATAGCAATGATTAGTGATATTTTCCCATCGGGAATTTGCTATCCAATGAAGTAGACTGTGAACTCTTTTGGATCGAATAACCCTGTCTTATGTTTCTCATCTCTTGCTCAACAATTCTTACCATGATTGATCACATTACTACCCTACTAATTACTCCTTCACAATTTCATATTCTTTGGCAAATGGCTTTTTAGTTTATCTCCTGAAGGAACACAATATGTTTCCCTGCCCTTTGAATTCAGATTTGGTCTTGTGACTTTTTAGTCAGCAGAATCAGTCTTTAATAATTGTGTGTTAGTTTCAAGACTGGATTTAAGAGGCTTTCTGCATTCCTACTGGTGTCTTATAATCATAACCTTATAATCATTGCCTATAAAAGCAACATACTTGGACCAAACATTGGCTCCTGGGTGCTGGAAGAAAGCCACATGGTGCAGAGACAACATACAGAAGACAGTCCCCAATCAAATTGTACAATCCAAATGTATGTGAACTAAATAGAGACTTTCTATGCTAGTGAGTTTTCATGGAGTTTGGTATGCCAAAGTAATTAACTAGTATACTAGTCTAGAAGACATTTTTTTTCTTATTACAAGAAAGACTACAGGAAACAGGCAATGTTGTAATTTTACAGTCTCTCATTGAAGTGTAAGAGAATATATACTATTGTTTATACCACTTTTCAATGTCTGGTTTTTAAAGGCATTTTATCTATATAGAATATCTGTGTCTAGATACCCTTTTATGTATAAAATTTAAACGTTTTCCTCTTGACTTGCTATCTTAATCTTATCACAGTCCATATTCCTGTCACACACTCAATTATGAGGGCAACCGATCAAGGTTATCATTAAGTCAATCAAATGAAAGGAAAAAAATTTACGAAGTTTAGAACTCCATCATCCATCCAGTTTTATGAAGGAAGAGTACTGAATTAAATTATAAATACTTTTTACTCAAACCTACATGAATAAGTCTATCCAACTCGTGTGGTCCTTTGGGATATCACATATACCAAATTGTTATAGCAATTGAGCGGCCCTTTAAATGAAAAACAAAGAAGGAAACATTTAAACCATGGCACCTTCCTTTTTATATGGACCCAGGCACACAGTAATTGTCAACAAATATTTATTGAATATTTGAAATTTAGTGTTCAAAAAAGAAGAGAGAAGTAGCATTATCAAGGTAAAATGAACTAAAATTATTTCATTAAACAAATATTAGTAATGAAAAAATACAAATATCAAAGATAAAAATGAGTAATTTCATTTTTATATGTTCAGTATATTGTAGGGGGATAATGTGTTTTAAACAGCACATGATATATAATTGGAACTGGAACAGTTTTGTAATTAAGATGGCATGCACCTTTCATTATAATCTCCACCCACTAGAGATATGACAGATGGGTAATTTGAAGCTTCTAGCTGCAGAAAGAGAATGAGCTTATTGCTTCATCTGTCAGGTAAGCCACTTTGCAGTCATCTTCAACTTCATTAAAGCTTTCCCATCTTAGAAGAAATACATTTCAATATGGAAAATAGGTTTTGTGGGGATATTTATGTTTCATACCTCTCATTGCTTCATCTGTCCTATGTCAAATTTCTACCCAGAACACTTCCACAAAGTCAATGGTAAATTTGGCAGTATGCCTGCCACTCTCAGAAACAAGATAATTAGACTGAGACATTCACTTAGATCTTAATATCTAAACATTTGCTTTTCTTTTAGGCTGACCCTAAACAGAGTACTAGTTAGATACATGCTTTTCACACCTTTGCTTTCCTTTCACTAACAGGCAATAATTTTTCACCCCTCTAATATCATACAGTTGTTTGTAAGACTAGATCACTAAGCACTCCATGCATGTACATATCATGCATGTTTTTTCAAACAATATCAATTGTATTTAATTTAAATATAAGCATAAGTAACTATGAAGCACTACATCTTAATTTTATCACTATAAAGTACTAGGAAAATACTGGGTGATATAAGTACTTTTTTAAGGTTATGTTGCTGCGTATACATAAAAGCAATAAATGGCAGAATGTTCTTTAGTAAGAAATAGTGAAGAAAGCTCCTGCAGTTCTCACATATCCACACATAAATTTATTCAGTTAGGAAACAAGTCATCTGAAGAGGTAGTTTATCTATTTAAGGGAAATTTAATTATGGACTATATTTACTGTCATTAGTCATGATTTAAAGAATCTAGTTAGGTGAGGAAAGCTTAGCAAGAGTAGTTTCACGTATATATAAATATGAAAAAGCTTTAGTCCAAAATCTAATGATGATGGACTTTCTGACGTTTTCAGATATAACTTTGCTATATAAAGCATCAACCTTTAAATTTGCCATATGATATCAAAACGGTCCAAAGTTTACTTTGTAAATCATAATTATTAGATAAGTTGTCAAAGAATTTTTATATATTTTTCAGACTTAACATGCAATATAATGTGAAAAGTACGAAGACATTCAATAAGCTAAATACTGTCACATAAACATTCAAATTCTGACCCTCAAAAATGTTAGCACTTTTTCCAAGTTTTATAAATCAAGAACTTTCTATCTGTATTTGTTAGCTATCCAGAATATTAAACTTAATGGCTTGCAAGTAATACTTTGTGTGTCTACATGTGCATGGTGTATGTTTATCTGTGTGTGTATATGTGTGATTCCACCCAATAAACTACGCATTTGTTGTATTTCCAGCTTAGTAAATGTAATATCCAGTTGTCTTTTTTTCAGCTAATGCAATATATTTCCATTTAATTAAATTCTCAGATTGTCTGATTTCAAATTAGTATTGCCATGTATGATAACTAAATAAGTGGATTTGCTGGCATTAAAATTAATACTTATGGCAGACAGAGTTCCCTTTAGTCAAAAATCTCTGGAATTTTAAGACATTCATTCATATGCTTAAATTCAAAAATGCTAATTAAAATAATAAAAATTAGATAGCTTTGTTTTCAGTTTGTGTTTTATTTAAATAAGTTATAACATGAGTTTACTGTATTTAAGTGTCATTTATAGGGTCTTCAATTTAAAAATAGATCTAGGCAGGGCCGGGGATTTAGCTCAGTGGTTCCAGCACCTGCCTTGCAAGCGCAAGGTCCCGAGTTCGATCCCTGGTACAAAAAAAAAAAGAAAAAAAAAGAAAAATGAAAATAAAAATAAATCTAGGCAAAGCAAAATTTTTACATTTTATACAAATTACTGTAATTTTTTGCAGTAATTTTTAGTTCTTCAGTTTTCAGACTCTGTATTAAACATTACAAATATATTTTTATTGTCCTTACATATACAGGCTCTTTGGAATTAATTTATTATAATTTGAATCCTACAAACCAAACATTCTTAAAAAGAGAGCAAACACTTGACCTAATTCTGAATAAAAGGAACTACAAATGAAAAGCAAAAAGCAACAAATTTGACAATAAGCCAAGGAAGTTGCTTCTTGTTTAAACATGTCAGAAAGTAGAGATTAAACCAGAAACTTGATTTCATTTTCCAAAATCTAATTTGGCAGAGCTTTATTTGGATAGTGACTGGTGAATACTAAAAGTAATGCTAAATTTTATGCCACTAGTTGGCTATAAGATACATATTTTTGTTGATTATGCAAGAATTATTATATCTAATTTCACATTTTTTCTTAGCAAACACTATAGAATTAAATAAAAGTTAATTTAAAGTATTTATAGATTCAAATATATTATAAAGTTTTGTGGATATTTAAAAATTATTCTGTAATTCTTTATACCAAAAGTAAAATTATTCAAAACAAATGTGTTATGTAATGAACTAGGAAAGGATTCACTAAATCCCATAAACATCAGAAGATAAGAATTCAATGCAGTGCAGATTGAAATATTGGGAAAAGATGTAGACGAATCTCATACCAGAGTTTTATGTTCACAGTGAAATGTGGTAAGGAATGAATGGAGATAATTTCAGAGGGTCAAACTTTCATTATTTTAGGAGGAGGTTCATACAGAATGCAAAAAGAAAGAACAGGTGTGCTCGCTTTGGCAGCACATATACTAAAAAGAAAGAACAGGAAAACTGTATCCACTTTACCTACAAATTATACTTTTAGAAGTAGCAGTGGTTGATATAGAATTTTTTAAAAAGAAAGAAAAAGAAAGCATATCCATGTGTAAAATGAGTATATATAAACACAAATATATATATGTTAAAAATTTATATTACATATTAAAAATAAGTGTAAAATAATAATATAGCAAATTTATACCTAACTGTATATTGTATATGTATGTGTTAATACAAAATTTGTTTTCTCTAACTTGGCAACTTTATCAGAAAACATATATCTGTGGAATATTTATTAAGACATTGTTAAGACTTGGAAATTAATTGTTGAAATACACAGTGGGTAGTAAAACTTAGCCTAGATATCACCATAACTAAAAAAAATGAAATAAATTCATTGGAAGAAATTGTATGATTTCAAATACAAGATCATTTTCCAATAGAAAAGACCATGTCTTTGCAATATAGTAGAGTATAAATGAAGCAAAAATTCAAACAACACACTATAGAGGAAGTTTGTGAAAATATATGTAGTTAAAATCAGATAGCCATACTTGTGCATCTATATTTACCCTTCCCAGAAAAAAGTAGATTAACTGAAAGTGTTTTTTTAAATTTTTAAGGAGACTTCATATTTCCTATGAAAACAAGGACATGAGTCCCCCAGCATGAATTTTATTATTGTTTTTTGCTTTGCTTTGCTTTGCTTTCTGATATACACAGATTTGCCAAGAGAAGTAAAAGCCACTGCTTGATAGCCAGAAAAAAATTTCAAATAACCACCTTTTCAATAGATTTATTGAAGAAAAAGAAGAACAATAATGGGATATATTTTTTAGATACTAATTCAAACTGAATAAAGTGATATACCTGATAGAAATGTTGAATGTCATGAAAGGAAAATAAACATAACAACCTATGAAATATAAAGGATAAACATTTAAAATGATCTAAATGGACCAAGATGAGTTAAAAATAATTTAAAAAAAAATGAAGTCTTTAAGCCACTTAAAAAGAAATGAATGACAGAAAATATCAGCTTTAAATTTTTCTAAAAATAGTTATGGTGTATTTATAAAAGCAATTCTAGAAGTAGATGCAGTAGCTTGCTAATGGAAATATTACAAAAAATGCAGTTTGTTTATATCAAATAAACTTAGATTAAATCTAAATCATAGAAAAGACCTGGGAAATCTTTGTAATACGTAGGAGCATTTTTAAGTGAGTTTAAGAGAAACCAATAGAAATAATATCTGAGGGATTGTTATTCATGAAAAAATGAAATTACAGGCAGGTGTGCATCACTTTTACCATACATAACATTTTTCTACAGACTGCTTTTCAGTTTCTAGTGTGATGAAATAGGCCATGCCAGAATGCTCCAATCACACTGAACTGAGGAAATAAAATCTAAAGACTGGATTAGATTGGTAAAAGTAGTAAGTGGAAAAAAAGTAAAAGCATGGGAGTAATCACACACACACACACACACAAACACACTATTTGCAATCTTTAACCAATTAATCTGTTACTAAAGTTTTCATGTCAGAACAAGACTCTCATAACTCTATCATGGGACAGAGTTCAAAGAGCTAAGCTAAAAAATGTTCATAAATATTCTTTTGTGAAACGTGATTAGAATATAATGTCATAAGTGTGATAAATCCTGTAGAATTTCAGTTCAAATTCCAAAAATCATACAAACTAGAAATGAGTGTACTAAAACACCAATATTGGAAAAAAAAACATGTGTGAAGCTTGGTATTTGATATTTCTAACAGAAGAAAACATAACTCTCATAAGAGAAAGAATGCATAGTAAAAATTTCTACAAATTTTAATATTGATGACTAATAAGAACTAAAAGACAAAAACTATATAATATGTTTCAAAAAAACCTGATAATTTAAAGCAAAAAGATAAAAATTTACTGTGGACAAGAAGACTCGGAAGTGATTTGGATATTTTTATAGCCAGATTGAAAATTAAAAATAGCTAGGTTAGGGCTGAGGGTTTAGCTCAGTGGTTCTGGTACCTGCCTTGCAAGCACAAGGTCCTGAGTTCAATCCCTGGTACCAAAAAAAAAAGAAGCTGGGTTAATTGCATCCAAACAAATGAAGTAAAATTTGAACTACTTTAAGAGAAAACTTGAATTTTTCAAAAGTAAATATTTGATGGGTTACAGTTGTACCTACAGTTGTACAGCCTTATTTATCTATCCTTTTGGGAAGTCACAAGATACATAATTATAAGTTTTTCAGTTTCTTCTTTTTGGTTGAGCTACACTTCTGTTTTTCTTTAATGTAGGCATTAAAAGTAATTCCTTAATTTGTAAATCTCCAGCAAAGCTACAGTCACTCATGAGATCTAATTGGCTATGTCGACTCAAGGTTTCTTCAGACCTTTTCTCCACTTTAGCACACTGTTCTCCATTCCTAACACAAGGCTAGAAGGGGTGAGAAACACCCTGGGGAATATGAGAATCCTTAGCTCCATTCTGGGATTACAAAAAGGAGGAAGACCTTTTACTTGGCAAAATGTGTCCAAAGGAAAGCTTCCTGGGTAAAACTTTTGGAAAAAGAAGCTGGTGGGAATGGGAGAGGGTAACGCTATGGACCAAAAGTGTACCCCATAATTCATATATTGAAGATTAATACCCAACAAGATATTTAGAAGTAGGACCTTTGAAAGTTAATTAGTCATGAAGATAAAACTTTTATGAGTGAATTAAAGTTTGTATAAAAAAGAGAGACATTCACAAAATCTTGTTTTCTGCTCTCTGCTAAGTGAGTATCCAATAAGAAGAGCCATTTGTAAGCCCCAAATTGAGCCTGTTCTAAATATCACATGTACTGATACCTTGAACTTTGACGTTCCAGCCTTCAAAGTTCTGAGGAATAAATGTGCAAGCTTAACCTATGATAATTTGATATATTAGTCCAAAGTGTATGAAGATGGGTATGGTAGCAGTTTGCGGCTCAATATAAATATAATGTAATGCTACAAATATAAAGTAAATTTTCATAGATGAAGGATTATCCATTTGCTACACCCCCTTAGGACAATTTCCAGATCATTTCAATTATTTATTTTACAGTTGGCCTATTAAATTATTGTCTTGATCAGAAAGTGATCCACTGAATCCCTTATTCACCCCTTTTGGATGCCGATTATTGAAATACAGGCATGTGCCACAGACAGTATTCTGTTAATGATTAAATATACACATGAAAAGCCTTCCATGAGATTATAATGGAGCTGAAAAAATTCTATCATGAAGTTACATTGTACCTGCCACCGTGTTGTTGCACAATGTGTTACTCTCATGGTTGTGGTACTCAGGTAAACAAACCTATTATGCTGTGAGCCAAATAAAAGTATAACAAATGCAATTATTAATACTTGATAATAAACTATCTGTTTTTGGTTCACATTATTTACCACACTCTACCTTTTTGTCATTGTTTTAGAGTGTATACATTATATTTTAAATTTTTACTGTAAAAGAGTATGTTGTGTTACATTGGTAGCAGCCTCACACTTACTGCATCTTTGATTGCATCAAGAAGCCCTCTCAAATGATTGAACTCTCCCTTCTAGATTTGTGTAAGTACACTCCAAGATGTTTGCACAAAAACATAATTTTCTAACCACATAGTTCTCAGAATATATCCCCTCCATTAAGTGATAAATGCTATATATAATAAAACACCATCATGACACTGGACTATTTAAGTATAAATTCTTCAAATAGAAACAAAGAACAAAATAGAAAAATCAGATTAGATTGAGTAAAATGTAACAGATTTATAAATGAAAATGACATTCCAAATCAATGAAAAGTTTAAGATTGGCTTTAGTTACCTATTAAAGGTAAAATTAACTCTGTTTTTTTACCTCACTTACACAAATTTTGATTAGAATCTTGGCCTTAGTGATGTAAGCCACTGCCAATATTGGTTTAAAAAGAAAACATAAACAAAATTAACTTTTTGTAAAGGTCTCCAACACTTCTTGTTCCTTTTTCTTCATCCAGTGGAACACTAAGTTTCTTTGTGAAAGTGGAGCATTTGATAAAAGAAGCTTGGATTCTGAATGTCTGCATAGAGCAATCTTCCAACCAACCCACAAAGAACTGTAATTTAAGCGCCATGTAAACTGTTAATATATTAAGTCCATGGGGTTTGAGAATCATTTGTTATAACTTAGAAAATACTGATCAATACAATTTTGTCACAATAAGCAAAGGCATTTTGATAGAATTTCTTCAAATATGTGAAGAAAAGATAAATTCTATGTGGAATACCAAAAATGATGAATAAGGAGTCAATTTGTATGTATATCCTAGGGAGCAATAGCTAGGGGAAAGAGATGACATTTTTTATTTTTGGCTAGCCTTTGTAAGCATGGTGATCATTATATTATTTATTCATTCAGAAGATATTTATTGTGGGCTGCGTGTCAGGCATAGTTGTAACTTCTGGAAATAAAACCCAGAGATAGGGGAGGAGAAGGCTTTAGAGTCAAAACAGATGAAGAAAAAAAAAAAAAATCACAAAATGTATTATGTTATATGTAATATATAGCATAGCAAAGAATATTTGGAAAAAATAAAATAAGCCAATGTGATAAAGAGTTAATAGACAGGCAGGGCACAGAAAGATATTATTTTAGATAAAGTAATGTGAGTGATCTCTCTGATAAACTGACATTGCATAGATGCCTGAAGGAAATATAGGATGGAGTTGTATGACAACTTAAGAGAAGTACACTCTCAATATCCTACAAAACACTGCAGAAGTTCAAAGTCCAATTGGAGACAATCCCTGTAATCTGTTAATTTACCACTTGGCATATGAGTATAAATCAATGAGGTGGATGTGTACACTTGAAAATCTGAACCTGAAAGATGAAAAACAGAGGAGCACAGGTTATAATTCATTCCAAAGGCAACAGTGTAAACCAATAAATAGGGGCGCCAGCTGTATTTCCTGTGACCAAGCTGCCTCTGACATGTGCCTTTGCCTGTGATTCAGACTTTCTAGCATTCTTTTGCTCCTGATTTGTTTTTCTGTGAGATATTCTGTAGTCTTTCTGTACATTTTTTTCTGCCAAAGTTACAAAGCAGAGAGTTGTCAGGGTTTATATTTAATAACCTTAATAATTATATCTTTTATACTTTCTTCTAATAAATATATTCTTAATAATCTATAGGGAAGAATAAATTATTTGATGAAACATTATTCTAGTGTATGTGTATTACATTTGTTATATAAATGGTTAAAAGTAGAGGGAAAACAGGACAAACACAAAAAGTATAAGAATAAAAATTGAAGTTATGAAAATTTCATCAGAAAGTTCACTGAAGTGAACTATAAAAAATATGTTTAATTAAGTTATAGCTACAAGTTCAACAAAAATAAAATTAAGATGATTATTTTGGATCTTGGCAAGAAGGCATAATTAGTAAACACAGAATAAAAAATACTGTCTTTATACAAAATACATAACAATCCTTCTATTCAATTAAAATTCAAATGAATAATCAATAAATAATAGATGACAGGAATCCACATCAAGTGTAAATCTGCTATAATAATAATAATAATTGAGATTATCATCCCTTTCCTATGGTTCTATAAGAGCTAATAGTAGACAGATTACACATAATTTTAAAGTGTGGAGTGCTCGCTTCGGCAGCACATATACTAAAATATTAAAGTGTGGAGTATATATTTGGTCAGAAAGAATTGTTTTAAATTCCATTATTTCAAAACCCTAAGTTTGAGTCCAAGCACCATATGTGTCCTATGAAAGCAAAAAATGAGAGGACAACTAGAAATCCTTCTTGGGGACCAGAATATGTATCAAATAGCATCTTAGAACAAAATGGTTCCCATTAATTCAAGAAAAGGGATAGGGTGGATAATAGAATCTGTGTGAGAAGTTGAAGCTATGTTCATTCTTGGGGCTGAGTGAAAAAAATGTAGCAAAAAGACTGAGAGTTTTCTTGGTGAGGAGAAACTTCATTTATTCAGAAAATAGCTTGTTTGGTTGGTCTCTTTTTCGGTTAGTCTTTTTTTATTCTCGGTTACAGAGTAGTAGTGAGGGATTTCAGAGAAAACGAATCAGTGTCTTAAGACTTAGTGTGAGAAATGTAAGCACTTCTAGAAACATTAATTTCACTAGGAAGAATAGAAGAAAAGCAGGCTAGCTTCTCCAAGACACACTTTATTGTCAAAAATAAAGTTGAGTTTATGATGGTTGACGAGGTCACTGATAAGCAAAAGATAATAGGTAGAATCTAGGAAAGCAAGATAGCTCAGTGAAACACTGGTTGTTTTCAAAAATATTATTTTATTTATTAATAATGCTAGACTTTGGTTTCATCCAATTTCTGTGTTTCAAAGGAGATACTGAAGTCTAAGGAAGTCAAATGACATAGTCATAAGACAGGACCATAGGTTAAATGACATGGTCATAGGTTAAAATTGGGCAATATTAAATTTTACTATTTAGAAGTGAATGGTTGTAATACTATTAAGAAAACAAATATTGTAACAAAATTCATGTTAACAATTGCCTCTGAGTTGTTGGAAGAGGGCTTTAGTTGGTAAAAACAGAAAGAAAATTCTGAGGTTATGATTTTCTGATTATGATTTGGAGACTGAGTAGGTGTCCTTTCATTTTCACATTAATTATTATACTGGATATTTATGGATTTTTAACACTATATGCTATATTTGACAGGTCAAAGTTAGATAGATACAGATATAGACAGATACAGATATAGACATAGATACAAATAGATACACATACAAATATACATACACCCTTTGGATGATATTATTGTGATTTGGCTAGATGGTCATTAATAAACTTTATGCAGAAAGTAGTAGCATAAAATTTCTATTTGACCTAGATCATTCTGGGTGTAGCATGCAGAAATATAGAAGTGGAATCAAACCAGAAAATGATTAGACACTGCTGTAGTTAATACTAGATATAGAAGTGATGATAGTGGACATAGGAGTTAGTGGAGGTTTAGAAACTGAGTCTATAGAAGTAGCAGAAGATTCATAGACTGAGAAAAAGAGGAGAATCCAGAAAATTTTGAGTATATTTGAAGTTGTGACGTCATGTCCCAAACAGAAGCCTTGAGACAAGAAAAAGGGGTTATGGGTTCATTATGAAGTCCCTGAAATTTCCTTTGCAAAATTTAGGAATTACAGTTAAAGCCAAAGATAATATATGAGGTTGCCTTGGGAGATAATATAATGAGAATAAAAAATAAAAACACTCAATAAAAATCACTTTAGATATATATATTTAAAGAGTATAAATGAAAATAAAGTTCCAAAATTAATTGATAAAAAGTAGGCAGGGCAGGAGGGGACAGAAAAAAAAAAAGTAGCCAGAATACCAAAGGGTGTATCAGAAAAGAGTGATAACAAAGTATCAGTACATGGTATCGCCTCCCTAAAACACAGATTAAGATACATGAGTGAAAAGAAAAATGGATGGATAGTGTATGGAAGGATAGATGGATAATAATAGGTAAATAATAATGAAAACTTTTGGGCAAAAATAGAGGAAAATACTCTACTGATCATTCAGACCTCCTAACTTTATTGTCCAGTCTTCAACATACACACTTTACTGTGAGGATAACACTACGTACAGCCTTTAAATATCATTAATTTCAATTGCTCTGTATGTATCATATGATGTCCAAAATTGCCCTTCTCGTTTATTTCATAATATTAAATTCTACTGTAAGCTTAAGCTTAATGGAGTATATTCTTGAAAATATCTCCTGATCCTACAGAATAACTTATTTTACTCTGATGTATTTCTTAGGACTTACCCATATTAATTCCCATCTCATTTTTCCATAGCCAGTAGTAGTCAAATCAATTTCCTTCAGAAAAGAAGCCTGCAGTGTAAGAACAGAGGCCTTCTTCATCTTATTTGTTTCTATGTCAAAGGCACACACAAACTGTTCAGTGCATATTTACACAATAGCTGCTTTTTGACATTATTAAAAAAGTACTGCTGTGATTTAATGTATGTGGACTCACAAAGTTCATTTGTCCATATAATTTTTCCTTCATTAGGTAAATTCTCCATTAGAAGTCATGCCGAGAAATATTTTTCCCATCTCTGTATTTTATTAATTTTTATTCTATTTGTAAGTTTTTCCATAAATTCTTTTGATGTTTTAAGCCTTGGAATTGAGATTTCAGTAAAGATTAATTTTATAGATTGGGTTAACCATCTCTACAAATGTCTCATAAATTTCATCATTATTTTAGTGACTTGAAATACAAACTTCACCCTATACGTGTGTCATTGCTTATAATTCAGCTTTTGTTGATTTTTCTTTTGCTGTTCACAAAATATTATGGGTTATTTAAAGGTTATATTTCATATCAACCATGTAAGTCTCAAACTATTAATTTAGTATAAGTTGTTATACATGAAACATGAATGTAATCTAAAAGCAAAATAAAAATATTTGCAGAAATTATTGTCTACTACATCAATTACAGTACAGGACATGATAGATATCTTTAGTATCTATGGAAAAAATAGATATCCTGATGAAAGGGTCTTGCAAATCTCATACCCAGTCCTTAATGAAAAGAAAATTATATTCAATAAGCATGAGAAAGTTCAAAACCTAAAAATACAAGTTAAAAATAAAAGACTAATCTTTTTACTTGCATATGACAAAAATTAAAAATAATTGTTACAGTGCCCAGTGTCGGCACAAATGTGAGAAACACACACTGCTAAATAATGCTATATTCAACTGGTGTAATAGCCTTAAATACAATTTGACGTCACCTACTAAAATTTGTTGAAGAGTTTTGACTCATCCAGTCTATTCTACCTGGAGGACACTGCTTACTTTGCAAGAATAGGACTAAAAACATTCTTCTTAATGTTAGTATTCAAATGAATATTATATGAGTGTTAAAATGGTATGTTTTAAAAATTAATTTACTATACATTTTTATATACATAATGATCACATTCACCATAGGAAAATTACAGCTGTACATATTATATTTTAATGCTTTTTCCTATTTCCCTTCCTCTCCAATTCTTCTTCTCCTCTCAATTTACAAAACTTTTTCCTGTTTTCCTTTTATTGTTTAATTTTTTATCCTTATTTTTTCCTTCCCTTTCCCCTCTCCCTCCCTAGTTCCCCTTCCCATTTGAACATTTTCATCCTATTTCCCACTATCTAGTATACATTTTCATCCTTTTAAACCCATTTGGTTTCTTACACTAGAGAAGTGATGTGATATTTAAACATGCATGTCCAGTTTATTTTGTATCAATTTATGGTCTCAAAGTGCATCCACTTACCTAGAAATGCCTCAAGTTAATCCAACTTTATGACAGAGTAGTACTCAGTTGTATATAAAAAACACATTTTCTTTATCCATTCATCCATTAATGGGGGTATGGGCTGTTTGTAAGATTTAGGTATTACAAATTCTGCTGCTATAAGCATGGGTGTTCATATATTGCTGTGGTATGTTGCTTTTAACACTTTCAGGAAGATACCAAGAAGGGGACTATCTGGGTCAAATGAAACTTTCGGTTTAGTTTTTTGAAGAATATTCATAGTGATTTCCATAGTAGTTGCATCGGTCTACAATCCCACCAAAAGTAGAGAACGTTTACTTTTCCCACACAGGTTTAGCAGCATTTGTTACGGATTTCTTGAGAATAGCCATTTTTTTCTGGAGATGGAATCTCAGTGCTGTTTTAATTTGCCTTTCTCAAATGATCAGTGATGTTGAAGAGCTTTTCATATATTTATTTGCTGTTTGTACTTCATCTGAAAAACATCTATTCATTTCAGGGGCGCATATATGAAGTGAGTCTAAATTTGGGAAGTCTGGTTTTGTTGAGTTCTTTATATACTGTAAATGTTAGTCCTTTAACTGAGGAATAGCTGATGATTTTTTTTTTCATTCTGTGGGTTATTTACTCTGGTAGGCATTTTTTGCTATGCAAAAGCTTTTTAATATGACATGATCCTAGTTGATGATTCTTTGTGATGTTTCCTGTGCAATCAAGCTTTTGTTCAAAAAGTATTTACCTACATATATGTCTTCAAGAATTTTATCTATTCTATCTTCCAGAAAAAAAAGTGTTTCTATGTAGATCTGATCCATTTTAATTTTAGTTTAGTGCATGGTGAGAGATATGGGTCTATGTTCCATCTTCAGCATATGGAAAGCCAGTTTTTCCAGCACCATTTATTAAAACAGATATCTTAATTTTAATGAAGGTGTTTGGCCCTTTTGTCAAAGATAAGGCAGATGAATGTGTTTGGAATTGTTTTATTTTTAAATATTTTTTATTGGCACAATTTAGATATACAATACAATGACATTCATCATTGGAAATTTGCACCTTTACATAATTTCTCTTGGTTCTTATTTTTTCCCCTTCCCCTGCCCTCCCTTCAACCCCTCCATCTCTCCCTATTTACAAAGACTTTGTTTTCATTTTTTCATTTTCTCATATTAATTCCATTCCCTTCTTTCCTTTGCCCTCCCCCACCCACTTCCCCTTCCCCTTTGCCCCCTTTCTTCCTATTTCACCTTATCTATTATATCATTTCGTCCTTATATACACTTTCAGTTTCTCACACTAGAGAAACTATTCGGTATTTACACATGTGTGTCCTGTTTATTTCACTTGAGTATCACCTCAATGTGCATCCATTTAGTTATAAATGTCTCTACTTTTTCATTTTTTATGGCTTAGTAGTACTCCATTTTATTAAAAAAAACATTTTATTTATGCAGTCTCCGGTTGATGGGCAATTGGGCTGCTTCTAAGGTTTAGCTATTATAAATTGTGTTGCTATGACCATTGGTGCATATATATCACTGTGGCATGATTCTTTTAATTCTTTTGGGAAGATAAGCAGCATGAGAATAGCTGGTTCAAATGGGACTTCCAATCCTAGCACTTTGAGTTATCACCATACTGATTTTCACATTGGTTGCACCAGTCTGCACTCCCACCAGCAGTGGAAAAGGGTTCCTCTTTCCCCACAGCCCTGCCAGCCTTTGTTATTGGTTGATTTCATGAGAGCAGCTATTCTTTCTGGAATGAGGGGGAATCTTAGCATTGTTTTCATTTGGAACTCTCAAATGACCAGTGATGTTGAACATTTTTTCATATGTTTATTTGCTATTTCTACTTCTTTGTCTGTGAAAGGTCTGTTCATTTCAGATGCCCATTTTCAGATTAGGTCTTTAAATTTGGGAGGTCTGATCTTTTAAAATTCTTTATAGATTCGAGATAGTAGGCCTTTGTCTGAGGAAGAGTAGGTGAAAACTTTTTCCCACATTGCAAGATATCTCTTCACTCTGATGGTGGTTTCTCTTGCTGTGCAGAAGCTTTTTAATAAGAAGAGATCCCACTTGTTGATTGTTTGTGCTAGTTTACGGGCAACTGAGGTTTTGTTCATAAAATCTTTTCCTACACTGATGTCTTCAAGAGTTCTACCTAACCTCTGTTTCAGGAGATTCAGTGTTTCTACTTTAATATTTAGATCTCTAATCCATTTTGAATTTAGTTTAGTCCATGGTGAGAGATATAGGTCTGGTTTTAATCTTTGGCAAGTTGAAACCCAGTTTTTCCAGCTCCATTTATTAAAGAGGCTATCTTTCCTCCAGTGAGGGTGTTTGGCTCCTTTATCGAAGATGAGAAGTCTGAGTGTGTCTGGAGTTGCTTCGACATCTTCTAAACTGTTCCACTGGTCCTCAGGTCTGTTTCTTTGCCAGTACCATGCTGTTTTTATCACAGCAGCTTTGTAGTATAGTTGCAAGTTGGGGATTGTCATGTCTCTGTCACTTAGAATTGCTTTTGCTATTCTGGGTCTCTTCTTGTTCCAAATGAATTTTTGGATTGTTTTCTCAAGGTCCATGAAGTATGCTGTTGGGATTTCAATTGGGATTGCATTGAATCTATATAGCAGTTTTGGAAGTATGGCCATTTTCACTATATTGATCCCTCCTACCTAGGAGCAGGGGATGTCAGTCCATTTTCAGATATCATCTTAAATCTCTCTTTTCAGAGTGCTACAGTTTTCAAAAAAGAGGCCTTTGATTTCTTTCACTAGGTTGATTTCTAGGTATTTCAGTTTTTTGGATAGTATTGTGAAAGGAATTGTTTGCCCTATTTCTGTTTCAGTCAGTCTATTGTTCTTCTAGAGGAAAGCTATTGACTTTTGTGTGTTGACCATGTATCCAGCTACTCTGAATTTGGTTATTAAGTCTAGAAGACTTATAGCGGAGTTCTTGGAGTCTTCTATATAGAGTAACATGTCATCTGCAAATAATGACAGTTTGAATTCTTTATTTCATATCTTTGTTTCTTTTATTTCTTTCTCTTGTCCAGTTGCCATAGCTAATGTTTCCAAAACTATATTGAACAAGAGTGGTGATAGTGGACATCCTTGTCTTGTTCCCGATTTTAGTATGAGGGATTTCAGTTTTTGAATATTTAGTAAGATATTGGCTATTGGTTTTACATAGATGGCTTTTATCCGATTGAAGTAGAGACCATCTATTCCATTTTTTTTGTAGGATTTTTAGCATAAATGCATGTTGGAATTTGCCATATGCTTTTTCTGCAGGTATTGAGATGATTATAGGGTTTTTGTCATTGGTTCTCTTGATATAGTGTATTACATTGACTGATTTGCATATGTTAAACCATCCCTGAATCCCTGGGATGAATCCCACTTGGTCAGGGTGAATGATCTTCTTGATGATCTTGTGCATTTTATTTGCCAGTATCTTATTAAGGATTTTTTTCATCTATGTTCATTAGTGAGACTGGGCTATAGTTCTCTTTTTTGATTGGGTCTTTCTCTGCTTTGGGGATCAAGCTGTTGCTTGCTTCCTGGATAGAGTTTGGGAGTGTTGCTTCCTTTCAATTTCATTGAAAATTTAAACAAGAGTGGCAGTAGTTCCTCTCTAAATGTCTTGTAGAATTCAGCAGTGAAGCCATAAGGACATGGGCTTTTCTTAGCTGCTAAGGTTTTAATTACGTTTTCATTTTCATTGGTTAATATTGGATTGTTTAGAATTTTTAGGTCTTCTTTGTTCAACTTTGTTAATTCATACATATCAAGGAAACTGTCCATTTCTTCTGTGTTTTCTATATTATTGACATATAGATTCTTGAAGTAGGTATTGATGATCCTCTGGATTTCTGCTGGGTCTATTGTAATTTCACCCTTTTTATTCCGAATTGCATGGATTTGGGGTTTTTCTTTCCTTTTTCTGATAAGATTGTCTAAGAGTTTTTCAATTTTGTTTATTCTTTTGAAGAACCAACTCTTGCCTTCATTAATTTTTTGAATCATTCTCTTAGTCTCCATTGAATTGATTTCTCCTCTGATCTTTATAATTTCCTCCCTTGTATGAGCTTTGGGTTTGTCCTGCTCTTCTGTTTCTAGAAGCTCGAGGTTTAGCATCAGATTCTTTAATTGGGCTCACTCTGTTTTCGAAATATGTGTTTTTATTACTATGAATTTCCCTCATAAGACTGCTTTCATTGTGTCCCATAGATTCTGATATGTTGTACTGTCATTGTCATTTAATTGTAGGAAATGTCTGATTTCTTCTTTAATTTCCTCTGTTACTCATTGGTTATTCAGAAGGGTGTTGTTCAATTTCCATGTTTATGAAGTTTTTGCTGTTTCTTTTGCCATTGATCTCCAGTTTCTTCACACTGTGGTTTGATAATGTACAGGGAATAACTTCAGTTCCTTTGCACTTACTTAAACATATTCTATGAGTGAGTATGTGGTCTATTTTGAAGAAATACCCATGTGCAACTGAGAAGAATGTGTATTCTGATTTTGTGG
>NW_004624730.1:41992682-42054310 GCF_000247695.1 Heterocephalus glaber | reverse complement strand
TCATTTCCCTTTGGGGTTGCTGTAGGTGATCTGGAAGTCTGGTTTTGAGACTTATTTATGTGTTTTCTCTTTTTGACTTGGCGGGGGGGCTGTTAGTGCCTGCAGGGATTACCTCCTCTGAGCTTGGCGAGGTGGGACAGGGGCCAGGAGCAGCAGTAGGGATGTTGACCCAAAAGCCCTTTCCTGTGGGCTGGGAGCAGCCGGAGGGATGGTGGCTGGGAGACCCCTTCCTCTGGACCAGGAGCAGAGGGACAGAAGGTGGCCCCAAAGCCCTTTAGTCTGGGCTGGGAGCAGAGGTTGGGATGGTGACCAGGAAGCCCCTTCCTCTGGACCAGGAGCAGTGGGATGAAGGGTCAGATGCCCCTACCTCTGGGCCGGGAACAGTGGGACTCAGTACCTTGGTCTGGTGGTCTGGTGTCCTCTGCAACTTGGTAATGTGGAATCAGGTGGCTGCCTGTCTGCAGTGGGGTGATCCAGTGTCTTCCGCATGACTCAGGACCTCGGCAGGGTGTGGGCAGACCTGCCTGTCTGCAGTGGGGTGGTTCGGCATCTTCTGTGTGACTACTTTGTCATTTTTAAACCTATGTTCATGATTTATAGTTATAAGAGGATCTAAGACAAATCAGAAAGTTATATATAGTAAATATCCCCTTGATAGAAAAATTTACCTTCTTTCACCATGAAGCAGTATTCAGCTATAGTAAGATATAGTTAACTACCTGTAGATTCATAAGAATAGGTGGTAAGAGTGTGGCTGTAAAATGAGAAAGAGGAAAAGAAGTAGATTATGAAAAGTAAAACAATGGTAGATATGAAGAATGTGATAAGATTGATATAGAAGTTGCTGTTAAGGAGTAACAGAGAAAATCACTCAGAGAAGGATAATTAATAGGGAGTGGAGATTAAACTAGAGGAAAAGAAAATAACAAACAAACCAAAAAACCCTAAAGCAGCAAGTTAAAAGAGAAAATGTGAAAAAAAAGAAGGGGAGAGAGAGAGTAAAAAGGGCCTATTCAAACAAATAAATCAAAGTGATATTAGAAGGACAGACAAGAAAATGAGTGGTAAAACTTCAAACAACACCAAAAGTAAAAAGAAACTGTAAAAATTCAAAAACATATCAATAATGGAGAAGAAATAAACAGAGAGCAAAGTTCTTCTGTATTTCCAGAGGAGTGTTTTCTTGCCAGGTCGGTAGTTTTTAATCTTCCAAGTCACATTCTGCTTTGCCTCCTTTGTAGTTTTTGAGTTTATATGGAGGTTACTTGGCTCAGGGGGGCCTCTCTCCCTAGCCACTTGTTTGTGGCAGCTGCTCAAGCTGAGTAGCCAGAACAGAGAAGGTGTGGGTCCTTGTTTTTTAGGCTCCTGTTATAGATTCCTTCTAGTTGAGGATCAACACAGGCTATCCAATGTATTTTCCAGTGTCTGTGGGATGGGCTCCCAATATGTGGAGGCTCCTGTGGGCTCTAAGACCTGACTCTCAGTCCTGTGGATGCTCAGAGGAGAAATAAATCTGCACAGGACCAATGTGGGTAGATTACTACAAGGCCAGTGAGGGTGCAGAGCACAGGGTGGTGTCTCATGGGTGTCCAGGGTACTGGGCAGAATAGGAAGCCATTAACCCTTTCTGGTTAATCAGGCAGAGGATTGGCTTATTGTGCTAGGCAGGGACTGTGTTTGGGGGTCTGGCAGAATGCAGGGTGGAGACTCTGCTATTCCAGGGTGCTTGGGAATACCTCCCCCATATAAATCCTGGTTTCCTCCATACTGGTGTTAGATATCAGACAGAGACTCTGGCAGGTCTAGGAGTGGAGCAGGGCAATGTGAGTTCAGTGTTGGCTCAGGTTCCCAGGGTGCTGAATACAAAGGCAAAATGAACCAGTGTTAGCTCTGTGCCCCAGATGAATGTCCCAGTTTGCTTAGGATAAACTTTAGGCTCCCAGGTGTGCCCATGGCCCAATATTGAGGACTCCCAACACAGAAAGCAATTGCTTGTTTATCTGCTCAAAGTCTGAGAACAAAACCACATGTAAGGGGAGGGAGCAGCTCCCTGGTCACTCACCCCTGGTGTGTGCTAGCAAAACAAGCTGCCAGGCTGCAATATCCTCTGTTTAGAGAGGAGATGATGAGGTGAGGGCCCTATATACCACAAGTCTATCCTGTGTGGTTTGACTGTCATGCTTGGACCTGCAATGTACTTGGCAGCTTCTTGAATGACAGTTGGGTGCACCATGTTGGGTGCAGGCAGAGGCCCCATGGGCAGCCATATTGGACTGCTTTACTTCCTTCCTGTCTGAGGCTGGGAATGTAGCTTACTTAGTGTGAAGGGTCTGGGTCCAATTCCCAGTACAATAAATAAATAAAAAACAAGAACAATTATGAATACCATGTATTGTACATAGTATACATAAGTTTGTGCAAAGTTCATCATGTTAATAGCAAGTGATTTTTCGGATTATATTAAATATGTGTTTTCATTTATTTGTTTATGAATTATTATTTCTATGGTGACTACCCTTTGAGTATTTAATTTTTTTTTTAATTTTTGGTTTTGTTTTTGTTTTTTTGACACAGGATATCACTATGTACTTCAGGCTGGCCTTGAACTTGGTCTGTAGCCCAGGGTGGATTTGTACTTGTGGCAATCCTCCTACCTCAGCCTCTTGAGCACTAAGATCGCAGGTATGTGCTACCATGCCTGGCTTTTACTTTACCTATTTTAATAGTCATTGTTTAGGTTGCATGCATATAAATATAGAAGTATAGATATACACATGAAAATATATTTATTTATTTTTAAAATTTCAGTTTCTACTCTTTCTTACTTTTCTGTGCATTCTGGAAACTACGTTAAACTTAGCTGTCATTTATTTAGTAGAATCAATAGTGTTCTACCATATATAAAATTTAAACATAAATAATGATAGGTTTGATTGCATATACATATAAAATATTTATTTTTATGTATCTGGTAGAGTTTAAGAGATTAGTTTTCTGAAATCCAGTTAGGTATCAACATACACTAGTCTTAGCACATCCTTTTAATGCAGATTCCTTTTGACTTCCACATAGAATAAATGATAGTTGGGTACTGTATTATATTATTGTCAGAAAAATGACAATGAATCTTTTGAATGAAAATGTTAATAGAAGGTTTACCTTTAGAGTAATAAGTGAATAAGAATACAATTTTTGTGTGAAGTAGAAAATAATAATAATCTAAAAATTGTTGAAAAGTCCAAGAAACACTTTCTAATCAATCTTTAGAAACTATTTAACCATCATTTAATAGAATTCAAAGAAAGCTAACAGATTGAATTTTAATTTGAAGAAGTGTTCTTTAAAATGTCCATATGTGGTAGGGAAAATGTAATTTTAAAACATTTTATAGTTAGATGAAAACTATTATATACTATTTGTCTTCTACTACAACTCTGTGAAAGGTACCATTTGTTCAAATTTGCTTCAAAAAGGCTATTCTTGGGCCACTGTCTAGCTCAGTGACACTGTGCCTGCCTCACAAGTGAAAGGTCATGAGTTCGATCCCCAGTGCCAAAAAAAAAGGCTATTCTTTCTTCCTATGCAATGTTCCAGTTCTAACATTTGTGAGATATGTACAAATGTTGATATACTTTGTTCTTATATCTACAAATGAAACTACACAAGAATGAGACACCGCTTTCCTGCTTTCTACACGTTTCAATTGCCAAAAGCAAAAGTTACCAATTCCAAGACTTCTTGAGATTTTTCAGATATTTAAAATACACAAAATTGAAGAAATTGCTATTTTAATGCATTCTAGGTCAACATTCCTTCCATTACCAGGCCAGGATAAACAATCTCAAACTATCTTCTCTTGAGAACTATAGATTTGATAATGTCTACACATTTGCCATTTAAAATTAATGATTCTGGTCACTTTATAGGGGGAGGGTTATTTTGTAAATTTATTCATAAATTTTATAATTACTTAGAATCTTTTGTTTTGATTTAGGTGTTGTAAAAAATCAGAATTCTCCAGTTATATAATAGCTATGTAATGCTTAATAACATTCAGGAGTCTTAAGCAATTAATTTTTATAATACTTTACAAAACACAGAAAGATTATTTGAAAATGAAAAAGTTCATTATAAGAAATGAGTATTGGTCTGGGGATTTAGCTGAGTGGTTCTGCAGTCTGCCTTGCAAGTGCAAGGACCTGAGTTCAATCCCCAGTACCAAAGGGAAAAAAAAAAAGAAATGAGTATTGCCTACATTTTTACTAGATTTATGCCGATAGCAAAAACAAGGAAAATACATCAAATCACAAGCACATGTGAAATCCTAATGTAAACTTTACCTCTCTTAAAGTAAAAACACAAAGGCCAATGAAAATTCAAGTCTTTCTTTCAATAAAGTTACAAGTATTTTTATGGTGGATCTGAATGACTCCTCTCTTTGTGGATAGCCTTAGGACTGTAGGCAATTTCACCTTATTTTTTTTACTCTGCTAGACTGGTCTAGTTAGTTGGTTTCTTCCTTACAATCAGTTCTCCAAACCCAATTTGATTATTTTCTTGTCAAGATCATATTACTTGCCATTTTATCAATGCATTGGCTGATAAAGTATGGCTATTTTTCAATGTGCTTTAATTAATATTGATTACCACTTCCATCATTACATATAAACTGTATATAGTTTTGTTGGGTGCTTAGTATATGTTACAATTTCACTTTTATGTGGAAATACCAGAAAACTTACTTGAGTTCTTCAATGAGGGTAAATGTCTTCCAGTGCTAACATAATCAATATTATAGCACTAACAGAGTCTCTTAACCCTGACTCCAGACTCATCTCCCCTCCAACACTCATAGCAGCTCAGACTCTGGTCTCGCTGAGTCCCATGTCATCCAGTGTAATAAAAAATCACAACTAGGGCCAAGGATTTAGCTCAGTGGTTCTGCTGCCTGCCTGGCAAGCACAAAGTCCCGAGTTTGATCCCAAGTATCCCCCCCCAAAAAAAAAAATCAAAACTAGACCTATTCTTTCTAATTAATCATGGCTCTTTCCCTTACTTGCGTTGTCAGTTTGAGTATACTAATCTCTGTAACTCAGTTCCATTATCTATAAAACAGAATAAGTACAGTACCTATTTGTAAGCCTTTAAAGTAATTGAATACATTTTATTTAGTAACTGTATATCAGTCTCAAATTGTTCCAATGCAATGGGGCTGAAGTTTTACTGTGCAAATTTTATAAGGGAAAGAAGACCATCAATTCATAAAACAGTGTAAAGGACAAATTTCAAATCTTATGTTACCAACTTTATCAGTAAGTCTCCAACTTCAACACAGTTTTGAAATACAGACTGTATAAACCAACTCAGTACAGACTAGGCAAAGTGACAGTGCCTATGGGATCCATGACATGTCTTTCCTTGGTAATAAGACTGATTGATAATTCTTCAATGCTCTAACTAAAATTCATTAATGTGAACACTAACCTGTAAATTATATAGCAGCTGACTGGTAAGTAAATCTTATTTCATGCAAAAATTTTTAAGTAGATTAGTTGATGGAAAAATAGTACCCAAATATTAATAATGTCTTTATATATACACAGAATGAAAACTTCTTCAATACACAGAGAAAGTGTCAACATTAATAAAGCAATGTCATGCTATACTTTCCCCATAGCTGGCCTATATTGACATGAAAAATTATAATGGTAGAAATGCAGAACTTTTCAGATATAAATAACCTTACTGTTTTATGAAATTTTTATCAGGAAAGGGTAAATAAAGAGAAGGAAGAAATCACTCCAAAGAATTTTATTGCCATCTTTTGACAATAGCATTTGTAAAAAAATGTAAAGCCAATCTTATTATATAATTTTAGATGTCTTATTTACTAAAAATTATATCTTTGGGTAAAAAAATAACAGATTTATACAGAGTATGAACTAGGGGACTTGTTATTTTCACTGCCTCTCTCTTTTTTTTGTACTAAGAATTGAATCTACATCCTTCACACTGAGCTACAGCTCTTTTTCATGTTGAGACAAAGTTTTGCTAAATTGTCCAGCCTGGGTTCAATCTTGTGACCTTCCTGACTCATCTTCCCCGTGTGCTAGGTTGACAGGCATGAGTTACCATGCCTGGCTTCTCTCATTCATCTAAATGCTTTTCAGAATATATTTTCATAGTGGTACCTATAATAATTTGAACATTTTATATCATAAATGTTAAAAGGTGCCTAGAATGAAACTTGAATTTTTGAGGATTAATATTCACTAACATTTCCTCACTATCTTTCTCAGAGAAATCCCTCATAAAAAATTGCAGTTTAATTCTTATTGAGTGCCCAAAGATGCATCTGTCTGTTTTATAAATTAAATGATTCAATTATAATTAAATGTTACTCATATGCAAATAAATGTATGTCTCTGAGGATAGCCAATCTAGATCATTTTATGATCTATATAAAAACATCAAATTATATGCATTAAAAATATACAATTTTTATTTACTAATTATATTGCAGTAAAGCTAAAGTGAAGAAAATATTCAACCTAAAAAAAGTGATCTTGCAAGTAATTCAGACTACGGCAATCCTATATTTCAATCTATTTAATTTTGCTAAAAGTAAACTTTGTATTTGAGAAATGTTTTAAATATATGATAAGCCTCTTGTGTTTGCATTGCTCTGGCCTTCATTGACAACTGTGATATTCTCCATTGCCTGGTCTTCCATTCTAACATAGCTGTTGATACCTTCATCATTAAATAAACACAAATATCTGCCTGGAAATTATATTTTAATAAAACAAAGTTACAGTAGGAAACAAAATAAGGGCAGTATGATAAATTATGTATAAAGGATGAAAGCATAGCTACAAAGGGTGAGAGTATATCTAAATGGTAGAGTACATGCCTAGGATGTGTGATGGATGTGAAGTCCTGGATTCAATATTCAGTACCACCCCCAAAATAGCTTTATACACAATATCTAACCCTTACTAGGTCTATCTGAGTACTTTGAAATCCTGAGCACCTAAAGACATATTTTTATATATATTGAAGATTCTGATCTAGAATCATTGTTTCTTCTAAGTATGTACATGACCAAAGAAATTGATATATTGCCTTTTTTCATTTCAAATTTTGTGAGAAAGAGAAAATAATTCATATGACAAATTATTTTGATATAGAGTATCTGCTATCAAGAATATTGGAGTAAAACCCTTTTACAATTCACCCATGTTATTTTGCTTCCCACTAATGCTTGTGTTTCAGAGACAATGTTAGCTTTCTGTACATTGTGGTGTGTTTCATTATTCTGTTAAAAGAGCTGTAATTGTTGGCTCAGGTGGAATGATAATCACGGAAACAGATGATGACCCTAAGCCATTCTAAACCTATTACAACAGAGCCATTTAAAGTAAAAGCTGACAATAAGATTAAATTACTCTTAGACCTAGGTTAAGACCAAAGGCAATTGAAATTGTGCTTATTCTGTAACTGGATATGTCTAAACTATAAAGTACAAGAACTTTTCACAATAGTATCTAACATATCCTGTAAAGGAATTCAATTACTGTTTTTGTTTACTTAAAATTCTGAACAATTGTGTTTGCTTCGGCAGCACATATACTAAAATTCTGAACAGTTTTCTAACATTTGATTATAATATTAATAATATTAAATTTTTAAATGTAAATTTGTTTTTTGTAATATTTACTCGTAATTTGATTTACATGAAAAGAAATACATAAGTGTATGTGTGTACATGCATGCATGCATGCACATATGTGTGCGCATGTGTATCACTCTGGTAATTCTCCTTGTAGGTTTAGAAAGAGCCTGTTTTGATTTGTTTCCTCTCCAAGTATAAAAAGAATATATTGTTTTCCTTATTCTTCATGCTTAATGTGCTTTGTCCATAAAATCTATAGGAACAAGTGTATCACATTTGTTTTCCTTTATGAATTTTCAAAACTTAGCAATGTTAAAAGTAAAAATGGAAGAATAACAGTTAATTCTTTAATGGAACAAAATTTAATAAAGAGAATTCTATAAGGATACACTTGAATATACAATGTAAATTTTCAAAAATGTGGCACTGCATAAAGCATGAAATAATAGGATTAAGATTTTACAGAAGAAAAGCATTTTCAGAGTTGAACAAGGTGACTCTAAACCAAAGCAAAATCTTCAATTTCAAAATGTCTAAGCATGTAACTAAGCCTTTTTCTCTATGAGGAAATTCTAATAAAGATATGTACCATGGCATGTCAAAGCCCTTAAACAGCATGGTATTTTTAAGCAACCAGTGAAGTCCAGTGGCAAAGTCCTGACAGATGCCTGGATATAGTGACAGTTGATGTATACAGATGAGTAAAGCACATTTCTGGATGTGTCTGGTGGGTCCTGGAGATGGTGACCTTGGGAATTATACCTGGTTCCTGGTCCCTGCCAGCTTTCACCCTTTCCAGCCTCCTCTGCTTCCCACTTGCCATGAGAAGCTCTGCTCTACCATACTTTTTCAACATGATTTTCCTGCTTTGGAGCCAGGTGGAACATGGGCTGAATCCTCTGAAATGATGAGACAAATAAACCCCTTCCCCTTTGGGTTGCACATGTCAAATATTTTGTCCAAAAACAGGAAAGCTGATTAATACAGAAAATTGGTGCCAAGGAAGTGGGCCTTTGTTGTTGCTATACCCAATCACATTGATTTAGAAGCCTCTGGACCAAGTTGTGTGGTAGGATCTTGGGTAGGACTGGGAATGCATGCCAGAGAATCCCTAAAATACTGTAAGCACAGCCTGATGGATGATTCTGGTTGCAGTCCGTAAGATCAGAATGTTGATAGGAACAAATGCAGACAGTAAAGGCCAGGCTCTGAGGTTTCAGTTGGAAATATGGACTCTATTTGGAATTAGATTAGTGGCCAAACATGTTATACTCTGAAAAAGAGTTGCATTACTATGTCCTAAGATATTATGTGAGGATGAATTAAAAATGAAAAACTACTATAATTGATCTGGCTGAGGACATTTCAAGGCAGTTAAAGCTTTAGGCTGTGCAATGGTACTGCTTTACCCTACATGCATAGTGAGAATCTGGAGCAAAAGGAGAGCACACAAATTTGAAAATCTTAAGCACTGGTGGCATATGCCTCCACTCCTAAGCATTATTGGAGGGGTGAGTTTAGACAGGAGGATCACAAATTTAAACCCAGCCTGAGCAATTTAGCAACATAACAAGGCCCTTTTTAAAATAAATAAATAAAAAGGAGGTTGAGGGATGAGGATATAACTCAGTCAAAGACCCTTTATTTAATTTCTAGTTCATGAAGATACAAACAAACAAAAAGAATCCCTTAAATTTAGGCCTGAAAAGAATAATATGCAATGTTGAGGCCAAAGAATATGTGAAATATAAAGAAATTAGCACCATGAAAAAAAATTAAGGGCTTGGATTTAGCTCAGTCGTTCTGCTGCCTGCCTCGCAAGTGTATGGTCCTGAGTTCGATCCCCAGTAGCAAAAAAAAAAAAGAAAAAAGAAAGAAAGAAAGAAATCAAGTTGAGTTGCAATAACCCATGACTGCAATCACAGCACTCTGGGAAGCTGAGCCAGGAGGATATCAAGTTTGAGCCTAGTGTGGGGAATTTAACAACTTAATGAGAACTTGTCTCAAAAAGAAAAGATAAAAGTTAAAAAATAACTGGGAATGTGGCTGAATGTGAAACAGCCCTGCGTTCAATGCCAAGTATCGGAGAGAGAGACAGAAAGAGAGAGAGAGAGAGAGAGAGAGAGAGAGAGAGAGGACCAAATGCTTTAAACTGGAACAAGAAGAAATGTACACTGAGGACATCTTAGAAATAAGCAAGACACCATTCATTACAGACTCATTGGTGCAAATGTACAGACTTTTCAATGGACAAGTGAAACTCTAGGTTCATGGGGATTTATTTCACTATGCTCAGCCATCTAGGTAGTCAGAGTCTGTAGCTGCCACATTCCTGGGGGCCCTGGGTATTGCTTGAGCTGACAACAAACCTTTGCATTGATGATATCATGCTGGTTATTCAGGCATATCAAATGCAAGAGTTGTGGGGTCGTGGAGGCTTCCACTCAGATTTAAAAGGAAACCCTTGAAGCAATGGCATAGCTGGGCGGGTGGGGAGTTGCAGAGCTACAAATTGAAGGATGACTCTGAAAAGCACAAACTAGTTACACCACTGCCTTGAAGGCTAGAATAACCTTTTCATAGAAGAGTGTGTGTGTGTGTGCTTGTGTGTGTGTGTGTGTGTGTGTGTGTATGCATGTGTGTGATACTGTGGGAACATAGCCAAAAATGGAGTACAGACTTTGTTAAGAAGATCCCAGGAACATGGGAAGTCTGCTGAGAAAATTCACGGGGCAAGAAAGACACCATGTGGGCTGCAACCAGAAGCTTCATAGGAGTAGAACAACTGAAATCCTTAGGAACTCACATCTCACAGCCATCTTCTCCAGATCCCAGGCGTGGAGTTACAGAACTTAAATGTTTGCCCTGGTGGAGTTTGGTCTTCTTTTCTATAACCTTATTTCTCCCTGTAGGAATGGGAATGTTTGCCCTGTTCCATTTCACCTTGGGATGATAGGACTTGTTTTTCAGAGGTTCGCAAGAATTTGTTGAGTGTCAGAGACTTTGACTTAGGCTTCTGAGCAGTTTTGCAACTGTTGAGACATTAAGGAAAAGAGTGCTTTGAAATTTCCTCCATTAGATTAATTAGTCCACTACCCCTCATCTCAGTCTCCTATACATTTGCAGAATATATAGAAAAAATGTAGATAAATTTACTGCCATAATGTAACATACATGGTCTCTAGTCCAATTGCCCGTGGAATTTTTGTTCCCACAGGAAACCTGCTCAATCTGGCTTTTACCATCTGCATTTCTAACAGTGTTTGGGTCTGCTGATCTCTGATGAGAAATTTTTCATCAAATCATCTTAAAGCATTCTTGGTCTTCTCTTTCTGGGGTTTCCAAACCATCCCAAACTCTTCTAGTGATCCATTTCCAACAGCCTGTGACTCATATTGTCAGGTAACAGTCACAGTGATGACCCCACTGGGTACCAAATCCAGTCTCAGTCACTTTCTTATCCCTGGGACACAATATCTGACACCCATAACTTAAGCAAGAGAAGTTTATTTTAGCTCACATTTATAGTCCATGGTTGGCTGGTTCCAAGGCACAAACAGCACAATGGAAGGGACTAGACATAGGAAATCTGCTCAAGTCATGACAACAAGGAAACACTATAAGAAGTGAGGAGGTGGAGGGTGAGATCTACCTTTCCAGCTCCATCCCCAGTGACATTTCTCTTCTGACCAGACACAACCTTCTAACCATAAAGTCAGCTCTACTGCCTTTATGATTCCAGAGCTTTACCTATGAGTGCACGAAGTCTTTGAGGAACATTCTTGATCTAAACCCTAATAATTATGCAAGATAATACTTGAGAAGGTCTATTTCACATACTCAAATCTATACATATCTTCTCTTGTATACATGGCTCACCAGTACAACTTAAATCATCAACTGCAAGCTAGCTTTCCCACTCTTCCTACTTTACTGAACAACTTGAGAAAAGATCATAAGTGCTTAGAAATGAAGCCTGGAGAGATTTTTAATTTAAGTGTATGGAAAGCTCCATGTCAGTAATCTTATGAGTTTAGATAGGCACAAATCAGTAAATTATCACGATTCTTTGAATTCACTCTTTTCCCAGTGGCGATAACAATCCAATCACTGCAAAGACCATCACTCATGTAATCAATATCAGTCCTTACATTCATCAAAGATTTGACTAATATTCTTCTCAGAGACCCATGATTTTTATCTGAAGAACAAAAGGTAAAGATTATTAGTTGCTTTTGCATGAAATCTGTCCCAAAATTCATGGTTTGTGAAAGAAGAATGAAAGAAAATAGATCAAACAATTAAATATGCTTTGTTAAATATCATGAGTTTTTAGTAGAGAAAATGAAATTTTAAAAGATGTTATGTAGCAGAAAATCCTCTCAGCCCTTCAAGTAAGAAAAAGACAAAGGAGAAAATGGAAGAATAAGAGAAAGAGGCCAAATGACTGAGAACATTATTTGCTAACATTTTGATTTTACCTATGTACTTCCCTTGCTCACTCTCAGCTTCTTTATTTTTCTTCAAGAATCTCACCATTTATTAACCCATCTGCTTGGCAAGTTTGCTGGTTGATCTCCTCAATCCAATAAGAGAGGTAATAAACATTTGCTACTCCCTGCGTTGTATGTGTTGTTTATGTTTTTGTTTGTGTTAATTCTCCCTTACAAATATGTATTTTAAGTTTCATATATGTGGGTGTCACTATGCACCAGATGCTGATCGAAGCACTTAGAATTTTTCATGCAAGTATTTGAGAAACATACATTTACCCCCATATTACAAAGTAACTAAGTTCTAATGAAATTAAGTGTTTAAGAAGATTAAACGGCTTAGTATTATTTAAGTGATGGAGAAGGGGTTGAAGACAGACAAGTTGGTCTAGGATCTGTGCTATCACTTGCTTACAGTCTCTACTGCTCAATTAACTACTATGAGTATAGCAATTTAGTCTGATTTATTTTTCACTATATTCCAACTAACTGCATCAGTACCTGGCATATAAAAAGTGATAGATATTTTCAGAGCATGTGAATGAATTAGGATGTTTGAATACATTAGAAGGAATATACAAGTAGGTGATAGTTTAGACAATTTATGTCATATGGGATCATGAAAAGTGAATCTTGATGAAAAACCATGGCGAAGACATTAACAAATCATAAGTGACAAATGTCAAATTGCTTCACTAATTATTTATGAAAAGAACTTAGTATCAGAGTCTTCATGCACTAAACTAGGTTTATATTATGATTTATTATGTACACATGTATGATTATTTATTTTGGTACATGGTTAAATATATGTCAGTTCATTAAATTTTATATCATTTATATTTATTTATTTATTTATTTATTTATTTGGTCCTGGGGATCAAACTCGGGACCTTGCGCTTGCGCGGCAGGCGCCGGAACCACTGAGCTAAATCCCTGGCCTAAATTTTATTTTTTAAAATATCAAAAAAAATCCAACACTAAAAATTTTGATGAGATATTTTATGGAGACTTAATTGAGCAAAGGAGAATTGTGAGTGCTTCAGATATATTACTCATAAAGTAAATTATGTTGGTTATAAAATGATGTCAGTTTTTGGGGTGTAAATATTATTCAGTGGTGCAGCCCTTTTCTAACATGCCTGAGACCCTGCGTTCAATCAGTAGGACAGAAAAAAAAATGCTATTCTTATTGAATTATAAAATTTATGATAAAAAATATTTAATCCCAATAATCTTTAAATACTTTCAAATGAAATTACATTAAAATTGATATTTCCCAAAATTATGTGAATTATTGCCTGTTTTAAAAATTTATATTTTATGAAAGAAGAATAAAAGCATAGATCAAAGATCCTAGAGATGGAAACATAAGTGAAGTCACTAAAATCAGTATAAGGTAGTGAGTGAAATAGTGCTGTAAAAACGATGGTAGGGACATCACTTACATAAACGTTCTTTGTTTTAAAAATAATGTTTCAAACTGATCATTTTCATGTGTCATTTTTTTTCCTTAGAGTAATAAATGGTCTTTGGATATTTGGACTTTGCAATTCATTCAAGGTGAAACACTAATTTACTAAACAAAGATAAAATGTTTAACAAAAACCACAATACTTCTCTTTGGAGCTGTTTCTTTTTACTGGACACTCATACCACTTAAAATTAGAACAGTTTCTAAAATTACTATCTACTCAAATTTACAAATGAGATTTAAGTGTATATCAAAGTAACTCAGTGAAATATTTGGCTGTTTTTCTTGTTTAGTAATGATGTAAGATATCTGAGAGAAAAATAAAAGCTGTGATATCAAATACATAAAGAAAGATGAGAAGACATAGCTTCTTGGGAGGTATGATTGAAAACAACAATGAATGTTTAGATTTTTAAAAATTGTGTACAGTAAAAATACCTCACCATAGATCTCCCTCAAAATACTTCTCTTAATTTTAAAAATACTTACTCTAACATTCTTGCCACTTTCTGAAGTAGTTCTAGAAGTCTTTCCTGAGTATCTTTAGTTGCACCCTGCTGGCTGCTTTGATGTCCTAAATTGAACTGAAATGTTTACCTTTCTGGTCTCTTCTCCAAAGTCAAAGAGAAATAGCAATGTCATACAGTCATACATAAGGTGGATACTCATACATAAGGTGGATAAGGACAAACCATAATGTTTCCAGGAACCTACCTTTCTGTTGCATGGCACTCAGCAGCATCATCCACCACACTTGTGATCACATCTTCTAAATACACTCACAGAGGAGGACTTCCAGAACCATGTCAGGAAGTGTCAAGAACAATGGCATGCATTTAGAGTAAGAGGAACTAAGGGCAATTGTTCTTTAACAATAAAACATTTTTTATAAAAATATATAAACATTCACAATATGTTTTGATCACCCTTTGTATGTTCTTTCCTTGGATCTAAAAAAATGTATTGTTTGATCTCCTATATGTCATTTATTATTTTTGAAATTTTTTTCATTTAAATGTGTATTCATTTAAAAACCATCTCAAGGAACTATTGTAGGAATGAAATTACATTAAAGCTAAAGTGGGTAAAAAGTACTCAAATTTTTGTATATTTTCACATATTTGCAAGTATTTTCTGGGATCAATTCATATTCCTTCAAATAGCATCCTTGGAATACTTTTCCACCAGAATGACACTACCATCACACTTTGTCTGTGTTGCTGCCCATCAGTGCTCTGAAGAATTATTTCCAATTTTAGTTTGTTTTTCATATTAATATGCAATTTGACTAACATAACAAGTTGTTCATATCAAATATAGGTTCAAAAAGTGATGAATTATTTCTCTTTTACAAGATGAATTAACATTTTATTGCAGGATTCAGAGAGCTCACACTTGAATCCAGCTTCAACCTTAGTACATCTCTGTTGTGTCTACTAGGATGTGGAAAGATGCCATGTAAGGAAACCTATGTGTGGGTAACCAGGAGATTGCTGGGGATAAAACAACAAAATTCAACCTAGAGCCTGAAATTTCCCCCAAGTTTAATGGTATCAAAACCTCTTTGTTCATGAAACACAGAAAGGACCTCAGTCCCATCACTTGGATAGGTTTTTCCACTCCACACAGTCCAGTGAGACTATGTATAAGTCCTTTTGGGCTTTTAATCTTCAGCTCAATTTTTCTATCCAAATTATGCTGTCAATTATCAATCTCCTTTGACTTTTCTCATTATTATGTCACACAGGGGAAAGGAAAATAAAATGATGCTTCTCTCTGCATCTTTTTAAAATTTCCCATTTCAAATTAATCTTCTTTCTTCTAAATTTTCTTACTACATTATAGATTTTTCTGTTACCTTACATTCTCACTACTCAGTGACTTTTGTTTCTATTGTTCCCTCCTAGTATTAAGAAAATTTGAAGGATTATTCATGTTTTATGCATCGTTTGATTTCACATAGTGCTTCAAATTCTGTACCTCTATTGCATATCTGATACAAATTTTGTTCAAGCATTTACAAGACAAAGCAAATGAAGTTTACAGAATTGTGAAGTTTGAATCAAACATAAGTTTTATACTTTTATAGGAAATTGTACTTCCTGTGTTACTTCTTGAGCTGCTATTTATTTTCTCTTTTGATTTTCGTGTTTCACTATCATAAAAATCTTTGACACTTTTCATTAATTTAGACTGGAACCTGGGATAAATAGTTTATCTGGATACAAACATCATTTTTAATTTATTCATATTTTCCCTATTAAATTTAAATTTATTTCTGTTGCATATGCTCTGAACTTTCCTCGAATGTTAATTAATATATTTTGAATGTCTGTTTAATATCTTTCATATACAAATTCTTCAATACCACTGTCTTTGCCTGCCACAGATTATACACATGACCACTGTTAATACTGTAGCATAATAAATGAATGCATTCTTCAATTTATATATTTTGAAAGTTTTAAAGAATAGGAATAGATGTAAGGAGGTAAACTTTGCTTTACAAATACTTATTCAAACTTGTTTTCAATATAACCATTAATTTTGATTTTCCCAGAAAAAGGTAGGAAATATTAATTTTAAATTATTCTTTTAAATTACTTAAAACAATTAAATATGTATATTTCTGCAATAGTCAACATTAGTCAGTGAAAAAATTTGTTTCTAAAATTGTTCAGTTTACGTTACAGTAATTTGGCAAAGGCACTTATTGGGAAGTAGAACAATGTAGGGCTCTTAGTACTATTAATACATTTCACTAATAGGAGACAGTACAATCTGAATTATTAATATATTTTTATTATCCAGCAGTTATCATATCAACTAATGTGAGATAAAAGATTTGTCTCAGTTTTGTTATTATCAGCTAGAAATGCATAGCATTGAGTATATTTCCAGTATTAAAACTCTTATTGATGGAATCAACACAGAATTTTAAGAACCTGTAAATGATAAAATATTATTACTCTAAGAGAATGTGTTCCTTGATCGTGTAGGCAAGTAGATAGACAGAAAGTCAGGATGTTCTCCATAGCAAAAGCTGGTATAACTGAAGTTTTCAGTTTGATACACTGATAAGGCATTCTGAGCATAAGTATATCCATTATCTATTGCTGTATAACAAACCACTCCAAATTCATCAGATTAAATAAATATCATTTTACTTGTTTGTAATGTTGTGGGTCAGAAATTTATACTGAACATAACTGAGAAGTTCTACTCATAATATCTAGAATTACAAAGACACTATCAATTGATCTATTGTTTGCAGAATCATTGGTCTTGAGGACCTAGTGGCGACTGATCCTCTTTGCTCCGTTGGTTGTATATTCATCTAGGTGCTAAAGGAATTATCAACCAGAAGTCTTAGGGAGGAAAAAAGGTTAAATCCCAATGCACAAATGATACTGTTCTTTTGGCCAAAACAAGTCACATATGGTCAACACCAATATGCACAGAGGTTATATAATGTTATTGATATTATTCATTGGCCATTATTATAATGAGGAAACTAGATTTGAGGCATAATTCACTTTTGAATAATTTCAGATAACATCTTCTTTATAAAAAATAATTTACACTAATGCATTATTCATTTTCCCATCACTGGGAAAAAATGTCCAACATCCACAACTTAAAAGAAGAGAGGTTTACATTGGGTCACAGTATTTAAATGCTCAAGTTAGAGTCATTGAATCGTATCAGAATTTTGTTACAAATTTTGACATTAACTGCAGAAGACAAAAAAGAACAGATATGTATATTTACACAATTTTACCTAAGAAATTAATGTCTCAATTTGGTTAAATTCAGTTTTAGAAAGGATATTTAATTTGAGAGAACAAATCTAAAGCATAAATTCAGAGCTAATTTTTCTTTGAGACTAAAGCAAATAATGAAAGATATGAGGTTAATTTTTCCACTTCTTTTCCGAACTACTACTATCTTTCATTTTTCCAGTATTAGTCATTCCTACAAGTGTAAGAGGATATAACATTATAGTGAAGATTTGTATTTCGCTGCTGATTAGTTTTTTGGAATTTGATGTAGTTTGAATATAAGTGCTCAAATTTAATATATTGGAAGTTAAACTCCAAGATGATGCTATTAAGATATAAATCTACTGGGAGGTAATTAGTACAGAAGGGTTCCACTCTCACAAATGGAATTAATACCCATAAAAATCAAGCTTCAGAGACAGGTCTGTTTATCCATTTCTTCTCCCATTTCACCCATTTTGTCCACCTAACTTTCTGCAATATGAGGATCCGTGAAGCATTCTCTATAAGGCAGACAGTAACCTTTCATCAGACACTGAATTTTGAACTATCCAGCTTCCAGAACTATCAGGAGTAAATTTCTATTATTTATAAATTATTCAGTCTAACATATTTTTAGAGCAACACAAACTGAGACATCATTTGTATGTTTTTTTCTGAGACATATATATGAAATCATTTTCATGTTTTCAATCAATTATATTCATGTTTTACTATTTCATTGTTGAAATTGCTTATATTTACTTGAAACTGATTACTAAATACTCTGATTCTGGTAAGAACTCCCATGCACATAAGTCACATGGAATGGGTTTATTACTTATAGATAGGAAGCATGGGGCAACAGAAACCTGGAATAAATTGTGAGGTGGGCCCTCAAGGCTCAGGAAATCTTGGCTGTGATGATCCATTGGCATCATACCTGCAGAAAGTAGCCCATACAGCTTTATATCCTGGGTATATTTGAGGTGCTGGGCTAAAATTTGAAGTACAATTTTTTCCTAGGGAGTGCCAGAGCAAAACCCAATTGGCTCCTGCCACTCTGTTGTTTACCACAGAATATTGCATTTCTGGAATATTCTGCAATTATTCAGGGAAACTCACGTGGGAAAGGAAAAAAAAACTTAGCCAGTCCAAGGCTACCCAGAGAACTGCCCTGCAATTCTTTGCAGATAAATGGCTTACAAATAGTGTCTTTCTTTCTACAGGTTGCTTTCCCACTCTATGGTGGTTTGTTTTACTGTGAAGAAGGCCATACATTTGATAACAATTTGCCTTTTTTTTCATTACCTGTGTTTTTGGTGTCATATTCAAAAACAATAATTCCAAGACCAATGTTATAAAGCTTTAAGTTTTCTTGTAGAAGTTTCAGTTTCCAGTTTTACATGAAGTTGCTAATCCATTTTGAGTTGACTTTTGTGTATGTTGTATTATAGATTCTATTCTATTGAACATTTATATCCAATTTTCCATCACCTTTGGTTGAAAAGATTATCCTCTCCCTATATTGTATAACTGACACTTTATCAAAGATCAGTTCAGCAGATATGCATAGGCTTTCTATTCTTGATTTATATTCAATTTCTTTTATTTTTTATCAGCCAAGTTTTTTGTGAGTCCACATTTGCTGTACCTGAAGTTTATACTCATCTTAGGGAGTAGGTTCCCATACATAACACATCTTGATTCTTTTCCATTCCTCTTCCCCTCTTCACTCATTTCCCTATCACCACCTCTAAATGCCATCCCCATTTTCATTATTCCTTTTATTATTTTTAACTTGTTTATGACATTTAATTTTTACATTCATTGTGCTTATTTAGTATGTGTACTTGACACATCTTAAATCTTTTTATTTCCTCTTCCCCATGACCCCATTGCCTTGATCCCATTTGAAAATGATCTATCTCCCTATTTCATCCTGTCACTCCTTTATTTTGCTCTTTATTTCTACTTTGGCTTATTATTCAAATGAAAGCTTGTGGGTGTGATTTTATTTCACTTAACATTATATTTTCCAGATATAATAATTTTCCTACAAAGATCTAGAATGTATCCTTCTTTAAAGCCATATATATATGTGTGTGTGTGTGTGTGTGTGTGTGTAATATATACATTGTATATATGGATTATATATATATGAATTATATGTTATATATATGGAAGATAGATAACACATTTTCTTTATCTATTCATCCATTTATGGACTATTCTATTTCACAGTGCATATGTCTTTCTTTATACCAACATCAAACTGTTATTTATGGTAACATTTCAATAAGTTTTGAAATCAGAAAGAATGATGCTTTTAACTTTGTTCTTTTTTCTCAAGATTACTTTAGCAATTCTGAGTACTTTTGATTTCATATGAAGTTTTGAATTTTTCCATTTCTGTGAAAAACACCATTTAGATTTTCATGGGGATATCATGAATCAGTAAGTCACTTTAATTAGTATGAATATTTTAAGAATATTGTTTCTTTGAATCAATCAACATGAAATGTCACAGCATTTGTGTGTTCTCTTTAATTTCTTTCAGCCTTTTTGTTCGTTTTTAAGTGTACATATCTTTCTCATATCTTTAAGTTTATTCCTATGTATTTTATTCTTTCTGATGTTATTATTAATGGCATTGTTAATTTAATTTTCAGATTCTTCATGCTACTTTCCAAAACTGATTTTTATGCTGATTTTTAATTATGTAACTTTAATGCATTTATTTATTAGTTTAAGAATTACTTGATGGTATTATTATGGTTTTTTTTTTTTCTTCCTTTTTTTCTGTTTTTAGTTATTTTTCAGCCTAAAGGATTTAATCTGGGGCCTTCATATTGAGTTACATTGCTAGTGGTTTTTTGTTTTTTGTTTTTTGTTTTTTTTTTTGAGATACGGCCCCATAGGATTTCAAGTTATCTTGGCTGGAGACTTGTAATCCTCCTGAGCCAGTTTCAGAATGGTGGGATTACAGGTGTGTACCAAACACACAGCAGGGTTTTCTATATGCAACTTCGTGTTATATGTAAACAGACATATTTTTCTTCTTCCTTTCTAAATTGTGTTTCTTTGTTTCTTATGTTTCTTTTTCTTGTCTAATTATTCTTGCAAGATTTCAGTATGATGTTAAATAGAAATTACAAGAGTAGGCATTCTTGGCTATTTCTCCTCTTAGAGGAAAGGTTTTTAATTTTTCATCATTGTATATGATGTTAGCTGTGTGCTTATTATCTGGTACTTATTAAAGTATATTCCTTCTGTACATACTTTGATTGGTCCTTCATCATGAGTGTGTTGAATTTTGTCAAATGTTTTATGTGCTTATACTGACATGATCATATGCTTTCATAATTGTACATTGTTGGAATATCAGTCTACATAATAGTGTGTAAATGCTTAAAAAAATTTAAATATTGATTTACCAAAATTGTCCAGCCATCCTATTTACAGATATATATCTACAAAAGTATTGAAATCAGTTCCTTAATTAGGTTTCTACAATCTCACATTCCTCACAGCATTAGTCATAAAATTCAAGGTATAGAAACAAAACAAAAATCTATGAAAAGATATATGAATAAAGAAAATGTGCTATATACATACACAGAGACATTAGCCTTACAAAAGAAGGAAAGCTCACTATTTATTATAACATGGAAGAACCTAGAGAACATGCTAAATAAAATAAGTCTGGAACTACAGGATCACATACAAGTAGTTGTACTTTATGAGGTATTTGAAGCAGTCAAACTCATAAAAGTAGAGAATGCAATGGTGATTGTCAGGCTTTGAGGGAAGGGAAAAATTGGTATAAAGTTGTGTTATGTAAGATAAGCTATAGAGGTCGACTATACAATATAGTGCCTATAATTAACAATATGATATTAACCACTTACAGTGCATTATTGGGTAGATTTCATCTTAACTATTATTTCATGTTAACAGACCACAAAGGAACCAAGGGAAACTTTTGGATGTAATGGGTATGATTATTATGTTAATTTTGGTGTTAGAATTATATATATATGAATTCATATATATAAAAATATTTTCAAATTCATCAGAATATTTACACTAAAAATGTGCACATTTTTCTATATAAGCTATGTCTTAATACAGCCATTTATAAATATTTACATTAAACTCTAAGTTTAAATTTTACTAAGAAGTTATGTTTACCAAAAAAGTAGATTTGTCAGATATAATATGGGCTGCCCAATTAAATTTAAATTTCAGATAAACAATGAATTATTTTTGCTATTAGTGTGTTCCTAACATTATAATATTGACTGGGTATCCTTTTTAAAATCTGGTAAATATTATAATTCTTATATCACAGCCTTGATTTTAAAAGGTATTACTCATATTCTTGAAAAAGAGAAGACATAAGGAAAAGTCATTTGTCATATATATTTGGACAATACCAGATATTACTTATGTTTCAGAACTCATGATTCCATTCTTACAGGATATCACACCATAGAGACAAACATGTATGCAAATAAATTCTTGTTGTATAATTATTTTTATATGTGTAATAGATCTCTTCATACTACAAATGATTTTTATATAATGAGATGATGTAAATATTTCATACCTAATGATAATATTTTGCACATCTATGATTATGGCATCCATCTCGAAAATATTAATTTTGCCTCATTTTCAAGTACAAATTTACAGGAAATATTAAAGTCTTTAATAATCAATGCACAACTGCTTAAGAAATAAGGTGTAAGAAATTAAAGTAGTGTCATAAAATATGATTTTAGTTTAAGAATATCCAAACTTCCTCTAGAATGTGAATGATCAGAGGAATACAAGATTGGAAATGAAGGAGGAATAGGTAGGTCTGTGTCATCAATCAAAATGTACCTGGAAAGAAAGAGGTGTTTAAAATAGTAATCTCAGCATCATTTCCTATCTTTCTTACCCTCATAAATACTTAGTATACACATTAAATTTATATCACCTATATCATTAAAATAATAGAACCACTACAAAGTAACTACTCCTGTCAATGCATAGCAGTTTGAAAATTTTATATACTATATTGAAGATTATTCTTTATAATACAAGAAAAATTACATTTATATCATAAACATTTTAACTTGTATAATTGACTTAAGAAATACTAATGATTGTTAAAAATGAAACATAACTTATAATTCACTTTAGATCAGACCTTTCCCATAGAATCAGAAGTATTTCTTAATGAAATTAAAATATATCACAGACCCCTAGGGTAAAAATTATTGAAATGTAGTCACCTACTGGATTCTATAACAAAGTACCAAACTGAGTGAACTAAACTGTAAAAACGTACTTTCTCACAGTTTTGAGAGGTGTAAGTTTGCAAACAGTATGCAAGCATGGTCATGTGCTGACGAGAGCTCAAATTTTAACTTAAATTGTCTCCTTTTCCTGCATCCTTACATGGGGTGGAAAGAACTCTTTGGTATGTGTTTATCAGGGTATTAATTCTATTAGACATAGACCTCAACTTCATAACCTCATTTAATCAGTTATTTTCCGAAAGCCCTGTTTCCAAATACCATCACATTGATGGTTAATTCTTCAATACAGGAAACTGGGAGGGCACAAACATTTTGCCTATAAGAAAATTTAATTCCTCTTGAATTCTCTCTTTGAGTAAAACATGTATTTCACTTATACATAGATTTAAGTGTTACTTGAGCATGCTTTATGCATAAGGCATTGAACAATAAATGATGAATTTACTTAGCTAAACTAAGAATTTCACTATCAACTGTATCTCAAAAAGAAAAAAAAAGGTAAATGAAGATAGATGGTGGCTAGAATTCTAGGGCTATCATTTAATATAAGGAACAACTTCCACTGAGAGAAGACAATTCTTTCCATAAAACTCTCCCCAAAAACAGTTAAGATTGCATTAACTAAATTTACATCATGTGCCAAGACTTGACCTAACCTCTTTTTTTTTAGTTTATTTAGTTATTTTTGTAGTTACTATTGAGGACTGTGTCATATATTTATTACTGGCAGGAAGAATGAAGAAACTTCTATCCAAAATGAATCAAAGATAAGTGTCCTGTTATCAGAAAAAAAGACAGTAACTTCAATTTTATAACAGATTTCCAATACTGGTACTATCATGTATCTAATTAATCATCTTAGATTTCCCAAAATTTATAAAATTAATTTAATTCTGTAATGAGTTAATTCCTTCCTCCTAAAGTGAAAAAAATCTTATGTAAAAGTTCAGTGTATCAGTATTTTTTCATCTTTGACCTTTCCATTTATTAACTTTTAAAAAAATATATTTACTGTCAAATATGAAAAAAATGTGGGCATGATAAAAGTGAAAGTGTCAAAATTGTTAGGAAACAGAAAAGTGTATTTCACATGCCATTTGATCAAGACATTACAGTAAACTGTCATAAAGAAAAATACACCATGAAAGTACTCTTAATCAAGAACAGAAAGAGAGCATTTATTTATCAATATGTCTTAAGACTAAATAAGAAAATATTTATTATTCAGTGAGGTCTATATCATGATTATGTCCATAATTTTGGGATTGAAAAAATTAGTTTCTACATCTCATTCCTACCATTACTACATAATACCAAGTTAATAAGCATATATAGTCCCTTATGCATTAAGTTCTTAGATAGAAATGAGAAGATTTTTATTAAGTTATCTAAAATCTCCTTCCTAGGGCTAACATTGTGTGATTTAGTCTTTATTCTTCCAGATGTGTAGAGAATTGGAATTCTTTGCAAATCTGACACTAACCAGCATTGAGATAGTGAAAGATTAAACAACTATTACTGGGTGTTCATGATGGGTGACGCAGACTCACAAGAAGATTGTTGACAGCAGCAAGGCTTTGCATGTTGCTGTCCACCTTTCTCTATATAATGAACTCAAGTCATAGTTTTCAGTGCTAAAACAAGTTTAACTAGAAATTTACTGTACTCTATCTAAAATAGTGAGATGTGTTTTCAAATGCGATTTTAGATAATTGGATATTTGACAAATGAATTTTGAAATATTTACACAGAAGGGGAGAAATGATGACTGAGTTCTTTAAAGGTTATGTGGGAAATCTGCAATACAAATGATGTCTCACTTGAAAATATGATGTAAAAACCATCATATAAATATGATACCTGATAATCATCACTGTATTTACCTATGTTTAGTATATAACTTTAATATTATAGATAGCTGCCAAACCAAACATAAGAAATTGGATTTTTGTTTTGTTTTGCTAATAAGAATATATAAAATAAGTTAATAACTTGAGCTATATAGAATATAGTGAGAAATACTTAATTATTAGTCTATTCATGTGTTCTATCACTTAAAGGTTTTAGAATATTTCTTAGATGCTGACTATCTATAATTAAACCTTGTTCTGAAGCTTCCAAATTATGTGGCTCTTGGCAATTTAGCTTTTCATTGCCTCAGTTTTCTCCTCTATAAAAAAGTAGATGATGATAACTTCACTCTAATACAGGTAATGAGAGAATTAAATGAAGTAATGCAAGTAAAGCTTTCAATTCAGTATCTCCAACATACTGAGGATTGTATATATTGCCATAATTGTTATCATAGGCAGTTCTAGTGCCATCATCATCATCATCATCATCATCATCATCAAAACATTGCCATTGTCAATACTATCAATGTCCATTTTAGCCAGGAATGATAATATAGCCTGCAGTATTTTTTTAACGTGCTCATTGATCAGACTATGTTGTTTTCATTTTTGATGGTTCTTGTTATGGCTTGTTCTAGATGTCCCCCTAAAGTCTCATGCAGTAATAGTTGGGGCTTTGCCAGAGGTGGCTGGATCTAGAGGGTGTGACATTGGGATTGATTCATGGTGGACTGCTAGGATGAAAGGCACTAGGATTGAGGGTGTGAGGGCTAGTCCTGCCTATGTTAATTCAAACTAGTCAAACAGCTCTGATTTGTTATGCAGCTAAGGATCTCCTATCAGACCATGCACAAATAAAGAAGACATTAGGTGTAGCCTTTAAAATGGTTTATTTATTTTGCATCTGTGTTTGGCCTAGGAAAGTTCATTGATCACATGGATAGATGGAGCTATCTGAACATAAACTATGTTAAGTATATGTATAGATTTTCCTTAAAGAAAATCAAAGTGGATTTCAATACATCAATGTCATAATAGAAATTTTCCATCACATAATAAATATTGAATAAATATTACATTTTTATTATATTTTTATTGGTAAACTAGAAAATTTTGTAATTGATTAAATTTGTTTTATCTTTTTTCTTCTTAAGCACTTCAAACTTATTAGCATAAATGTATTTTTGCTAATATTTGAAGAATTTTTTCTTTCAGCTACAAATGTCATTTTTTCTACTAGCATCTGAACTATGAGAATAATTCTACTATAATTAGTTGTTTCTCTACATTTGTTAATTACACCTTAATTTTTAAAACATTTATTTAAAAAACTGTTATGACTTGTGTCTAGATGCCCCCCCCCCCAAAGCTGTATGTAGTCATAGGTGGAGCTTTTCAGAGGTGGCTTTATCTAGAGTGTATAATGCTGGGATTAAGTGTGTGATGCTGGTGTCAAGGGTGAGTGATTATTAAATTACTCTATTAATTGGTTTGGCATAGTTCTGGGTGAGATTAAGGGTATCTCACCCTGGGTGTGAGTGCTACTTGCCCTTAGGGAAAGAATATAAGGGACAGAAAGAGTGCTGCTGTGGTTGCTTGCTACTTGCTACTTGCTGAATTTGTTGCCTTCTGCCTGCCATGAAATGTTTCTCCTCTGCAGTTCACCTGTGTCATGCCAACATGCCTTGGGGCAAGCCATCTGGGGACTGAAACTGTGAGGTGAAATAAATTTTTTGTCCTTTAACTTTTAGTCTTGGGTATTTTGTCTCCCCATCAAGAAAAGTAACCAAGACTAAAACTATTAGAATATCTTTATATTGCTCAAGAAATCATAGCTAATCTATATTGCCTATGATACTCTCTATAATTCTTAGTCTAATATTCAAAGTCTAATGATAATTGACTGCATTTAGCTATCTTATCATTCTTGTTTTCCTTTTTTTATCATTTAATTTTATTGTGTTTGCCAGGTCAAGATTTGGCAATATCAATGTTCATAAAATAGTTCCTGGACCTTGACAATGTTTTAGTGAGTAAGGAAGATAGCAAGAAAGTGAAAATGATAATCACATGCATTAATTTTTGAGACAGACACACATACAATGCAATAGGAATACACAAGAATTATTTAATACTGAGTTCAGTGTGCTTCTGATTAAGAGAGTTTCCTAGTAGCAAGTTGAAAAGAAAGATAAAAAACAAAAATCAATGCAGAGTATAAAATCAAGCAAAAGCATACAAATGTGATAAATAAAGTGTATTCTGAAAGCTAGTTTCTTTACCCTTGATTTTGGAAGCATCTTTTGCTTATAAAACTTAGGAAAAATATTACAGAGTGATGTTAGAAGTTTTTGCATGTATTAGACCATGATGGACTTATATGCTATGTTCAAGAACTCAGATATGAAAAAATAAGGTAACATTAAGGTTTTACTCAAAGGATTAATTTTAATTATTAGAAAATAAATCGCTTTAGAGCAGTAATTAGAATATTTCAGAGAGTTGGAAATGATGAACACATACAGAACAATTTAAAGGTCATTGCAGTAGTCCAAGTAAAAAATGTTAGGGAATAATTTTAAATATTATGGGAAGAAAGAGAGCTAAGGGAGGACAATGTAACAGCTAATTAAGCTGTTGATGGGTCTGATGATTGACTAATACAGAGAAACAAGATATTTTAAAATAATCCTCCTTGAATATTTGTACAAATAGTATGCCACCTACTGTAGGAGGCAAATAAAAACAATGTTCATATTAGGAAGAGAGAATGATGAAAGTGTTTCTTTGGCATGTTAACTGTTAGATGTCCATCATCATCCAATACAGGGTTTTAAATTTAAACAGTCATTTGGGTTCAGAATCTGGGTATGAGGTCTAGAAAGTAGTATAGATTTTAGCATAGTATAAAAGCTACAATCAGTTATTTACAATTTGTATAAAATAATAAGAGAATAAAAATAAGATCAGAACCTTGAATGACATTTATATTTATGGAAATTTAATAGAACAAATGGTTAGGAATACTAAGGTAAATTGTTCAGACAGAAAATTTTTCATAGAAATCAAGGGAGAAAAGAGTTTCAAGTAAAGAGAACAGTGAACTATTTCTGCTGCAAAGAAATTAAACCCAATACACACCTATAATTACTTATTTTGGCCCAAAGTTACTTTTCACTTGCCTTGAGTGGACATTTTCATCACAGGTAAGTGTTAAAATTAGATTGCAGGAAAAAAGAGTGTAAATTACTTTTTGCAAACTTTGACTGTGAGAGGAGTAAATGAGATAGAGTGATGGCTAAAAGGTAACGAAGGATAGAAGAGGAATATTTTTAAGCTAAAGGAGTGTTTTAAAGCAAGGTTAAAAGAATCGAGGAGAAGGATAATTAATTTATATTTCTTGAGGGGGAAAAAGAGACTGGACACAAAACTCAGGCTGCTAATCACAACATTTGAAAAATAAAAAAGACATGACATTTTTATCTGTGCAGCGAAATGACTGTACATAAAAATACTGATACATATGTACATAGGAAGGCTGTACTCCAGAAAATTTGTACACAACATTTTTAACATAAAAAAGAATAAGTATCTTGCCCCTGGTTAAAAAGTGAAGGAAATACAAACTGAGATGGAGTTTTACATGTACAAATGTGTAACAGAATTGGAAATAATACTTGGGAGTGGGCAGGGAAGCAGTATTTTGCCACAGGAAAAAAAATTGCATTATAACAAAATAGCAAGACTCATAGATTCAAAAGGGAACTTTAGGATTCTCAGGACCCTTCAGAGTTGGTATTAATCAAAGCAAGTGGCTATACTATTACATTAGTCATTCATGATTGTTACCGAAGAGAGAGGCTTAACCTTGGAGAGACAGCTCCTTGTAGCAGACAGAAAATCCTGAGATTGGACATAGTTTTGAGCTATCAATAGGTAACAGTCTTGGCAGCTGAGAGACTGTGTCTTGCTCTTGAATTTGGATTCTCTGTGGTACACAACACACTCACAACTACTTGGTGAAAAATGCTGAAATTTCTGAAGCAAAATGGCCACCAAAATGGTAAGAGATTATACATGAGGATTCAGAAAGAAGATATTCAATGATCCTAGATGGCTCAGACAATAATGTGTATTTCTATAATATAATCATAGAATAGGAGTCAGCTTTTAACATAAATGAGTCAGAGTTTTAATTATTTTTAAAAGTAAGTATAAAGTTATATCTTTAAGAATGCTTCCTATTGGATAAATTGTGTGATTTAGAAAAATATTTTGGAAAATTATGTCTGTCATCTAGAAAATTAGCACACAAGAAAGTCAGTTTTCATGGGAGGAGAGAGACTGAGTTATAGTTTAGCATCTTGATCTTTCATATATGCTTGAGGAACTTGAATTTATACCACTTAAAGCCATTGGGAAACTGAAATTAATACAGTGTTACCAATGTGCATCTAAATGAAGAACTAAATTTTCAAGCCAAAGCATGGATGTGAGATGGAAAGTCTCAAGAGTAGGAATTTTTAAGTGAGGGTGTCATGAGGATTAAATGAAAATTAAGCCAGGAGACAGAATACAATAAATAAAAAAGGGACAATGAAGTGCTTCCTCTAAAGGCCAGAAAGCTGAAAACTTTGATTGACTATATTTATTCAATAAACCAGGAAATATGGAAAATAATTTTTGAAGATGCACTCTATGACCTTAAGAGAAATAATGTCAAAATAAACATTTTGTCCTTAAGAAAGAAAAAGATAATGAAGACAAAATCTGATGTTAATAACAATAGAAAAATCAAAATTTGTTCTGTGCAACTTCTTTAACAATTAAAATACAGTTGGACTTGTGGGTAGTTAGACTGAATGAATTACTATAGGGAAAAACAAATATACATATTTCAAAATGATAATGTGTTCTTAAGAGATCAGGACATGGAAATTGTTTTAGTTAGAATAACTGACTGAATTAACTTTTTACCTTAAACAACTATAAATTGTAAAAAGGATATGAAACTTTGTTTTCTCTTCATTGACCAACACAACTCTTAGAACCATGATATTTGAAAAAAGGGAAACAAATGATTTTCTAAGATTTTAGCACCTCAATTCTTGGAATAAGTTTTCAGGCTAAAGTGCAAGGACAGAATGCCAAACAGGGTCTCCTGATCTTCTTGAGTGGAAGAAACAGGGTACACATATCCACAGATTAGGAAAGTCAACTAAGCTTATATTCTCAAGCAAGAATGAGAGAAAAGAGAGAGTTGGGAGAAAGCTTCCAAGATCTGCAGAAGATTATATTCATATCTTTAACTAGGTATTGACCGTTGCTCATTCATGAGAGATCATATCAAGATCAGGCAGAGACTACTGGAAAAAAACAAGCAGAATAATTACTACAAAGTCACACGGGACCAGGAATGGCTTATGTTTCTGAATGGCCAAAGCAGAAAATTCTCCTAAGACATAGACAAATGAATACTATTAAAGGCTAATATGGGCTTCCTAACAAAGACTAAAAGCAAGCATCAAAGGATTAAATTATTTCCAAGTAACAAGTGAAGCCTAGGACATATCCAAGAACATTTTTTAAAGCACAAACAAAAATACTTTTAGACCTAGAAACATAACATTTACAGCATCTAGCATTCAGTAAAAGAATTAGCTTGCAGCAAAAGCAATGTGAAAAAAATGACTCACAGTGAGAAAATCCAAATAGAAATAGACCCATAATTTATACAAATAATTGAATTAGTAACAGTGATATAGGTAAATGGAGTTTTAACTATCTATGAGAGTTAGGATGAATTATTATAACCCATTATTTTATATAATCATTAAAAATAAATGCCTTTAGAAACAATGATTTTCCCATTTCATATGGCATGGAAATGTATTAATTGGCTAGAAAATTTCGCCAGTTATAAAAAATCACAACATGACTAAAATGAGATTGTATCTAAAATTTAGCTGACTGAAATATCTACCATGTTTCTTAGTTATTTTTCTGTATTATTTTGACATTTAATGTTACAGGGTTATTCATTAATACTGACAATTTTGTAGAGTGATTTGAGTGAAAGTAAACAATGTCAAGCCACAGGCTTGTCATCATTGAGAGACGATACTCCAAGGCTTAACTAACTTGAAATGTTATTTTCCCTAACTTCAAAGGACCTCAAGTACCAGAGTATAATAATACTTTCTTGGGTGTCCAGGAGTAGCATCTTTTTTATTTACATATGTTTCCAAGTTATTCTAAACAATATAATTAACTGTATGTGATTGGCAGATGCAATTTCAGAATAGTAATCACTGTGAATAAGAAGATATACTACTGGTCCAGAGAAGATCCCTGTTTCTCAATCTGGATTTCATATATCTAAATTGTGTCTTAATTTCCTCACCTTATTTTGTTTCCTTGTGGTTTCTATGAGAATAAGATCTAGAATTATGCTCCCAATTCCCATCCCAAAGAAAGATGTTCCAATGTAAAGAATCTAAAGAATAAATCTGTAATTTTGGCTTTCTAAAAATTTGGCAAAAGGCCAAAAAATCTGTTGACAAATAATAACTTCAGAAACTTCATGATTCATTTGGAAAAAATTGTGATTATTAAGACTTAACACTGAAAAGAAAAAAGTCACACAGTTATTATACTGAAGGAATAAAAACTGGTGTGAGACTGAGAATATAAGAACATCAGACCTTACATAAGTGGCTTCTGATTCATCTGTGTAATCAAAAAAAGTACACACACTGAAGGACACATCACGTGTATTTAAAGATAGAAAGATGAAATGAAACAGATTAGAGGTAAAATTAATGTTACAACTTAAACAAACACTTATTAAAATATATTCCTAAAATGATGATTTAATTATTGAATTTTACATTACATTATGTATATGACTTATATAATCAATATTTTAGAAGTGTTTCTGCATACATTTTTAACTTTTATTTAGAATACTAATATCACTTATCGAATATATTTTGTGTTGATAAACTCAACAGCAATCTTAGATCATTTTAAAATTTCAATACATATCATTTGGTTTACCGCTGAACTCTTTAGTAATCCATGAGAATTTTGAGATGTGAAGGCCTCCATTGAAAAATGAATACACAGAAGTTTGAACTGACACATTACATAAAAGACAATAACAAAATATGATTGTAAGCTTAAAATACATACAATGGAAAGAGAATATTTCTTTACCAGTCTAGCCATAAATTTTAATTCCTTGGAATGATTCTACATATTTATTTACTTTCAATTTTTATAAAAAAGTTAATTTATTCTTAATGAAAATAAAAATGTACTGTAAACAACTGAAATTATTTTATTTAAATAAATCATTCATATAGCATATCATGTCATCTGTAAATAGTGACAATTATTAACTTCTTAATTTCCTATTTTTATTCCTTGTATTTCTTTCTCTTGTGTAGTTGCTGTGGCTAATGTTTCCAGAACTATATTGAACAGGAGTGGTGATAGTGGACATCCTTGTCTTGTTCCTGATTTTACCCTAAAAGATTTCAGTTTTTGACCATTCAGTATGATGGCTGTTGGTTTTTCATATATAGCTTTTAAGATGTTGAGGTAAAGACCATCTATTCCAATTTTCTGTAAGGTTTTTATCATGAATGGGTGTTGGATTTTTTCAAACACTTTTTCTGCATCTATTGAGATGATCATATGGTTTGTACAGTTACAAATTCCCAATGATGAATTTGATCATAATGTGTTCCTGAAATGTACTGATAAACTTAATAAAACAAAGAAAAACTTAATAAAAGATAAATGAGTCATTCATTGACTCATGACTTTAACATAATAAAGACAACTTTCTAAGAATAACTCATATAATGTTTATACCCTTTAATGTATATTGTTCTAAAACAATACTATCATATTAATGTATATGGGCTACTCTGTATTTGAAGATAGTTGATATAAAATTGGAAAACTATTTCTAGTGCTTATAATATTTGCTAAGAGATTTTTAATAGTGAAACAGAAAGAAATAACAATTCTTCCTGAACAAAGCAGAAATATTGCTCACAGGTTTGGCAAACAGCATGGAGCATTAGCAGATGATCCTTCCTGAGCCTTCCTGGCTGTAGGCAATGGACTCCTATTGTCTGATAATGGAAAGATAAAAGCTTGCAAGTTAAGAATTTAAAAGTTTTTTAAAAAGAATTTAAAAGTTAATAGCAAATAATATAAAGTGTCTAAAATAAATAAATGCAAAGCAAAGCAGAACAATAAAATAATTACACTACCAGCAACACAATCTATTTAACTTTTATTATATGCTTTCTTATGTAAAACTTTATGGAATATAGACATTAACCTTATCACTAGTATTTTTGTATGTGCCAATACACAAAAGAAGTCACAAAATAAACTTCATAAGCTTAACAGTTTCCATACAAATGTGGCTCTCAACTCAGCTACAGAATGTGTAATTTCTACCCCTCAATTAGAAGATAAAAACTGAGTATGCATGGATAGATTTAACAGTCTATACTGAGGTGAGCTGACATTTATGGTTGAAACTAAATGTGAGCATTAAATATATCTCACCATGTTGTTTTTGTGGTTTTCAACAATCATTGAAGACTATTAATTTCCTAGATGTTCACCAGGACCTGATATATATCTTGCTACACAAGATCAACAAAAATTAAATCCTGTCGTGTTCTTCAATTACAGAATTTGGATGACCAGTTTTTTCAATTACTTAAGACTATTTATTTTTGAGCTAAGCTTTTGACAACAAGGGAATTGTTTTGAAGAAGGGAAAGAGAAACAATTTTAGTTACGTAAATAGAACAAATATAATTCATGATGAAGTCTCAGGCATAAACTAAGATCACAGAATAAACCAGACTAGTAGCAAAAAGGAACCTTGCTGAGGAAAAAGATAAGTTTGGATGATGTCCAAACTGTTCCTCTTCCTCCCTCATGCAAAAGTCCTTATTCAGTTCCTTTAAAAACATCAGCTTATAAGTCTCTACTTTTATCTTTCACAACATTTTATAAAAAATTCCTAGTCATTCCAAATAATCAGAATATTACCTGGCCAATCAAATACACATTTCTAATGTTCACCTATATTTTGATATGAAATTCTCACTAAGTTGGCTTGGCTGGTTTCAAACTCAACTCCCACCTCATATCACTGTCTTTTCTGTTACAGTAATTTTGATTTTTTTAAATTTCTTTGATTTTTCTAAGTGTTTTTGTCACTGCTTACTATACTCCTCTATTCTTATAATTACCTACTTCTCTCATTAGCATTTTGATATATTAGTCCTACTTCTGAATTCTCTTCACAGAAATTTTTTAAAAAGTACATATCTGAACATGGTTCTGATGCTTATACTGTTTTCTTAAATTGACTTGTTTCTACTTACTTTTTGGCATAACATATATTTTTCGATGTTGTCATTGAAAGTCACATGTATTACCTTTGTTAATATCACTCAAGATAAACAGGTAGTGTATTTTTATTAATCTAGTTATGAATTTAGATGTGTTTAATTTTTATGACTATAAATATATAGATTGAGTTTCTAGCTCTCTTTTTCCCCCCCGGAAATCTCTTATTATCATTATTAGAAAGAGAGGTAGACTAAAAATAGTTTGTTTAAACTTTGAACTAAGTTTTATATCTCCTCTGAAATTCCATGTATCTTTTCTTCTTTTTCTAGAATAAGTCAATATAAGATAATTTGATTTTTCTCTGTAGCACCCTGGAAACCAAGAAGGAGTAGCTCTATAGCTCAGGGGAGAAAAAAGACAGAAAACATTTTGTAGGTTAATATTAACTGAAATTTAGAGAAAAACATGAAAGATGGAATTTATTTTCTTTGTCACAACTAAGTGGCTTCTCACATCAAAAGAATGTTTAATAATTAATTTTACTTTTTAGATCTTCCATATTATTATGTAAATCTGATTTTTAGTTGGAAAAGGATTTACATGTTAAGTAATCATTGAAAGAGAATTTTTAAAGGAAAGTTTGAAGGGAAATCAAACTTTGTACCAGTACCCTGGAGCTAAGAACTAAGGTATCCAAACCAAGAAGCAGGAAACCAAGAAAACCTTACGTGGAAATTAACAAAAGTTTGGGTCATAGATTGAGGGCATAACCTGCTAAAGGAAAAGGTTCAAGGAATGAAAGAGTCAGGAATAAATACTTTGAAGCAATCTCTTCCCTCATTCCATGACCACGATTGCTCTGCCACAAATAGAAGTCGGGGGACACAGTGTGGCTTGGTGGCAAAAGATGAAGAATGAGCCTGGATGAATGAATGGAAGATTTCCACACTGATAATGTGTAGGAAAAAAATCAAAGTTAAAAAGCCTTTCTTCAATTCATGACATCTTAGTTGAGTCACATTTTATCACTTGTTTTGGAAATCACTCTATTACAGAATATATAAGTAGTAAGATTTAAGTTTGAAATAGTCACATAAGTTATAACAACTGAATATATTTCTTGCATACAGATTATATAAAATCATAACACTAGAAAAATATACAAGTCACAGTAAAATTCATCCTTTAAATAAAAGTATTTCTAGACAAAAAAACACTTATATGTCAAGCTAAGGCTTTTATGTCTCTTCTCATGTAATAAGGTAACATAAGTTGTCTTAATAAAACACATTTGATCTCAGTATGCATATGCATTTTAAAACTTTGTTTTAGGTGATTATTTTGTTGATTTAATCATTCCTTCAAATGAATGTCTTAATTTAATCCTAACCTTAGGAAAAAAAATTATTTCATCTTCAAATTAACCCAAATGTCATGCTTCATATAATTATATTAGTGTTATTGGATAACTTGAGTTTGTTTTATAAAACTAGAACTATTTAATTTCAGAGTTAATGTACCGAGTGGAAACATCCTAGATGAAAATCTTCTATTGTGTAGTTTAATGTGTAATAACATACATTGCTGTGTGTATATCTATGTGAGGGAAAATGTGGTTGCTGTTTTGCTTTTAAAGAAAAATATTAAATATTTCCATATATGATCAAAAAGAAGAGAATTTGACCTAACAGTATAATTTCTTCAAATTGAATATTGCTTAAAAATAAGTTCTGGTCCAGCATATCATGGGTTCTGGTGTCCTTATGTGATTCAAAATGTCTAAAATAATATAAAGGAAATCAAAGCAAAGAAAACAAAACAAAACAAAGAAAAGTAGACAATTTGCTCAGGAAAAAGTTGCAGACTATAAACATGTGAATTTATACAGTAATATCTCAGTTCACAAATGTGTCATCTGAGAACAATTTGATTTATGAACAGAAACATTCAGCAAAATTTTTTTTCCCATTCAAAAACACATCAGGTGACATATATATATACACAACCTTGGCCATTTTTCCCCACAAAAAGGAACACAGCCATATTCTCCAGAATTGTGGGATGATTAAATTCATGAACCGAGACACCAATGTGGTATAATTCTTTACATAGTAAAGATTAAAAACTCCACCAGATTTCTCTTAGATATGATAAGCAATTTAGGTAAGTTATAGGATACAAAACCAACACAGAAATTAATAGCTTTCCTAATGAAACCAATGCAAAAGGAACCAGGAAAACAATTCCATTCACAATAGCTTTAAAAAATAAAATAATATATATAGGTATCAACCAAAATGTTGAAAAATGTTTTGAACAAAAATTACACAACAATGAAGAAAAAAATTTAAAAGATATGAGAAAGTGGAAATATCTTCCTTGTTTTGGGATCAGTAGAAGCAACATTTTGCAAATGGCCATATTACCAAAAGTGAGCTACAAATTCAATGGTATCACTATTAAAGAACCAACAAAAGATGCCAGGGATTTAGCTCAGTGGTTCCGCCTCCTGCCTCACGAGCGGAAGGACCCAAGTTCGATCCCCGGTACCAAAAAAAAAAAAAAAAAGAACCAACAACATTCCTCACAGAAATAGAAAAAACAATCCTAAAATTCATATGCATGCACAAAATACCCAGAATAGCCAGAGCAACTCTGAGCAAAAGCAAAAGAGCAAGTCTGGAGGCATCACTACATTGAATTTCAAGTTATACTACAACATCAAAGGGAAAAAATATGCTGACATAAAATCACATATGTAGTCCTGTGAAACAGAACACAAGACAGAGAAGTAAACACATGCACTTACATATGGTCGATATTTGACAAAGGGGCCAAAACCATACACTAGACAAAAAGCTTCTTCAACAAATAGTACAGGGAAGCCGAAGATTGAAATTAATTCCTCATTTCTCAACCTGTAATAAAATCAAATAAAAATGGATTCAAGACCTCAATAAAAGCCTGGAAACCTTGCAACTTCTAGAAGAAAACATAGAGAAATCACTTGAAGCCACAAGTATAGGGAAGGATTTCCTGAAAAGATCCTAATAGAACAGGAAATATTAAAAATCAACAAATGGGGCTATATCAAATTGAAAAGTTTTGCACAGCAAAGAAAAAGCAAACGTCAACAGAGTGAAGAGACAACCTACAGAATGGGAGATAATCTTTGCTCTCTAATCTTCTAATGCAGGACTAATATCTAGTCACTAAGAGTATATGAAAAAATGTTTAGTAGGCAATTAAAATCCAAAATGACACTGCAGTTTCATCTCACTTCCTTCAGAATAGCCATCATCAAGAACAGACAAAATGATGAACACTGACAATGATGTGGATACAAGAATCATCTCACATTGTTGGTGAGAATGCAAACTAGCACAATCACTCTGGAAATCATAGGAAGCTTCCTCAAAATCTAAAAACAATACATGGTATCTGATTCAGCTAATCCACTTCTTGTTATATTCTGAAAAATATTAAAGGTAGTACATCATAATGACACATATATACCCACATGTATAACAGAATAATTCATAATAGCTAATCTGTGGAAATAGCCTAGATGGTCATCAACAGATGAACAGATAAATAAATGTGAGATATATGCACAGCGGACTATTACTCAACCTTGAAGTAGAACAAAATCCTATCAACCAGAAAAATGAGTGTAACTCTAGGCAATTATTTACGCAAAATAAACCTGTCTCAGAAAGTTACAAATCATATGCTTTCTCTTATGTAAGAAATCTAAAAATAATTAAATATCAGTACAAAAAGGATAGAGAACAGGAAACAAGAAAGTTCTAGTGATCCAGAAGGAGATTAGCAGGAGGGAGAGGGAAGAAGAGATAAAAAGGATGAAAATAATGAAAATGTAATATGCGTGTATCAGTATACCATCAAGAATCTCATTCTGTATTACTAACATGCACCAATTTCAAAATTTTGTTAATTCTTGTTTTAGTAATTTTTATGACTTAAGTTGCAAAATTGCTCTCTGTTTTTATAACATTTAGTTATTAACTATCACTCCTTTATTCTACATTGTGTTAAAAAAAATGCCAGGATAGTAGTAAGGATAAAACTACTAATTGTAACAATTCCAGCAACAATAAAATATCCTAAAATTTAGAAATTGTGTGTGATAAAAATGATTTCTTGCTCATTAAGGAGATTAAAATGTTTTTCTTGGGAGATCAACTTTCTCCTATGAGCTAATTTAGTTATTCTATCATTTTAAGGCACTCATTCTGAAGAAAGAAAAGAAAGGAAGATGCTCCTCTGGAAATAAAACCACAAATTACGCATACAGTTCACAGTAACAAATTATTAACCCAGAAGTGAAAGTAACATACACAATACTTCAGCACACATTCCTTTGGCAAGAAATAAAATGTTAGCCCCTTGAAAGTGCAAGAGTGCTAAGGAAATATTGTATCCAAATTGACAACTGCATCACAGAAACAATTCTACGTTATGAAGAGCAAGTGTGGACCATTGGAAGGTACCTAATAATCTTTGCCACATCGTGTTCCTTTATACCATTTTTTGTCAATTGATAAATATTGTGAAGAGTAAAAATTTCTATATTTCTTGTTCATATAATTTTTTGAAGTAGTTACCTTTTAAATATTCCTAATAATTGTATCAAAATTGAATGTAAGGAATAAAAGAGAAATAAGCTCAGTCACAGTAATGTACATTGACCTTTTTAATGGATGATAAGCAATTACTGTGATAGTATCTACTCCAACTCTTACCTGCTATTATTGACCTATAAACAATTGAAATTCTTTGCTTCTATCTAGTATATTTACTCTTTGTCCCCATGAGGATTAGAAAATACATACAACAGGCAAGATCTTGTTCCTTTCAACCTTTTCCATTTCTCCTCAAATCTACAATTGTGATTATAATGTCACTTTTGTTCCATTTTGAGTTGTTTTATAATAAAAGATTAGTTACTTTGTTTCTCCAGTGTCAATGCACTTTAACTTAACACTGTTACTCCTGTCACTATGACTGTGTAAGGAGGCTGGCTGAACTGTTTACACAGTCTCCTCGTGTATGTACAACTTCTTTACACCATAAAAGCTGTGTCAATATTGGCTGTTGGCTCTGTGGGCCAGCGTTGTGACTTCACTCTAACCTCAGCGTGCCCTAAGTTCTTTTCCTTTTTACAACTTTTCTTCTCACAAATCTAAAAACCAAAACTCACCATTATTATTATTATTATTATTATTATTATTATTTTATTTTTATTTTTTATTTTTGGTACCGGGGATCAAACTCAGGACCTTGTGCTTGTGAGGCAGGCAGCAGAGCCACTGAGCTAAATCCCTGGCCTAAAACTCGCAATTATTAACTGAGTTTAAAATTATACTCTTGTCAATGATGACTTGTGCTTACTTACCCACACAAGTTGAATGGGGTTTTCTTGATGGAAAGTGAAAAAACACCACACTACATAAGTATAAAATCATTGCCTTCCCAAGAGGTCAGATTTGGGTGATACTCATAAATTGATTTGGAAGATGCTAATTCTTCCAGCAGTTTCTGTACTCTTCTAGTCCATCTCTGCTAATACACCCCAGACAATGCCTTGAACTTGGTGCTTTCCTCATAATCACTTTTATCTATTTGGCTATTTTTGTTACTTATTCCAATATTTCTAACATGGGAATATTTTTCATTTTATTTTAATTAGGTTTTAGAATTGATCTGATAGAAATGAATATTAAATGTAAAGGGTCAAACTCCTATATGTACCTTTAACCCGGGACAGTTTATTATGCATTCTTTGTGTGAGTCAAAAGCTAGATATAATGTTGAAATATGTGTGCATATGGGCATATTTAATTAACAGTTTATCCTATGTTTTAATTGGAATGTATACAATCTTTTCAGAAGATACTGTCTTTTTACATTTTCTTGTAGTTAATTGCTCTCCTAATGTATTTCCCACCTCTGTACATTATTTATGCATTTGTTTCATGTTACCATCCCTAATTTTGAACTTATATATGCATTTCCCCTGAGTAGTCTTGAATGAGAATGCATTCATCTGTTCCATAATGTCTACATATTGCAATAAACATAACAAGTGAAATATGTTTGCTGAAAAAGATTTAGCATAATTCTTTTAGCTGTTTTTCAAACTGTTTTTTTAAGGAAGACTAATTATATCAATTCTTATTATTGGTTGGAAGACAGATTTTTTTTTAGTGGTTGTTACAGCGTAAAATTTTGTATGAATATTTTGAAAATCATGAAAAATGAAATAAATATAAAGCATATGAAATATTCTTTAGAAAGACTTAGAGATTAATATGAAACTACAGTATAATAATAGTAAAATCTGTAAAATTTTCTAACTAAAAATAGAAAGTAGGTATAGCTTTTTAAATTATTATTTATACATTGGATCCTAACAATGGATTCCAGAACTAAGATTAGATTCCAGAACTTCAGTAATCCTATTTAATGCCAGGGTATACTTCAATGAAATAGAGTGATGCTTGATGTATTACTCTTAAAAATTAATTTGATTTCTAAAATGTTTTATAATGTAGATCATGAATTAAAATTTTTGATGGAAATTTAATGTACAATATTTTGTTTTGGTTATAGTCTCCTAATTCATTCAGACTTTCAAATGGAAAATGCAAATTATATACACCAATCATTTTTCAAAAACAAAATAATCTTCCAAAGTAAAACTTGATTTATTCACTGGCAAGTATCTGAGGACTGGGACTTGGGACAGGGTGCTGAATCCTTTATTTGAACACTCCCTCATGGTAGTGTAAATTTGTTTTTGCAATCTCTACAAAAACCTGAGTTAATTACCACTGAGGTATACATTAATGATTTAGTGTGAATTACCATTCTGTTTTTTTTCTTTTGTTGAATTTCAATAACAGTATATCTTGCATTGGGTTGCATATAAAGAAACTGATACACGTTTAAATAAAAATCTGCAAAAAATTCATATAAATTTACATTTTTCATCTATGAAAGTTTAATTTTAAAATAAGTATATTCAAATGTATTTTATTCTGCAATAAACATAAATCACATTAAAATGTAAATAGTCAGGTGTGGCATGCATACATAATGATTAAATTCCTCATGTGGAGTTGGTACACATACATAGCACATCTTAATTATTTTTATTTATCCCCTACCTCTCCTCTCCCTCCCTCTTACTTCCATGTCTTGGTCCCCTTCCCTTTTTGAAAGTTCTATCTCCCTTCTTTTATCTATCATTTATCTTGGTCTTTATTTATATTTTGGGTCTGTCAAATAAGATGAAGTATTGTGTGTCTAATTTATTTCATTTAGCATTATGGTATCAAGGTGCATTCTTTTTTTCTACAAATGAATCAAATACATCTTTCTTTATACCAGAGTAATTCTGGGTTGTGTGTAAACACCACATTTGCTTTTTCCACTCATCAGTTCATGGGCATAGAAGCTGGTTCCAAGATTCAGCTATTACAAACATTGCTAATATAAGCATGGGCATGATTTTCATACTAGATACAGAGATAGAAAGGGTATTTTTTAATGAATATAGTCAATCAAAAAAAAGTGAGTAAAAATTCTTAACTAAATTAAGAAATAGAAGTCATAAAATTATTTGGAGATATAGAGAGATAAACAAAAAGAAATCATTAGAAATGCCTTTAAATTGCTGATATCGGGGTACATTAAAGAGTAGAATGAAGATTGGAAGAAGGGAAAATCTCTGGATATTCTAGGTATCTTTCTAAACCATAATTGTTCTATTTGCCATGAGCATGTATTGCTTGTATAATTTATTTATTCAAAACTATGTATTTTATACTTAGTGATTACAAAATAGAAATCTAATTTTAGAAAGTACAACAAAAAAAAATAATTTGCCTCATTCATTTGTATATAATCTTAGATCTTAGAATTCTATGTTTGCATTTGCATGAAATTAAAAACCCCAGCTATTTCTGTCTCCCAAACTAGTATTAATTCTAAGTATCTTTGTTGATGTATTTAGAACCTTTATAGAATGATTGCTTCTCAGAGGTGTCTTCCAGATATAGCTGGTCTTTACGTTTTGAGTCTCTAGTGGCTCTGAGGCTATCTCATTCTCATTATACCAGGAAGGACAACTGATTAGATCAATCATAACACCTTAGCCCAAGTGATATAATCAGCAACACAATAGCATCAAGTATCTCTTAGAAAATGACAATTTGTGGTAGTTATTAATCTATGACCTTTAACTGTGTGAATTAAATCAAAATCAAGGACCAACCCAACATATGTTTATAGTGAATAAACTCTTCAATATAGCAACTTTACCCTTTGGGATGGGGAGTTAGAAGGAGTTGGGGAGGGAGGAATAGGTAGATAGAAGTATAGGGGAAGGTTAGCAGTGAGGCCAGAGGGCACAGGCAAGAGAAGGAAAGAGAAGAAAAGAAAAATAAAGAAGAAATATGAATTAGGGCCAGAACAGGAACACAAAGGGAGATGAAGAACAATGTGAGACAGCAAGGGAGCAAGGCAGAGAGAGAGAGAAAGAAAAGGGAAAAGAAAAAAGAGAAAAATAAAAATCTTAAAAGTAGAAAAGAAGACAAAATTTAATAATAAGAGCACACACAAAAAAAATAGTAAAAAAATAGTAATTTTGAAAATAACAAATAAAAGACAAAAATGAAGGGCCTCCTTCAGGGTATGTCTCTGCCGTCACAATAGACAACTTGGGCAGCAGTGTGCAGTTATAAGTCAATGAGTCTCAGCCAGCCAGTCACAGACCTGTGAGATTCAGGCAGATTTCTGTCTGTAGGTCCCAAGTTGAGCTCCCTGTCCTCCTGCAGGATTGAACTCTCCAAGGTTCTACTGCAGGTTCCAAGGTGCCTTTCCCCTGAAGATAGTCCAGGTTCTGACGGGAAGTAATGATCCCTCCAACTTACCAAGCACGGTGGTCTGGTGTGCCTTTATTGCAGAGATTCTCTTCACTTTTCCAGTGGGCTTCAGTTTTCATCGGGAAGCCTGAGAGAGGCCCTCTCTCTGTTGTTCACATTGGCCTTCATGCCCCCCCCCCCGCCTCTGTAGTGTGGAACCAAGTAGCTGCACAGCCAAGAGGCCGGGGTGGGGGTGGGGGCTGTTGTTGCTGGCGCATGCGTGCCTAAACTGGCGCCTGGTGGGCATGCCGGGGCGGGGGTGGGTCCTCACAGGCTGGGTCTCTTGGTCGCAAGTGGGAGGAGAGAGCCGGACCCAGCAGGGCGCAGTCAGCCCGCCACCGCTCTGCCTGCGCGGCTAAGCTGGGGGCTGGTGGGTGTCAAAAATTTTAATTTTTTATAATTCCTTCTTCCTTGTGGGACTGGAGCTTCTGCTCGCTTGGCTCTGCGCGCTGTCTCCAGCCAAGTGAGAGACTGCGTTGTTGCTCCAGTATTAATTGTACTATATAAACCCAGTAACACCTCAAGTCCTCTTACCTTGCACAGTTCCACTGGTCTCCTTTGATGTATGCTGTGTAAGTGGAGGTCTTTAATGCACTAGGCACAAGTGCAGGAGAGGAAGGAAAGATAGGCCTGCATGATAAGAAGAAGCTACTTGAACTGCAGTCATGTAGAAGATTGGCTGATATTGTTATTTCTTTAGAGTCTTTATTTTTATTTTCTTTCTCTCTTTCTCGTTTTCGTTCTTTATTTCTGCACTGTTAGGGCTCAAACACAGAGCCTAGTGCATACAAAGAAGAACTCTGCAACTCCAGAGCAATATTTTTTATCAGAAACAGAGAATCAAGGGGTCAGGGATTTAGCTCAGTGGTGCCGTGCCTGCCTGGCAAGGATAGGGTACTGAGTTTGATCCCTGCTACCAGGAAAACAAAGAAAAAAAAAAAAAAAGATACTACAGAAATACAGAATCAGAAGTCTACACATATATATGCTGGTCATACACTGTTGGGAGGAATATATTCATTTTTTCCTTCATTAGTGTTTCCCAGGTAAAGGTCCTCTCAACCGTAAGTACAATTCTATAGAGTAATATTCTCCACTTTGTTAAGAGAATAGAATAATGGATTACTCTACTGTAGGAAAAGAAAACTTTGTTTCAATCAGAGATGAGAAGTTGCTGAAGAAATGGCTTCTCAGAAACTCAAAAGTTTGCCCCCAATCTTAACAGCGTATATAGTGTGCATTTTAAATGGATTACAGTATGTTCAAATTGTTGCAAAAGTAACGCTCAATATGTATTTACTTAGAATTTGACTGTGTAATAGAGTAGTAAAAGCAATCTCATCTATGTAACTCATCATTTCGAGCTTCCTAATTGGTAAAAAATAAAAATAAAGACTGTTCACTAGGTTTGTCTAAGAGGAGGTATGAAAATAACCTTTGGATATTCACTTTACATATTAAAATCATACATAAAAGTTTGTGTGTTTTTTATAATATGGATGTATCTTTATTTTTAGTGAATATGAGTTAAGCTTTGGATACCCTTGGTATTTAGGTGGTTTTCTGATGTTTACTCAAGTAAGTTGGACTCATACTGAGTTTTATAAAAATAATGCCTGACAATGTCATAGTGAATTGGAGTTCAAATTTAATATAATTTTACAGTAAAAGTATAAAGTCAATACTGAAGCAAAACAGAAGTGTTTTCATTGTTTCTCTCAAAATTTATTTTAACTATCCTAAGAAAAGGTAGAAAATGGAAGACTTAATCCTTCACCTCATTTTTTATTTATTGTATTAGAATGTGATTAACATCAAGATAGTTAGAGGTTCGTGTTTTACTTTAAAAATTACAATATTTCATTTCTGCTCCCTACAGCTGCAGAGAAGAGCTCTATCTGGAGCATAGTGCTCTTGTTTATCTGTGACCCACTCCATCATCATTTTCAACTTATCTTTCTAAAGTGATGCCAAAAAGATGTAATGATGATTAACATGGTGCAGGAAAGGAGAATATGCGGCAGTTATGACTATTTTATGCAGTTCCTGTAAATTCGAGTAACAAATGACATCCTCCTTTAGCTGAATCTAAGATAATCAGGCAGCATCTACCTCCTGTTTTCTAACTCTATCTCTAGAAAGGAAATGCTGGCTTTAAAGTCATTCATCTTTTGAAGTGCTGCCTTTTTCTATTCCTTCCAAATCTCCTCTGGTTGTTTCAGTGGATTATTTTCTTGAGGTATCTTATTTGACTATTCAATACTAGCACATCTAACATCATTCTTTGTCAGAGGGTTCAGGTTGAAAAATTGCTTTAGTATTTTAATCCTTTAAAAACCTGAGCCAACTTGCTTTTTGCTTAGAAAAAAGAATCAAAACTCATAGTCTGTAAAAACAAAACAAAGTAGCTCATCTCTCTGTGCTCCTTTAATATCATTAATTCCTTTTTTCAACCCAGACAATACTTTTCTGCTTTGAAAAGAGCTCTACTGCAGCTCACCCCACATGCCTTTCATCATCTGATATTTGAAGTCATCTAGGAAACCCTTGACTCGTCATGGACTTAGGTCCATTGTTCAAAAGGCGCTGATAGAAGGAGCAGAGGTTGCTTTGTGTGGTAAGTTAGGAGGCTTGAATCTTCACCTACACCCTATAACTGACTTGTTGTAGGAACATGACTTTTGTCTTTATTTGCGAGTAGTTTTCCTTATAGAAATTGAAAACAATCATGGTCTTCAAGGATGTATAAATTTTAAAAGTTGATTTAGATATGCACATATTTAATATATTAATATATTGTGTTATTGTATAAAAATTACCAGAAATGTAGTGGCTGAGTACAATAAAACTGGTTCACAGCTTTAATCAGTCAAAGGCTGAATGTGTTAGTTCCTCTGCATGGCGATTTATCAACCTGAAAGGAAGAGGTTGGGAAAGGCTGCAATCTCATTGAAGGTTCAGTTTCATATTCTAAGCTTACTGCTGATTATGAAACAGCTGCTTCTGACTATAAGACAAAAGTTCTTACTATCTTGCTAGTTTCAACATGGAGCAATTCTCTTTGCCTAATGGATATCAGAATTCCCTGGATGTGCCTGTCTTTATAAAATGACATTCTGGCAGGGTGCAGTGGTGCACACCTGTAATCTCAGTACTCAAGAAGCCAAGGCAGCGGGATCATCAAGAGTTTCAGGCCAGCCCGGGCTACATAGTGAGTTCAAGGCTAGCCTGAGTTTTCACTATTCATTACAATATGTGACTTGTTCTTTTTGGAAATATAGACTTTCATTCTCACATCTCCTATAACCTGAAAAGATACATATGCCTGAAGACCCATATCATCATTTCTCATCTACATATACTCTTCAAAATGTACATAGCATGTTTTATATGTATAATTTCAATTTCCATAAATTTATTATTTGCCTCATGTTTAGGTATTTATTTTATTCCAACCTGTACTTTGTAGTAGGCAGAATTCTTAGCATCTCTGTAGATGAGAAACTCTTCCCATAGTCCAATTTAGGCAATAAAGGTAATGGTGAAAACTTAGACCATTCAATTAAGGAAATTAAATACATTCTATTGGTTTCATAAATTATCAGAATTATATAAATATTTTAGATGGCTAAAATGTTTGCCCCTTGCCCCTTTACATACCCTCTCCATACTTGACCCTGGAATACTCACCTACCAGGATCACAGCACATAGCTTTGTGGTTCTAACTGGGTTTTTCCAACCAAAACGGTGTGTTCCAGTAGGGTTCATGAGTGATTTGATATCTAACTCCTGCAAATTCTCTCTCCAATCAGCTTTTGCATATCTGAATTCCCTGAAACAGTTCCCTTTCTCTCCTTCTAGTCATAAGAATGGAAAAAATTCTAGAAGAAAACCTCTAGTGTTTTTCTTCACTTGACCAACATTTTCAAATTTCCATATGAAACTAATTTAAAATTAGCTAATTTGATTGTGCCGTCTGGCCATTGGTTTGCTGCTGGGATTTGATTGAAATCAGAATTGATAAGACTAAATTTATTATGGGAAGATAAATCTGGCAGTGATGAATAGATAAATGTAGAGGGAAGAGGCTGAATATGTTAGTACAGCTAAGACTAATTATGAGGTATGAACATGATATACATAAAAGATAATATAAGACATAATGTAGAGATAGAAACTATAAAACGTCACAAATCACTAAAAATAGGGGATGAAGGACAAAAGAAGAAAAGGAAATTTCAGGCTAAAACAGTAATTTACACAATTCTCATTCTATTGATCAAAAATCAATTTTAGAAAGAAATTAATTTAATTGTCTTTATACTAATAAGTATGTTTCTGAACAAGTATACAAAAACATTATGAACATTAATGCAGAGAGAATAAGTAGGTAATCAGAGGATGGATGTGGTCTTTAAAATGATGGTTAAGGATAAAATTACAAACTCTGAGCTGCATGAAAATGTTTTATAAGTTCAAAGGAATCATTGTCTTGAAAAAATTTAAGAGCAAAGAATGCACACCCATGGCCAAAACTTTAAGGTATCTATTCATACACAAATTACAAGAAAATTTCAAAGAAAGAAACAGGAAAAATCAGAAATGCAAAAAAAAAAGAAAAAAAAAACAACAGGAAATGAGATAAGAAAAGAATACTAAGGGCCAGGGATTTAGCTCAGTGGCACTGCACCTGCCTTGCAAGAGCATGGTCCTGAGTTAGATCTCCAGTACCAGAAAAAAAAGCATAATAATACCAAGATGTTACAAGTAAAAAATCAAATACACAAGAATTTTGGAGAAGCAAAAATTGGTTGGAGTAATACCAATTGAAACACCTATCTGGCAATAGTCCAAACTAATTGAGAAAGTCTCATCAATACCCATCAATTTATGAGTACAAAGATATTAATTTTACCAGATAAACATGTCTTCCTCAATATCAAATCTGTTGGGACTTGAAGTAGAGAAGAATCCAAAGATAATAAATTCAGAGACTTGTCAGTGGTCTAGGATATCATTTGTTGGATATAATGAATTTGACCAAAGAGACTCTTATCTTTAAAACTGTATATTGAAAAACCCAGGCTGACTGAGTTACTTAGTGATTTATTTAGTGTAGTGTCCGAAATGTAGTAACATAAGTGTTGTGGCTTATGTTTAGATGTCCCCTCAAAGCCTCATGCTTTTCCAGAAGTGATTAAATCTCTGTATGAGTATGAGATTATGAGTATAATTGACTCATAATTAATAAGTATGTGATTGATTCATGGTGGGCTTAGGCCAGAGGGCACTAGGATTAAGGGCTCTCCTTCTACCTGCCCTAAGTAGTTTGAATAAGATAAAAGGGTCAGAAAGTCATTGTTAAGATCTTCCTTGTTGCCTTTGCTGCCTTGTGCATGCCATGTTGTTTCTCTTCTGTGATGCCTGTTTGCCATCCCTACCTTGGAGCCAACCAATTATGGACTGAAACCTCTATGAACTGTAAGCCAAATAAATCTCTTTCCCTCTAATTTGGGATATCAGGTATTTTGTCTCAGCAATGAGGGAAATGTAACTAACACAATAAGATTCATGTAACCAAAATGGATTATGTAAAGATAAAATTAAGATGTAGCAGTAGCATATAACAAAGGCAATATGAGGCAGCAAATTGTCATGTGAAGAGAAATCTGTTTTTGGATTATTTATTATTGAGACCCAGAAAGCTACCTTAAATAAAAACACCTTCTAAGAAATCTCTTTGAGGCTGTCTTTATTAAATTTCATATTGTTAGTTCTACATGCACCTAACAAATTACTTATATCTGTGCTAACCTGAAAACTACTTGTCTATTCCTGGCAATCAAAACAACCTGAACACATTAGAGAACCCTAAATTCTCTAAATTCACTCTCTCTCAACCTTTCTCTCTATCCCTTTAGATTACATATATCCATATAGCTACACAAATGTATAGGTATAGATAGATATAGATAGATTGATATTAAGAATAGAATATATTTTTAAAAATCAAGTATAATAAGGCCACAGAAGGAAATTCTTAGAAATTGGTGGAATATTGCTAAAATATGAGGTAAAGTAAATCTTTGCTTACTCCAAAAAGGCAAATTAGTAATGAAATGACTAGGAAAACTTATTAGAACATTCAGGGTTACAAATTGTAGAGACCCTGGGCTCAATCTCCATTATCACCGCAACAGAAAATGAAAGCAGAATTGTTGATAGGTAGAAAATGAATATGTCAAAAATTCTAATCATTATGTTAATACAATAATAGTCTTTAAAAATAAATTTCTACATTCCTTCTTCCCAGGTGCCAATTTTTCTTACCATTTGATTTCCATCTTGTCCTTTAATCAACAAACTATATACACATCATATTACAGTGGCACATGCATACCCATGTTTATAGTAGCATCACTCATGGAGATAAATCTTGAAAATAGCTTATATGTCCATGAAAAAATGATGGACAAAGATGATGTAGTTTTTATACACAATGGAGTACTACTGTCATAAAGAGTGATAAATTTGAGTCATTTGTAGGAAAATGGATGCACTTTGAGACCATAATATTAAGTGAAATGAAGCAGAAATGTAAGCATAAATAATTACAGAGCAGTACAAAAAATAAACAATAAGACATATGGAGATCTTTTGGAAAAGAGAAGGGGATAAAGAGATGGGAAAGGAAAGGGTATAAAAAAAATTAAGATTTGTTACACACAGGTACCAACTTCTCATGAATAATATAATCATTATGTGCCACGATTTGTACCGATAAAAATTAAAATTAAAAAAACATACTATGGGGCTGGGGATTTAGCTCAGTGGTTTTGCCACCTGCTGTGCAAGCTCAAGGACCGGAGTTCAATCCCTGGTACCAAAAAAACCAAACAAACAAAAAAAACATACTATGTATATAACTGACCTAGAAGAGCAACCCATATATTGCTTAGAATTCCATTAGTGTCCTCCTAGAAAAAGGCAAAGTGATTAATGAAACGACCATCACTAGAACTTGAAAGAAGGAATTAAAAAGGTAGAAACTGAATTTAAAAGGCAGAAAATATAATTAGAATCAGAGAGTTCAGCTGAGGATGTAGCTCAGTGGCGCCACACCTGCCTGGCAAGCTCAAGGGCCTATGTTTGATCTCTGGTACAAAAAAACCAAAAACTGGGAAAGGTCATCAAGAGTCTTATTTATTACAAGTGATATGCTGAGTTCATGACTAGTATAAAAGTGCAATAAGAAAATGAAATAACTCAGACACACAAGCTTAACATCACATGGTTTTTCTTATATGAAAACTCAATGTATATACAAAATATAAAATAATAAGATAAAAAGAAATAACAGATAACAAAAAATAAGAGAAAAAAAGGTATTGTAATCTATTGGGGACAACATATCTAAAAAAATACCTTGACTTAGTGCAATTGTCTTATATGCTTTACATTTTTGGTCTATTACTCTTGTTTTCAATCTGTATATGTAACAATTATCTTTATAAATTCTTATAAATAAATGAATCTGATGCTGGAAAAATAAAAGGAGGTAGAGGAAAGGGAAAAAATAAATTGAAATGTGCTATGTATATGTATCAAGTCATTACAGTGAATGTAATCATTATATACTGCAAACAAGTACTAATAAAGTCCAAAAAATAAGAGAAAGGATTATGCTACTCAAAAAAATAAAAACAAAACAGAAACAGCCTGTAGTTGTCATATTCTTAATGTAGTGTTAAAGAGAGACAGAATCTTTTTCCTTTTCTTGAGCTCTTCAAAACTACATTGAAAATTATATCATTAAGCTCCAGATTCAATAAGCATTTTGGTCATTGTGACTCCTCTCTGGATTTGTTTACAAAATGTCAGATATCTAACCACTTCATCCTTTGATACTAAAAGAGACTCACACACATAACACAAACACTTTGCAGAGCTGAATGGTAAAGATAGCTGGACAGCAGTAATCAAGTATATGTTGATTCTAGGAAAAGGAACTTATTAATGCCTAAATGAAGGGATGGATTTGTATAAAGTTTGCTCTCCTTGTGTTTCAATTGAAGTTTTGGTATTTTTGTTTTCCCATTACTGGGTCCTCAGTTGAATAAAAACTGAATATTTCCATAATTACTAGAATTGCATCTATCATGTGTAATTATATAACAATAAAAGTGTCGAAATTTGTAAAGTTCTGTGTGTGTTACAAATGCTTTCTCCACAGTAGATAAACTATGTGGCTCTGTAATCTAAAATAATTATAATCTATATGTTTGTATTCTAATTTAATTTCTAATATAAATGAGGATAAATTTATACTAATTTATATGAAGTGATTTTTTATCATGACTGTTTGATTTTATTTTTTTAAATTGGAAAATAAATTGTAATTGTTTCAATGACTATAGAGAAGATGTCATTACTAAAGGTCAAACAGGCTAAGGAAGAGGAAGCAAATCGCACTGACAGGTTTAAAGATTTTACACTTTGTCAGTTACCTGTCCACTTATATTTGGACTGGAATTGGTAATCCTACCAGTGGCAATATTTCAATAACTACTAGTTATTTAGTATATCACAAATAAATTGATTACTGTGTGAATGAGATATATGTAAGTTTGTACATGTGTACGTCTATCTGTATAATGCATGTTGAAATTCAGATTAAGCACTCATATTGAATTTTGGGATTGAAATGTGTTAAAAATCCAGGTTGGGCTTCATATAACTATGGAGTGTGACAATAAGATATAAAACTTTAAATGAGCATATAATTGAAATTAAAACATTAACACATATTAAATAAAAGAATTATGAAATACATTAATGGTCATTTTCAACTATTACCTTGAAATTATTTAAAGTTTGCCATTTGCAAAGCACTGGAGATTCAAACATGATCTTGGCAGCTGGCCCATATTCAAGATGTTACAGATTACTAAAACTATGTAAGTCACATCATAGCCAAATAATAGAAGCAAACTGGAAATTTAAATTTAAGAGTTCACTAAAGTACTTTTACATATAATCTTAAGTATACTTATACTATTATGCAATATAGTGAACTTATATCACTTTAATATACATATACAAACACACACATGAAAATAGTGCTAACATATAAGACTAATGTGTCATTCATTTCTAAAATAGTTTAAATATTTATGTGGTCTATCATTAAAAATTAGATCAGAAAGATTTTTCATTCAAAATTTTAAATAACTTTTTCCTCTGATTTTATCTCCCACTACTATTTTGTTATTGCAAACACATATTGCACAATAATAATCAGCTGAATAATGTTTTCAAGTTCAATTTTTAGAAGTTAAAATGTATGTATAGTCCTTGCTTTCCTCTTAAATGTGAATCTTAATTTAAATAGATATAAATTTGCAGGTAGATGACAGGACAAAGTGATAGATGATATAATATAGATTTAATTCCATTTAAAGTGATAGATGATATAGTATGGATTTGTTTAGTTCCATTTAAAAATTCTTGGTGAGTTACTAACTGGGAAGAAAAAATTGATCAGTTCATCAAAATTTTAAATTTTATTTTATATAATCCAAACTTGTTAGGAAGGAAATGGAGATGACAATCAAATTACCTACTTACTTCATCTGTAATATATTTACATCCAATTATTTACCTGTATGCCTGTGTATGAGATTCATGTCAGCCACTAAAATTGCTTGTAAATGCCTGTAATCTCTGCCCTCAGAAAACTGAGAGAGGAGAAACAAAAGTTCAAGGCCATCCTGGGTTACCTAATGAGTTCAAGTCCAGCCTGGTCTCTTTAGCCATACTCCACCTAAACAAAACAAAACAAAACAAAAGTATTTATTTTCTAAATATGCTTGTTTTTAGATTTACTGACTCTAAATACTGTAGCAAAGTGAAATAATAAAGGCAGTCATTTTGGCTAATTAGGCCTTCTTCACCTTTGTCTCCTGGTCTGCTGATTCTTCCCTTGCCTCCCTCCATACAGTCCTTTCCTAATGTAGAATATGTTACGTTACAATGGAAAGTTATTTTGAAGCACATTAAAATTAAGTTGGTAGGACTGATTGTATATATTCAGGAATATATGTATTTAATGAGCAGAGTATTATTAGCATCTTGTTTATTAGCATGTTGGTTATTAGCATGTTGGTTAGATATTTTACTTCGAGATTTAGAGAGAAATGGATTCTCTTCTGAATTCATTAGTTATGATGACCAATTTTTGTGAACTTCTAAGACTCAGTATCCAGTTAAATGGGTATATGTTGTTCACTTTTTAGAATTGATATAATGATAAAATGAAAAAATATACATAAAGTACTTAGCATAGTTTCTGGCAAAAAGTACATATTGAGGATGTAGCTAAATGTTATTGAATCTATTCTCTGTAAAAGCATGAAATGATAGAGAATAAATTATGAAATATTCGTAAGTTAAATCAGTATTTAAAACATGCCCAAGCATTATGTTTAATTGAAGAAGTAAAGTATTATATATACTAGCTTTACTTGTCAATGTACTTATTTATGGATGCATGATTTTCCACATAACTCTCTGAATAATAGAAAATATCTCCTTGGATCAGCAGAGCTACTTGGTTTGCAATCACTTGCATGAATTGTCCTACTTGTACAAATAGAAAATACTAGTTTGTAACAACTGAACTGACATTGAAGGAAAAAGAATTTGGTTCCAAATTAAGTTTTCTGGAAGTTAGAAAAAGTTAATATTGAATATTTTTCTCTCTTATCATCTTGGCTTAATAATCATATTTTTTTCAATATGGATGTTTTTGCTGAGACAATAGTTTCAGCATGCACTTGTTTGTTCAAGCAAAGGGCTGAAGGAATTTGGAGATGACTAATGGCAGCCCTGTGCAGCATAGCAAGGAAGTTCTCCAGGAAAGGGACAGCCACTGCCTCAGCAGTAGGGAAAGCTTCCATGAGATTGTGGATGGAGTTGTCATTGCTGACACCAACTGGCAAGGACCACAGTTCAAAACTCAGGATGAATTACATTCTATATTTTCCTCTCTCTCTGTCTGTCTCATACTTGAGAACAAGCAAAGTGCCTGAAAATGGATGGTTTATAAATAACAGAAATGCATGTCTGTTCTAAAGGATGGGAATTCCCAGATCAAGAAGCTAACAGATTCAGTGTCTGGCATAGGCTCACACAGTGCTTCATATATGGCAGCCTGTTGCTGTGACCTTGCACAGCAGAAGGGCAGCAGTGCAAAAAGGGACAAATATTATGTACTGAAGTGGCTGAAGAAAGAAGAGACTGGTGAATCAAGCCACCAAGCACTTGTGTAAGGCCATTAATCCTGTTAATCCCATTTAGAAGGGCAGAGTCCTCATGACCTACACACCCTTCAGAAATTACATTGGAGATTAACTTTTAGTGTATAAATTTTGGAGTGACATGTTCAAATTATAACATTTGAATTCTGTTGATTTAAAATTAATGATCTTTTCACATATAAAATAATCTTTTCCCATTCCAGTAGCATTAAAATTCTTAACTCATTCCTCCCGGTCCCCAATTGAACATTGAATATTGTTTCTGTCTATTTCTTTTATTCCCTGTCATTCTCCTGATAGGGAAAAGTTTTAAAATAAGTTTAGTAAATTAACTATTAAAGTAATTGTAAAAGCAAAATAGGTAGTGTATCCCTTTAAAAGCTTGCCTTAGCCTGTTGCTTTTGTTGTCTAAAGTGAAGGTTATATAGCTCCTTTGATCTGTAGCTCCACTATAGATAACATCCTAGCTCTGAAGAACAAAGTGGGAATCCTTGAACAAACTTGTGATGTATGTGCCTTAACTGTCATGTGTTCAGGACTGTAATCAGTGACAGAAACCACTGGTGTCTAACCATTAAACAAGAATTGGAACTTCATTTACTTAACAAAGACTACTAGGGATGAGATAATGCCTGACCAGTTTCTGACATCCCGCCTTGCTAGCAAGTAAAGATCTTTGTTATTTTACCCAAATTCTGTGTCTCTGTGCAGTTCTTTCCGGAATGCTCCCTCAGGGATTCAAGGATCTGAAGAGCTCCTAAAAACTCATCATACCCTTGCTGATTTCTTCTGAACATGTCTTCTCTTTATATACCACCCAGTCAAGCTGTGAATATTCCAAAATATTAACTTTTAATTTTTGCTTATAAATTTCTTCTTTAACTTGTTTCCCTCTTCTAAAATTTTTCTAGAAGTAATCAAGAGAAACTATGCCACACCCTGAACAATACACAAGAGATCTCTTCTACCAAATACTTTGGCTCATCATTCCATATTTCTGTTTTCCATAAAAGATTATGATATAAAAATAATTCAACAAAGTTATTTCCCATTTTATAATAATCATTTTCCTCATCTCATTAAAATTGCCCTTTTATGTTTATATTTCTAAAAACATTTTGTTCACAACTATGTAAATAACTTCTGAAAAAAATCAAAGACTATCTAGTACTCTTCTGACCTTTCATGAGAATAGTCTGTTCACAGCTGTATGGGCATTTTCTAGCCTGCTCCTTCTGATCCCTACAGTTCTGATCCTTATCCAGTTCCAAAGATGCTTCAACAGTTTTTAGGTGTTTGTTGTAGCAATCCCCGAGTTTTTGATATCAATTTTTGACTCAGGCTGCTTGTGCTACTATAAGAAAATTTGAGATTGTGTAATTGAAACAGTAATTCATTTTATTACAGTTTTAGAGGCTGGAAATCTATGATTAGGTGCTAGAACAATGGCTTGAGAATCCTTCCTTTGCTTCCAAGATGGTGCTTTGTTGATGTGTCCTCCAGAAAGTTGGAATGCCCTGTACTCACATGACAGATCAAAAGGAGCAAAAAGGTCAGGATCCTTTCTGAAGCCTCTTTTTCAAAAGCATTCTGTCCACTTATGACAATGGAGCCTAAAGACCCCATCACTTTGCAAAGCCTCACCTAAGAGCATCACCTTGATGTTGAGGTTTTACTGTGTGCACATTGGGGTGCCACATACCTTCACCATTTACTGAAGTTCAAATATGTGCTGGGCAATATATGTTGTGTGTGTGTGTGTGTATTACCTTGTTCAACCATTGCAAAACTGCAAATAGTGGCTTTTATTTAACTAAGAATATAAGCCATGAAAATTTAAAACTATAAAAACTTTTAAATATTAGAAAAAAGTTTTCCCTAAGTCCCAAGATGAATTAAAAAGCAGAACTAGTATTTGAACCTAAGAAGGGCTATTTCAAAAATTTGCTCTAGACTAGCGAGGAAGGCAATGAATCAAAATTTATAAAAGTAAAAAGTAAGCATAGAGAAGAAGGATTATGAGCATAGGTAAAAGCTAAAGCTCAGAGATTGTCAGAAGAGAGATATTGGGCCAGATTTAAAGCTAAATAGAAGTTTTCTGGGTAAATAAAAATGAAGAAAAGGCCTAGGGATTTAGCTCAGTGGTGCTGCCACCTGTTTTGTAAGTGCAAGGTCCTGAGTTCAACCCCTAGTACCAAAGAAAAAAGAAAAAAAGTTGCAGATTGAGCAAACTTGAAATATCTATCTATAGATAATAAATATATACAATAGGTAATTAAAAATTATTGTGAGAAACTTTTCTAATTATCCTACAATTCACACCATGCTCTTCAAACAAAGTACATCTGGCTGGAGGCGGCTTTCACAATTGAGCACTTCTGTGAGGAATTTAGAGGACCACATTATTGCTTTAACCCATGGAGCTAAAACTGCTCTACTGAGAAATTTTGCAATGAAAGTGAGAATTCTTTTTTACATTCAAATGGAATTGTGATTGTGATGCTTTCCTTTCCTTTCTTTAAATGTTCTTACACTGTAAAATAACTTTTCTTCACACTTTATGTCCATTTTCAGTTTTTAGACTACTCTTTTCCTTCTGATGAAGTGTAGACTGTGCTGGGGAGCTGTATTTATATGCATTTCTGTTTCTGTTTATGTGCATGAGTGTTCATACAACTTCCACAAAAATACAAATCTTCTTTGGTAGCAGTCCAGATTGAGAAACTACAGATTCATTAACTTGGTTTAAAAAACAAAATACACGAATGAGAAGAAATTTGTTTTTAAAATCCGTATTTTTAAAAATCTCTGTTTCTTGTGTATATATTTACTATTTCTGGATGAGACTGGAATTAGTGCTGATGTGTCATGATGATTACACATGGTTAGTTCTTTAGCACTTTACAACTAAATATAGTTATTCGCTATTCTAGAAACCATAACTAGCAGAAAATGTGTGACTAATGTTTACAATTAATTAGTAACTATTTCAAAGCCATTGACATCTTCTTTACTCCCATCTTCCATTCTTTCCATTCTTTTTGTGTTTTTACAGTACTGGAGATTAAATCCTAAGCTTTTGCCTAAGATATATCTCCATCCCTTTTTATTTCTGTATTTTGAGACAGGGTCTGGCAAAGTCACTAAGTTGCCCAGGCTGCTCTCCATCTTGTGATCTTCTTGCCTCAACCTTCCAGAGTCCAGGAAAAAGATGTGTGCCACGCTGAGCTGACATTGACTTTCTGTGTTGCCTCTATATAAGAAGAATAATTCTTTCAGTTAAATGATTATAAAAGACACAGAAGGCATGCAGGTATCTGTAAGAAATTTGTGTTTGTGGATTAAAAGGATTTTCTCTGTGGGATTCTCTCTAAATATTTGGCACATATGAGTTTATTGATATAGTGATAATTTTAGGTATTATAAATACAACTTTAAATTGCCATGGGTTATATGGGGAAAATCATTTCTTTTATAATTCTGTTTCAGTCTTTCATGAGTAATTTTTTGGAACTAAGATGTATTTAACATCATCTGATATCTGCTAATCTCCCTTTCTATAAAAGATAGACATTTGTTACAGATCTTTCTTCAATATTTTAGTGTTTTCATTCTCTTAGTTTTATGCTTCACCTTAGAGGCAAGTTATTTTTGTTTTTTATTAATTAGAGTGATGTAAATTGTTGTAACTAAAGAGTTTACCTTTCTATGAAAAACAATGATACAGTGTACAAAACATATTGAGCAACAGGTTTCAAGCACTAACAAATAGACTGATCATGTTTGTGATACTTGAAAGAAGGAAAACACAGGAGGATAGCACTATCATCCCTTTAAGTTTCTGCCTTAAAACTGTTCTACCAAGGTTCATGGAGACAGACCAAACTGCTGCACTGTAGTCTCATGGAGCAAAGAATTCAAATAGTGTGGTCTCAGGCAGCTCCTGTGCCAAGAACGTTGAGGCCAATTTTTCTAAAAAGAAAGAATTGCAAGTGAAAGAGAGTCTGTGGGGAAAGTTGTGACAGGTACTCAGCCAAGCTCTAGGGTATTCTTGCTCAGATATTAACCCAAAAATCCATTGTAAAAATCACCTGTAATAGAACTGAACAATGAATAACAATGGAAAGTTGAGTAGTGTGGGAACACATTAGATTAATGATCCAGCCAGAATGTAGAAACCTGGCTGAGTTCCTTGTAAGATCCGAGAAAGGACAACACTTTGAAGTAAATACCTCACCATAAAGTATTTGCTGCAATCTGAGTCTAATGTGTAAACCAAGGGAGGCTTCCCATAACAAAGAAGAGAATAAAGCTTGACAGAACCAAAAGATTCTCCAGGAATTTCTTTCCATACCCAACCTTGCTTGAGTGCTTCCTTCAGGGATTACACTTTCATTTCTTTTCAATTTGCTACTGCTCATTAGCTTTTCAAAGCATCCACTTTTTTTTTTATCAGAAAGAAATGCATGAAGCAAAAAATTCCTTTTTAAACTCATGGTTTATTCCACTGATTTCTCCTACATTTTGTTTCCTGCAGAGTCAAGCATAGCAAACACACACACACACACACACACACACACACACACACACATTCCATGCCTCAATTTCAATCTGGATGTATCCTACTCACATTGCTGAAGTTGGTCCTAGCAATGAGAAAGCCAAGTATACCTGCCACTTCTCACTGTAGTTGATTTCTCAACTTTACTTGAGTTAATTTGTTTAGGATACATTTTTTTTTTTTTGCCAGTGAAATATATAACACTACCTTCCAACATTTTTAGCCTATATTTTCAATTTTTATTGGTGCACTTTCTCTGATTTTTCACAGAAAGTAAATATTACTCAATATTTTGCCTTAAGTATTTTTCCTATTCTTTTTCCATCGCATACTTTCTGTCTGGATTCTGTCCTGCATCTAAGGCACTGGACATACCATCTCCACACTGTTGACTCCAATTTGTGCCCCCAGGGCTTTTCTTAATTGTTTCTTTAATATCTTAACATGTACTTAACACCACATCTCTCAAATCGTTCTTTAATTTTATATTTCTCTCAAGGAATTATACAACTATATTCCTAGTGATTAAGTAAGAAACTTACAGATATTTCTTTGTATCTTTTCCTCCTTAACCCCCAACTGCCAAACAATGACAAACACCTGCCCAATCTAAATTTGAAGGCTTAAAAGAATATTTCCCCCTCTTTATCTCATTTCCACTTTGTTTTGTTTTTTGTTTTTGTTTTTTGTACCTGGGATCGAACGCAGGACCTTGTGCTTGTGAGGTGGGCAATGGCCCCACTGAGCTAAATCCCTGGCCCTCATTTACACTATTTTAAAATATCATTTTCCTCACATTAACATAGATAAAAAGTTGTCTTCCAACTCACTATGTCTATTCTGTGTTGATATAAACTAATAAGTCTGCACTAAAGGAAATAAAAAAAATAGTTTATTGGGAGATCCACATGAGTGACTATGGCCTGGGAACACAGATTCAAGTTGATCTGAATTACATCTTCTACTGTCAAGTTGCATGAAGTTTTGTAGTTACACAACAAAAGAAACTCATAAATCAGTATATTTACCAATTACAATGGTGGAAGCATGTTACAGGCAGCTATAATAAATTGTTTAAATCTCTTCTGTCAGTTTTACAGGTTATCGGATTGCATTGCTAGCTTTGTCATAGTGCCTTCACTATCCAAAAAGGTCTGTGATACATCCTGGGAAGTTTATGTATCAGTTACAAGAATGTTAGATCAGATACGAGATGAGATGTAAGGTATATGGCCAGGAAAGTGCTTGAAACAATGCAAGGTCATTTTGGCTTTTGACTGTCAATGCTCCATCTCTCCATATTCATTATGTTCTACTTAATTCAAAACAAGAAGCCTGCAGGATCTTTAGATGCAAATTTTCTGAAGAACTTCAGTTCATATGGGTATTTTCACATTCTCCAAACAAACTAAATGAATACTTCTAAAAATAAGCATGCATACTTATTAAGTCTACTTCATTTAGTGCAATTTAAAGACATTCTGAATTTTCTTTTTCCTTAATGTTATTGTTCTTTGATCTGGAGCATACATTTTTCTGTCTACTTTGGACTATTTTCCCAAGACTTACTGTATCTACTACAAGACCCTGTATTCAGTAGCATTACACAGATATGGTGCTGTAAGTAACTGCATTTTGTCTTATTTACTAATATAAAAGAGTAAAGAAAATGCAACTGTCCTTTGATGCGTGCTTCACAGAGTCTGAAAATTATTTTATGATTATTTGTAATAAATACTCAAGAGAATAAATGGTTAAAAGGCAGTAATTAGATTTTTGTCCTGTGATTATATTTCTGTAATGAAACAGGTGAGCTTGGTACGTGATAGTTCACTAGCTCATTGCTGAAGTGTGTAAAAGTAGAAAAATGACATTGAATTATGTGCACAGAAGAACGAAAGTTGATGGGCAGTAGATTGGCCCAATTTTGGCACTTTTATTTGCTTATAATACACATTCCTTATCTTGTACTACTTTAGATTCATGTAACATTTCCCAAAATAGAGGATGATGGACAAAATTGAGTAAAGGATTGAGTATTTAATAATAACCTTTTGAAGTATGATTTTCTACATGACTATTTTATAAATGCACAAAGTAAGCTTCAAAGAACTTGAAGTACTAGCCCAAGGTCAAATACTTAGTAGAACCAAAGTTATGGTTAAAACCAAGTGTGCATTTTATGGCCATAACACTTAAATGTCCACTTTTCAAAAGCAAGCATTATCTTGTTGCCTTTCCAATTGTAGAGTTGAATTTTATCTTGAAACAATGTTGTGGGACTGTATGATTCAAAATTCAATTACTCCCCTAGCCTCTGTTGTGTTTAAAAATTAATGGTTAAAATGTGCTTGTTAGTTCTGGGATAGTAGATAAAATCTGTAGCAAAACAAAGTTCCTAAGTAGATTATTCAACCCCTTGTTTGTCCGGAAAACGAATGTTCTGGACCCACTGTCGGTAGAAGAATCCATCAGTGTGTCTGCTGACCATCAGTAGTGACAGTCAACCACTAACCTTTGTTCCTTTTTTTCATACATCTACATGTTAAACTCCCCCTCAACCCCCTATAAAACAGCCTCGGACTCTGAGCGAGTTGCCTCTCTTAGCTAATTTGCTTTGGGAGTGCCGTCTGGCCAGACTAATAAAGGTCTGTTTTATTTTCCAACTTGTCCAGTGTGTTCCTTCCCGGGTGTTCGTCGCTGCAGCCAGCTCCTCGGAGCGTTTGGTAAGGCCCTCGGTCTTACAATGTAAATCTATCATATACTTATTTGTTCTTAACTGCTCCATTCTTTATATTCATTGTGTTTATTTAGAAACAAAGTAAGTTTTATTTTG
>NW_004624730.1:41972191-41985165 GCF_000247695.1 Heterocephalus glaber | reverse complement strand
ACCACATATACGAATGTTTTGTACAGAAGGCAATGCCTTTATAGATGTGACGAATGCTTTCTTCCCAGCAACTATAAATAGATGTACAAGAACCAATAATTTGTCAGAGGCAGAATCATTCAATGCTAAAAAAGCCACAATTAAAATGAAAGTACTAGGACTGGGTCAGGGTGAACTCATAAAACTGATATTATAAAAATGAACGACAATGTACTTAGAATTTAAAAAGATTATGAAGCTACAGTTCAGAGAAAATTATATTCATGGACTTTAAGCAGAAAGAAAGATGCATAACATAATTAATAATATGAGATTTATATTTTCTCATAGGTCTTTTATGACATAACATATTCTATATTGTAATGTGTATAAGCACATATTCCTTTTAAAATTGAGAATGCAAATTCTTTGAGCAACAGATACTTAGGTGTTACTTCAAAAGTAAAATTAGCATAATTTTGAAACAGCTTATTCTTTAACAAAAATTTGTTCTACATCTATTATAAAGTTGCATGAAATATTGTATATTAAAGGACATTCAATATGTTACTTTTTGTAATGACAGATGGTTATATTTTACATGGACAGAAATATATTGTGAAAAAGAGAATACTAAATAAATTGTAATACCTAAATATGAGTATAACTATTCAGCTACTAAAATATGAGAACTCTCTTTCTTCCTCCATTTTTAGTGGAAATGATATCAAATATATATGATTGAATGTTTTAAAAGAAAAACATTGGACAAATTAATGTTAAGGAATTAATTTGAAGAAAGAGTATTTACTCTATACCAGAAGTTCAGAGATCTTTGCTTAGCAGTGTGAGCATTGAGATTTAATAGGTCAGTGTGATGAGCTGTCTGCCTTATTAATTATGCCATGCTGGACTGGCTGTCTGTGATTGAGACTCATGATGGACATAGAGAAGATTACTCTCAAAAGTTAATAAACTTTGCATGTTCAATTCCTCTCCTGCCTCCATGTAGTGAACATTTGCACCTCTGGTTTGTGCTCCAGCTGTACCAGAAGAAGGAAGGGCAAAACTTGCCTTAAAATAGGGCCCCTCTGCTCAGCCATTTTGCTGGTTGTTGGCCTTTCCTCCTATTATAGATAGATGAGCTAGACAGAAATATTATAGGCAGTCAGATAGGGATATTCCTTGAGAAGGCCAGGACAAAGGGGAAACAAACCACAGCACCATATCAATTCGACTTCTTGGCTGTATGCACAGAAAGGGACAGACCAACCTAAGCCAAGGGGATTTGCTCGAAGCTTATTGGAGGCTCTTGGTATTGTAGATAGCTAAGTTAGTTATAAATATTATAGCTGGTTATACAAGGCTGGGCCTTCCACATGGAGGACAATTGTGGCCCAAGGCACATTCACTGAAGGCCAGAATTGCAAAAGGAGAGAATCTACACACCCTTGTGCTTCCCCTGGGGATAAATAGCAGTGATTAATATTGTAAATAGATATCAATCACATGGGTAGGGGGTCAAGGTCTTAACCAAGCCTCTCCAGGAAATATCCCTCACCCCTGCCCTTACTAAAAATCCTTGTATACTTGCTACATGACTTGCTTCCTAATTGGACTACCATTACCTAAGTGACTATACTTGTAACCTTATTGGATGTTCATGGTTGTAGCCCATTTTACACCCATGTGGGCTTCATCCTATAAAACTTTTCTGTAAAGTGGGGTCTCTGCCTACCTATTCAGGACCCCTCCTGCTCCTCAGGAGCTTTCCTATCAATAAATATCTTCCTACTTTAAAAATAAATTTAAAAAAATAAAATTGAAGTATTTCAAATAAATTATGTATCTATATTCATAGGGGTGGCCATGGTTGCAGGAATAGGATAGATTGGTAGATTAAATAACAAATATTCTTTAAACAATGTAAGACCAAGGGCCTTACCAAATGCTCTGAGGAGCTGAATGCAGTGAAGAACACCCAGGAGGGAACACACCAGACAAGTCGGAAAAGTAAAACAGACCTTTATTAGTCTGGCCAGACGGCACCCTCCAAGCAAACAACCTTAGAGAGAGCCCCTAGCTCAGGGGGTTGGGAGGTTTTATAGGGGCTGCAGGGGTGCTTAGCAAGCAGAACTACAGAAGTGGAATTTTTGTGGTTAGGGTATGGTTGGGGGGGGTTGCAGATGTTCTTTTCTTAGCAAACATGATGTTCCTTACACAGAAACAATGGTACATTCCATGGTGTCTTAACAGATAAATAAGTACATTCCGGGAACTCTGTGTCCTTTAGTGAACCCAAAACCCACAGAGACAAGATGCAGGGCCTGTAACAAGATGGTATTACTTGTGCTAAGTCTCATCTGGGTCTTATAAACAACATTTTGTACATTTGTTTTTTATGTATACATTTTTTGCTGTTCAAAAATAGTAATATATTTAAACAAATAAATGTTTAGAAAAATAATTTGGCTGTATAATAGTGAATAAACATTTGTGTTACTGTCGATAATTTTATGAAAACATCAAAGTTGAGTCAAGAAAACAATACTTTATTACACTAGAAAACAGAAGTTGGAGCAATGCTTAAATCTCACATACACGTCCCCCTCTAGAAATAGTGTACAGATTTGATGTTTGTACAATCAGTTTTGTCAATCTTTTTGTGAATCTATAATCATTTTGTTAAAATATTTTAATCAATAGAAAAAGATGACTCATTCATTTTAAAACTCTTAGCACTTGATATAGAAGATACAGAAAAATGCTCTTTTATCTCCAGATTATTCCTATCAGCTTGATGTTATTTTTTTATTCCTCATGACAGTAACTACGAAAAAAAAGAAAAGAAAATTATGTAGCAATGTATCTTTAAATCAATATGCACCTAACATAAATACAAAAGAAAGAGAGCAGATAGAGTCCAACAGCACATTTAATAATAATAAAAATACAGCATGATTATGTAGAATTTGCTCCTAGGATGCAAGAATGGTTTTATGTTAACATAGTAAAGCAAAAGAAGAAGGCATTTCATTGATGCAAAAAAAAATTCAGTAAGTGGGAATCTTGTCTCAGTTCACAATAGTGGCAAGGGGCAAAAGGATGAAAGAAAGAATTGCTCCAGTCAATGTCCAATCCATACTCCAAGAGGGCCCAGAGGGGCTGCCATTAACAGACACTCCTCAGCATGAGAAAGTCTCAAATGACAGCCCCTATTTGAAGCCTCTGTGACCTTTTATTGATAGAATCAGGAAGCAAGGATAAAAGAAAAAAGATGGGCATCTATACAAGAATTCATGTAAGGGACAGAGGAAGGACAGGGGAAGGTCAGGATTGTCTGTTTAATGACTGACCTTGAACTAATCTAAATGATAAATCCGAGTACAAGGAGGACAAAGGCCGGAGCATTCATTCCTTTAGGCAATGTGCTTTGTTCCTACTTGCACTTGTGGACCTGTAGGCTGCCTTTTAATCTTTAACTATGCATTCTGGGAGGTTTTGGGCTTGTGGCTCCAAAAGTCCCTTACCTCTGCTTATGCATCTCATACATACCTCTGGCCAACACCACCACACTTATTAATGTAGAAGAAAGACTATATAATTATTTTTGGCATAATGCAATATATGCAAGAGATAAGTAATTTTTGTTCTCGTTCTATCTTCTTCAATTTTATCTTTAACCAAGTGCATATATAATATACATAGCTGAAGAATAAAATACACAGCACAAATATATGCACAAAAGAAATTAGAGAGAAATATATAAAAATTAACCATTCTATAAACACAGTTTTCAATTGTTAATATTTTAATATTAATCCATTCTAGAGTGTTAATATTGTTTCTGGTTATAGCTATACAATCTAAAGCCTTACTATAAAATTTATTCTAGAGAACTTATGTTCTCAAACACAATAACTCTTGCACTGCAGCATGATATTTCAAAGAAGATATAGAAAAATGCTCTTTTATCTCCAGATTACTGTTATCAATTTGATGGTATTTTTTTATTCCTCATGTCAGTAAGTATGAAGCATGGTTGTTAAGTACATAGATTTTCATACCAGAAAAACAAGGCTGCAAATACTACCTAGCATAACTAAATCTCATTTTTTGTGTTTATAAAATGACCATCATAATATATCACATAACTAGGATGGGATAATTAGTAAGCATAATTTTTTTAAATTCTTTACACATAACAAATAGTCAATAAATGCATCATGACTGATATTAGGATTACTTTATAGGAACAAATACTACTACTAGAAATTGAGATTTTTTAAAAAAGATTTCTACAAAGTAATATTAATGTGAAAACTTTACTTTGGTTCATTTTATTTATGTGATCATTCCTTTAGAGAGATCAGGCTTGGGTCATGTGAGATTCTAATCTTAATACCCCTTGATTGTACAAAGGATTCCCCCAAATTAAGAAACATTTTTCCCTTGATTCCACTGAAGGGAATTGTGGTAATTATCAAGTGTTCAGATTATAATTATGTCAGAACAATGTCATGCTCAGGTGAAAGCAATGAAGACAAACACACTTGGTTTTAGCCAAAAGGCCGAGAAGCTATCAATGAGGACAAATAAATAATACTGTAGATGATGTAAGAAATACCAAAATGATTGCAACAACTTAGTCTGTAATTGTTCTTCCCTTTCCTGATAATAATCTTAATGTTGAAGCAGATATTAATTTGAACTAATTTAGTTTTTATTTCAAATATAATAATAGAAAATATCAATGTCAAAACTAAAATATTACAGATTGAAGAAAAAATCAAAATATGTAATATGTTATGCCATGATTTGGCATTTCTTTGTTTAGAAATCTGATTGTTTTGCCAAAGGATATACCTGTTTTATTTCATTCTAAACAGATTATCAATAATAATTCCATTAATCTGTAATTATTCACAAATGAGAGTATCCTTTTTTGTTATTTTGTGTACTAGGGATTGATCTCAGTGTCTCCACACTGAGCCACATTCCCTTTTATTTCTTCTTGAGACAAGACCTTCTTCAGCCACTAAATTACTCAGTCTGGACTTGAACTTTTCATTCTTTCATCATCTTGGCTCAGCCTCTCAGAGTTCAGGACATTCTTGGCTAAGAATAACTATTTCTAAGATATCTTTATTAAATTCTTTCTTTATATGACTTTTATAAAAGAACATCCAGTTATTTTATTTTTTGATCTTTAATTTCAAAGTAAATTAGCACATAAAAATTACTTTCTCTGCTTGTTTAGTATATGACTTCTAATGTTTAACTTATTTTCTAGATTTATATTTATTTCTCATCAGTGAACAACTCATTATATCTCCTTGTGAATAATTTATTTCCAGTCTAATTAATGTGTTTTTTTAAGAAGTAAAAGTATTTTATGATTAATTTTAAACAGTTTTATTCCATAATATGTCATAATAGATCATAGGTAAATTTATTCCCAGTAATAATCAGCAATTGAAGTAATTTCTTCAACACTGAAAAGGAGACGATAGCACCTGTAGCTCATTCTATGATAAAATGTATTAGTAAATAGAAATATAATTATCAAATAATGAATATTAATTTTTCCAATAATGTCATGAGTTTAAAAATAGGTCATAATTAACATTAATGTTATTTTTGGCTCCATTTATAAATTTTTAAGATTCCATAATATTTTTTCTAAAGAAAGTAATGACTTTTGATTTTGGAAATATGATCCATTCAGCAACTTCTTCAATAACCATGAAGAAGTCAGTAAAGCAACTATTTAATTATATAAAAAGATTCCTTGGTGGAAATTCCTTTCTGTCTCAGGTAAGAAATATTTCTGCTGAAAATTCAGATGACTGATAATTTTATTGGTGCTGCAATTATCCAAAACTTTAATTTTTTGACCTGGCATATGGAAGATAAGGCATGCCAAACTATTAATTAAAATAAGGAAATTTTGGAAAACTGAGAACTAATGAACACATTCTGTACTACTCTATTCATTTCCTAAAATATTAAGAACAGCAGCATATAATATAAAGACAAACAAAAAATCATATAGGAAAACACATGAAAAAGGAAATAAATATAGTAAAAAATAACAAGCTGAAATTCATGGAAATGAAATATGGATGTTCTTTTGAAAACACATATGCATTTCTTTAAAAATTTACTAGGTCAAGTGCAATAATAGCCAAATATATTTTGACCATTTCTAATGGTGTTGGTAAAAGTACTAGTTAAGTTTAGAAAATGTTTTTATATAGTATTGATCTAGGGAAATAGATGCAACTCCCAACTTGCTAGATATTCGATATGCCAAGTTTATGTTCCCCACAATCTAAGAATGAATTATAAGAAACAATGGAGGTTAAGAGTAGGAAATATTTATTGAGGAAAAGATAGCTCCTGCCTGAGAGGGACAGGAGGGGACCCAGAAAGTAGATTGTCATGGACTCAAATTACAGAGGAGGCTTTATAAAGCAAAATCATGAGGTGGGTACAAGGTGGGACAAAGCTGTGATCAATGAGTAAGATTGCAGGTATAGTTCCTTCGATAATATTAATCCAATGGGGAAGCAAATCACATGGCAAGTGTACATGGAAAGAACAAGAACCTTTCCTGGAAGGGATGGGCCAGTAGTTCTTGGTCATCCACCCAAAGTATAATTCTCATACTATGCTCAACTATTCTAACTTTAATTTTTAAACATTAAGACAATCATTCTATTGAAAAAGATGACACTTATGCACAAAATTCCTTGGCTTTCACCAATTTAAAAATTACCTCTCTCAACAGCTCTACTTGGATCTAATCATTAATTTTCTCCCCTCCACCTCAAGCCCACATGTATCTTTCTATATTGAAATAGATATTAAATCCTATCTCTCTAATCCTTCCACTGCTTTACATCTTTATATCTGATATTTAAACTCAGGCCACTATAAGATTTTCCATTTTTTTGTATCAGGCTTTTAATCCATGTCTTCCATTCTAGTCAATTTATGTCAAATTAATTCTCCATGCTGTCTTTAGGCTATTGTTCCGAACATTAATGTAATAAGGTCACTCCCACTAAACTCCCTTAAGTAGCCATTATCAGAAAATAAATTTGAGTTCCCTAAATATTCATTGACAGGACAACTTCCTGAGCTCCTAAAGTCTGTGGGATCGATTCCAAGCTCTCCTCATCTAGTGTTTGAGCTATCAGCAGAAGCCTATGCTTACTCTCTGACATCATCTTCTCTCCCCTTCACTTTATTATATCAAAGAATAATTTTAATGAGCCTTTACTTAATACAAGTTATTTTTTTTTCAAAGTATGGGTTTCCTCTTTAATAGAAATCACTATTTTAACAATTTTGTCCATGCCATCTATGCTGAAGCTGATTGGTAATTCACCACTTTATGTTTTCATTTTGAAGAAATACTTGCCTACATGTTTTCTTGTTCCTTTGATCATTTACTCGTTTGTCATGCTTGTAGCTTGAGAACTCAAATTTAATCTTTCATTCAGATTTTTAAAAGTATTCTTTTAAGTATGAGAATATTTTTAGAATATGTTTAGAAATATGAATATGTTTGGAAATGTTGGGTTTTTTCCCTTTGGTGTTCTAATATTTGACCAATTTTTGGAAATGGTAAATGTATACTTTTTAAAAAATTGCAATATTCTTATAAAATGCCGATATTTAGTTGTAACAACTAATTCAACATTAACTTTTTACTCACATTAGCTATGTGCTTATTTTCACTTTCATTTTTAAAAATTATTTTCACATGACTGAGATACATTAAATTAAAGCCTTTGGGGGGTTGTTCATTTGTTTATTTTTTCCAGTACTGAAGATTGAATTCAGGACTTTCCACTTGCCTGGCAGGCTTGGTACCACTGAACTACATTGCTAGCCCTGAGTTATGTTAAATTATACTATAATAGAATCATACACATCACAATCACACACATACATTTCCTGACAGTCTTCACTTTGAACAATGATTGGAAATTTTTTAAATTAGAATATAAATTGAAATGGCACTACATAATCTTATTAGTCAGTGGGACAAATTTATATATTTATAATACCTTCAAATACTTTTTGAAAGCACTAAAAACTCTGTCAGTTACAAATAGACAGGGAGAAGAGAAATAATACAACTAATATTCTTTCACTATAACAATCTCTAAATATGAGAAATATTGAAAATTAAGTATTTAATTTCTGCATATAAAAACTTGTGAGAGGTAGTTTGACGATACCAGACCTCCTCTCCTTGTATAATTTGTGATATGAAGTACTGTCTATGTTGTGCAGATTGTCATATTCTTTTGTTAAGTTTAGATCTTCATTCAACATTTGCCCCATTGCACATTTAATGTCATAGCATATCTTCAAATTCCTTAGTGCAAATATTTTTGTCAATATCAGTTTCTCTGGAACATTTTCATTATTTTTATCATACTATTACCTCATCTGTATGAATTTTGCTCTACACTGAACTCCTTAATCTGTGCATCTATCTAGTATCTTAAGCAGTGGTAATTTTAACCTATCCATAAATAGCTATTTCTCAAATCACTCAATACTTGATTCAGATTTCTTCTCTAATATCATCACTTTTCATCTGAATTTTAAATTTAGAGATCAATTCTCTCTTTACATTTTCCAGGTTTATAAAATGTCTCATAGATTTATTACTGGAAGACAAGGAGGCAACAAAACTATGCATTTCACTGTCTGTGTATGAAAGGACAACAAATACATAGTAGCAAATCACCAAAAGTGATTGGCCATTGGTTAAGATAATCCTTTGTAGTTAGTATTTTGTGGACAGAAGTAGGAACACGGAATTTTGAACTTCATGGTAACAAAGTCGAACCATTATTGAACAACTGGTCCTATTTAACTGGATATCAGGACTGTATAATGAACACTGTACATAAATCCATACTTACATAAATATATACCAAGTGTTCATGGCATCCTTATCTGTCAGAATTAATTTTGTTCAGGTGGGCCAGAGCAGCATGGTTGCAGGCAGGTCCTAGCCAGGGCCCCATCCTGACCCTAGCCACTTGGGCTCACAGGTCCAGCCAAAAGCCCACCTGGAAAAGAACTGTACAGGTACAGAAGCAACAGCCAGAGGCCCACCCTGATACCATTGCTAAGTCCATGCAGACCCCAGCCAGATGCCTGCTGAGACACCAGCAACTGGGGTGCACAGCCCAGTGGCAAAGAACCTCCAAGACAACAGCTACATAGAGGGGCAGGCCCAAGCCAGAGGTACACCCAGATATAATCCCAAGTGTATACAGGCCCCAGGCAGAGCTCAGCCTGGACAACAGGGTAGCTAAGGGATCCAGAAGGTGACCATTCTGAACCCAGGAACTGGCACAGGGGTAGGCAGCAGAGAAAAGGGTCATGGTGACTCGCTGAGAATAAAAGACCACTGGTTGAGGAAAAAGTCCTCTCAAGAAATTTACACCAGGCTGCATCTTTTGAAATGAAAATACATGTAAACATGTCTCAAAAACAGATTTTGGATCACCTAAGGCAACCTCAAGGGGCAACAAGATGGAACAATCTGATACTCAACCACCTGGACTACATGAACTGGCAACAGCAGAGGATCTGGAAAGGTGAAATCAGAAATAATTTCTCAGATAACAACAGAGATTGTGTCTATACTGCAAAACATGATTCATAAATCTAGAGCAGACATAGATTAAAAAAAAATAGAGGAGCTGAGGAACATGATGGAATCCCAACATAGGAAACAAATGGAATTCATAAAAGAGATACAAACAGATTACCAGAAGATTAAAAACCCCATTGAATGTATGCACACCAGAATGAGCCAGTGTGAGGACAGAATCTCAGATATAGAAGACAGGATTGCAATTAATGACTAGGAAAAGAAAAATTTCTTAAAAATACTAAGGGACCATGAGAAATCAATCCAGCAGTTGCTAGATGATGCAAAGAAGAAAAACATCAGACTGATCAGAGTCAGTGAAGAAATAGGACAGAGTGCAAAAGACATAAAAAATCATTTCACAGATGTAATGGCAGAAAACTTCCCCAGCAAGGGAAAAGGACTTGACATGCAGATAAGTAAGGCAAATGTGACTCCAACTAGCCATGACCAAAACAATATATACCTAGACATATAATAGTTAAGATTCCAGAAACCCAACAGAAGAACAAAATTCTACAAGCAGTTAGAGAAAAGAAACAAATCACATAGAAAGGAAAGCCCATCAGAAGCACAGCAGATGTTTCAACACAAATACTCTAGGCAAGTAGAACTTGGAGTAACATATTTCAAGCCCTAAAGGAACAGAAAAAAAAAAACCCACACCAAAGCAGATTGATGTACCCTACAAAATTATCTTTCACAATTGATGGAGAAATAAGATACTTCAATGAAAATGAGCACCTGAGGAATGTCATGAATACCAAACCAGCACTCCAAAACATTTAAAGCAATATCCTAGGAAAACACAATGAGGATCACAGCTGGAAGGAAGCCAGGCAGAATGAATCCATCAGACATGACAAGAAATTAAATGTGAAGTTGGACAATTCAACAAAGAGAAGTAGTCATGACAAGGATAACTCAATACATATCAGTTTCAACCATTAATGTTCATGGACTCAATTCACCAATCAAAAGGAATAGACTGTTAGAATGGATCAAGAAGCAACATCCAACAATATGCTGCACACAAGAAGTACACTTAATTCAAAAAGAAATTCATAGACTGAAAGTTAAAGGGTGGAAAACAATACTCCACTCAACAGAACCCCCCTTCCCCCCAAAAAAAACAGAAGTAGCTATCTTTTTTGAAGATCAAATAGATTTCAAACCAACACTGATTAAGAGAGACAAAGAAGGACATCACATCCTTGTAAAGGGAAAAACCCAAGAGGAAGAGATGACAATCATAAATACATATAAACCACATACTAGTTTGCCCAACTATATAAAACAAATACTAATGAACACAAAAAATCAAATAAGCACTAATACAATAGCAGTGGGCAAACTCAATACCACTGTCTCAAAAATAGATCAACTAGACAGAAAATAAACAACAAAATAATAGAATTCAATCAAACTCTTGAACAAATGTACTTACAAGATGTGTACAGAGTTTTCCCCACTACAAAATCAGAATACACATTCTTTTTGTCTACACACAGTTCATTCTCCAAAATAGAACTCATACTTGCTCATAGAACACGTTTAGGTAAATGCAAAGGAATTGAATTTATCCCCTGTATATTGTTAGACCATAGTATGATGAAATTGGAGATCAATACCAAAAGAAAGCACAAGAATTTAGTAAACACAGGGAAACTGAACAACACACATCTGCATAACCAGTGGGCCACAGAGGAAATTAAAGAAATCAGACAGTTTCTACAATTAAATGACAATGTCAATACAACATATTGGAATCTATGGGATGCCATGAAAGCAGTCGTACAAGGGAAATTCATAGCAGTGAATACTCATTTTAGGTAAACAGAGAGAGCCCAATTAAACAACCTGATGCTGAACCTCAAGCTTCTAGATAAAGAAGTGCAGGACAACCCCAAAGCTCATACAAGGGAGGAAATTATAAAGATCAGAGCAGAAATCAGTGCAATGGAGACTAAGAGAAGATACAAAAAATCAATGAAGCCAATAGTTGGTTCTTCAAAAGAATAAACAAAATTGACAAACTCTTGACCAACATTGTCAAGAAAAGGAAAGAAAGGGCCCAAATCCATGCAATTAAGAATGAAAAGGGTGAAATTGCAACGGACCCAGCAGAAATCCAGAGGATCATCAATACCTACTTTGAGAACCTATATGCCAATAAGATGGAAAACACAGAAGAAATCGACAGATTCCTAGATATGTATGAATTAACAAAGTTGAACAAACAAGACCTAAAAATTCTAAACAACCCAATATCAATCAAGGAAATCAAAAACATAATAAAACATTTACCAACTAGGAAATGCACAGGTCTTGGTGACTTCACTGCTCAATTTTACAAGACATTTAGAGAGGAACTATTGCCACTACTGTCTAAACTCTCTAGTGAAATTGAAAGGGAACCAATACTCCCAAATTCATTCCTGAAAGCAACACTTTGATCCCTAAAGCAGAGAAAGACCCAAATAATAAAGAGAACTATAGGCCAATCTAACTAATTAACATAGATGCAAAAATCCTTAATAAGATACTGGCAAATAGAATACAGAAGATCATCAAGAAGATCATACACCCTGACCAAGTGGGATTCATCCCAGGAATGCATGGATGGTTCAACACATGAAAAACAATAGATATAGTATACTGTATTAATAGAGCCAAGGACAAAAATGATATGATCATCTCAGATGCAGAAAAAGCATTTGACAAATTCCAACATACATTAATGATAAAAACCCTACAAAAAATTGGACTAGATGGTCTCCGCCTCAATCTGATAAAAGCCATCTATGAAAACCCAACAGCCAATATCATACTAAATGGTCAAAAACTGAAATCTTTCACACTAAAATCAGGAATAAGACAAGAATGTCCACTATCACCACTCCTGTTCAATATAATTTTGGAAACATTAACCACAGCAACTACACAACAGAAAGAAATAAAAGGAATAAAAATAGGAAATGAAGAAGCCAACTTGTCATTATTTAGAGATTACATGGTGCTCTTTATAGAAGTCCCCAAGAACTCCATCAAAAGTCTTCTAGATTTAAAAACCAAATTGAGTGGAGTAGCTGGATACAAGGTCAACACACAAAGATCAATAGCTTTTTTATACATGAACAACAGGCTCATTGAAAAAGGAACTGGAAAAACACCTTCCTTCATAATAACATTCAAACTACTGAAATACCTAGGAATCAACTCAACAAAATAAATCAAAGGCCTCTACTCTGTAAACTATAGCACTCTGAAGAGAGAGATTGAAGGTGATATCAAAAAATGAAAA
>NW_004624730.1:41942057-41952515 GCF_000247695.1 Heterocephalus glaber | reverse complement strand
TATGTATTTATGATTGTCATCTCTTCCTCTTGGATTGTTCCCTTCACAAGGATGTAGTGACCATCTTTGTCTCTCTTAATTAGTTTTGTTTGAAATCAACTTTGTCTGCAAATAAGATTGCTACTCCTGCTTTTGTCCAGGTTCCTGTTACATGGAGAATTGTTTTCCATCCTTTTACTTTCAGTCTATGAATTTATTTGTGAGTTAGATGTGTTTCTTGTATATAGCATATTGTTGGATTTTGCTTCTTAATCCATTCTGCCAGTCTATTTCTTTTAGTTGGTGGGTTGAGACTATTAACATTGATGGTTATAATGATATTGTCTCATCCTTGTCATAATGTTTTACTGTTGTTGACCCTTTTTTAAAATTTTTCCCTCTTTCCATTTACTTTCTAGCCTTGCTTGGTGTCTTCCCTCTGTTGGGCCTCATGGAGTTGTGACCTTCATTGACTTTTTTCTAGGATATTGTTTAGAATTATCTGGAGTTCTGGTTTGGTATTCATGAAATTTCTCCGGTGTTCTTTGTCCTACAATATCTAATTTCTCCATCAATTTTGAAAGATAATTTTGCAGGATACAACAGTCTAGGTTGGAAATTATTCTCTTTTAGGGCTTAAAATAGTTCACTCTAGACTATCTTTGACTTGAGTGTTTGTGTTTAGAAGTCTGCTGTGATTCTGATGGGCTTTCCTTTGAAGGTGATTTGTCTCTTTTCTCTAACTGCTTGTCGGATTTTGTTGTCCTGTTGAGTTTCTGGGATCTTGACTATTATATGTCTAGGTGTACATTTTTGTTTGATTGTGGCTACTTGGAGTTCTATATGCATCACTTATCTGGATGTCCAATTCTTTACCTCTGGGAAGTTTTCAACTATTACTTCTGTGAACAGTTTTGTTTTGTTTTTTTATATCAACTGTACTTCTGTTTTTTCATGGACTCCTATCATTCTTATGTTATTCTTCTTTGCATCATATAGCAGCTACTGGATTGCTTTCTCATGGTCCCTTACTTTTTAAAAGAAATCTCTGTTTTCATGGTAACTAACTGCATACCTGTCATCTATATCTGATACTCTATCTTCATATTCCCTTTATCTACTGTGAATGCTTTCAATGGAGTTTTAAATCTCCTGGATATCTGTTTGAATCTGTTTCATGGATTCTATTTCTTTCTTATGCTGGGCATTCTTGGCTTCCAGCATGGTTCTGAGCTCATCTAATTTTTTTTATCTGTTTCTGTTCTAGAGACTCTAATCATGTCTTTCACTCTGCTCACCATCTCTGTAGTTATCTGGGAAATTATTTCAGTTTTCAGTTTTTCTAGACCCTCATCCATCTGTTTTGTTACTTTCTGTGCTATCAGTTCAGGGTGTCCAGCTGGTTGATTATCATATTTTTCCACCTCCTTTCCCCCAGAATTTGCCTTTGATGGGATGAAAGCCTGAGCTTATGCCTTCCTTAAATGTCTTCTCATTTTTGTTTTTTGTACTGTTCTTGCTTTAATTCCTGGGTCGATACTTTAATATTGCTTATTGAGAGTATCTTTGCTGCTTTATTTAGAACCCTTATGGAATGATTTCTTCTCAGAGGTATCTTCCAGATAGAGTTGGTCTTTAGATTTTGAGTCCATAATGGCTCTGAAGCTTTCTCATTTTCATTATGCCAGGAAGAACAACTGATTAGATCAATCACAACACCTTAGCCCAAATGATACAATCAGCAATACCATAGAATCAAGCACAGCTTAGAAAATGACAATTTGTAGTAGTTATTAATCTATCACCTTTAATTGTGTGAATTATATCAAAATTGAAGACCAGCCCAACATATGTTTACAGTGAATAAACTCTTCAATATAGCAATTTTACCCTTCAGGATGGGGAGTTAGAAGGAGTTGGGGAGGGAGGGATAGATAGGTGAAGGGAGGGATAGATAGGTAGAAAGGAGCAAGAAATGTTAGCAATGAGGCCAGAAGAAACAGAAAGATTACACAAACTCTAAAATCTATCGAAAACAAGAAGAAAAGGCAGAATGAAAGAACAATGACATGAACAGAAAAACCTAACAGCAATAGGGAGGGTAGATACTGAATTTACTTTCCTTTAAAACTAATGATAATAGAGAGAAGGAAAAAAAAGAGAAAATAAAAATAAAGAGAAAATCTGAATTAGGTCCAGAACAGTGACAAAAATGGAGATGAAAAACAATGTGGGGCAGTGAGAGGATGACAGAAAGTGAGAGAAAAGAGAAAAAAGAAGAGAATAATAAAAACTTGAAAAGAGGATAAAAAAATAAAAATTAAAAATAGAGAAAAATTTTCTTACAAATAACAAAAAATAAAAATTAAGGTCCTCCTTCAGGCTGTGTCTCTGCTGTCACAATAGACAATGTGGGCAGCTGTGTGCAGATATAAGTCAATGAGTCTCAGCAAGCCAGTAGCAGACTCATGAGATTCAGGCAGATTTCTGGCTGCTAGTCCCAAGTTGAGCTCCATGTCCTCCTGCAGGGTTGAACTCTACAATGTTCTACTGCAGGGTCCAGCTACCCTTCCCCTGAAGATAGTCCAGGTTCCAATGGGAGGTGATGATCCCTCTAACTTACCAAGGATGGTGGTCTGTTGTACCTTTATTGCAGAGATTCTCTTCACTTTTCCATTGGGCTTCAGTTTTCATCAAGGAGCCTCTGTTGCTCACTTCTGCTCTATATTCTGGAGCTCAGGACAATGGCCTTTATGACCTCCTGTGCCTCTGTAGTGTGGAACCAGGTAGCAGTACAGCCAGAATGCCAGAGGAGGGGGGCGGGGTGCTGCAGGCACCTGTGCAGCTAAACTGGTCATAGTGGGTGGAGCATGGGGTCGGAGCAGGGGCTCCATGCCACTGGGGCCCTCACCTGTGTGCTGGCTGTTCACATTGTGCAGAGTGTGGGGACGGAGATGGGGACTCCACACCACCAGGGTCCTCACTGTGTGCTGGCTGGTCATGTTGTGCGGAGCACGGGGATGGAGCAGGGGCTCCATGCTGCCAGGGTCCTCACAGTGCCCTGGCTGGTCGCGTTGTCTCTTTGAAGTCTTGATGGAAGCCTCCCTGATGCCACAACCCTTAAATTCTGCATGCTGGTAAAACCAGATTCACATAGATGATGTTAAGGTCTGCTGTCAGCAGAAGCAATGGGCAGACCTCCTTGGGCCATGGCTGTAGTGTCATCTGAATGTAGGGATGGCTGAGCACAGTGAAATAAATCCTAGAGACTCAATTCCCTAGGTAGCACTTTCTGAGTAGGAGGCAATCTTCTTGGGACAAAAAACTCTATGTTACAATTATGGTTTCCCTTTCTATACAATCAACCCTCAGTAGCCTGAGGAGATGGCTCAAGTCCCTTATATAACATATTTGCATATAACCTATGCCCATCTACCTATATCTTTTAGATCATCTCTAGATTTCATAGGATACCTAATACAAGGTAAATGTACAGAAATAATGATTTTTATGACTATTTTTCATCCTTAGTTGGTTGAATGTGTGGACACAAAACTTAAAGTTACAGAAGGAAGACAACATATGATAGCAGACATCCTATTGGGTCTGGGGAATTAGCTCAGTGGTGTCCCCTCCTGGCTCACAAGCGCAAGGTCCCAAGTTCGATCCCCGCTACAAAAAAAAAGTGATAACAGACATCCTTTTGTCTCTTGTCCTGCTGTCATCTGTTATGAAGTTCTAAAGAAAGATAAACTGCTTTCAATTTGTAGTTATCCTGGAACAAGATACTTTTTAATCTGAATGTTGAATATAAATTGTGAAATATTCAAATATTTTCTGGAAGTACTTTCATATTTTTAAAAAGAAAGCACAATGTTAAGAAAAGTAAAAAAAGATAAAATTTTTACATATTTTCTAAATTGATAAATGTTTTTCTCATAGCTGGTTGATTTTTGGTTAATAACACTTTAAATTATATTATATGTTAATGTTATTTAACACTGTTTGGCCATTCCATAATATATACAAATTTCAAATTACATAAAACATGAAATTGTCATTATAAAATGAAGTTATCAAACAAGCTATACAAAATGCATATATTTTTGTGCAAATGCAGTTTCAATGTGCTCACATTCTAGAAAGTGATTTCCTTACACAGAGAGTATAGCAGGATATGCTTTCTTAGGAATCAAGTACAAGAGTGCTGCTTAAATATCAATCGATTCTCTAAAATATATAGTAAGTGAATTTGATTATAAATACAATTGTCAAGTATAAAATGCATAAAGATCAAAGTAAAATGTTTTTAATTAATGTAAAATATGCTAGGCCCAAATAATGTTTTATTTTAAATAGATACCAGGCATTTTCTGAGTGTAAATGTGTTATAGTTAGGCAAAGAGAAACTTCAAAGCACTGTAAAATTACATCTTAAAGTTCTTTGCTTCCATAAGCCAGAGGTTTCATGATTTATTTACTACTTTAGTCTTTTTCAGAACTCCCAAAGGAAAAGGACCACTGTTAATGTAATTGTAGGATTTTGGCTTTTTGGGGGTATATTACATTAAAATTATATCAACAAACAGTGAGGGTTGTCATTTTAATTTTATGAAATATTTAAACAATATAGCCTATGTATTATTTAAAATTTGTTGAGTTTTTTAAAATTTACCCAAACAAAGGAATTCATTTGCATAACCGGAGTTCAGTTTAACCAATGTGATATTTTAAGATCCCAATTTTAATTATTTTTGTATTTCTATAAATTAAAACTTAATCTATATTGAAGATGATTTTTGCCTAAATCATTTATGTTTACAGCATTAAAAAGTGTTATTTTTATAATGTTGGATTCTATTGCCATAAAGAAGTATAGAGGGTGATTTACTTTAGCGTTAAATGACCCAAGATTTTTTTTTTTACCATTACTAATTTTTAAGGTTTTCTTTTTAATTTACATATACATGCTGGAAAATAAAATAGATAAAACTCTTGAAATCAATAGACATAAGAAGGACTTTCTTAATAAAATCTTAGTTTCACAGGAAATAATACTGAGGATAAACAAATGGGATCATATCAAGGTAAAAATCTTTTGCACAGCAATAGAAACAACCAACAGATTGAAAAGACAACTGCGGTGTATTGACTTATGGTCACCTTGTAACACCCAGCTGAACTGAATCAGCATGGTCTAGGCATGAAAGATCAACCTGAAGATTGTTACCAATAACCATAAAAAGAACTGGAGGGGAAGATCTTGGCCTGTTGATTTGCTAGGAGAAGCTTGATGTGGATGGTTTTCCTGATGAGAACTATGCTGTTCTCATCAGAGGAGAAGCTTGGGGCTTCCCTGTCAGTGGGATTGGCTGCTGTTTTCATCAGGGAAGCTCTGATCTTCACCATGAGCATCACTTCCTGGCTCCAGTGTGGATCCCTCAGCTTGGTGGCAGAAATCCTTCATCTCACCAGCATAGATTTTCTGGCTTCCACCACTGGCCTTTGGCCTTCCAGGTGCAGATCCTCAATACACACAAACATGAGACATTGCCATGGGCTCTAGGCCACTGGCAGGACTTGAGGAGACACTGCCTTGGACTCTAGGCCTTCAGTTGGACTTGTGTGGGAAAATCTTGGGATCTAGGCCCTCAGTTGAATCCTTTAGGCTTCTAGTGTACAGTTAATCTCTTGCACTCCTTTGCATTTAAATCTTTGGGTAATTATCATAAAATAACCTTATAAATTATGTGTCTTGTATTTAATGTATTCCCTTGCTGAATCCTTCTGACTATAACAACCTACAGAATAGGTAAAAATTTTTGCCAGCTATTGGAATATTCAGACAGAGGAACACGTAAAATATCTAATAAATCAATAATATCTAAAATATATAACTTTATTAAACTTTACATTCACCTTTTAATTACAGATTTTATGAAAACAGAAACTACACCCTGAAAAATGTTCAAACCCTACCAGAAAGTAGACATTGTGAATGTTCATCAAAAGGATATGTTAATTTTAATGTCACTTTAAAGTTGTTCATTGACAATAATACAGTTCTGAAGAATACTGCTTAATTTGTTGTGTGAAGGGTGGTCATGGTATTGAAAATATTTAGTCTTTACCAAGATAAATGAGACGGCTAATTTTCTTTACTGCTGTTTGGCAAGAAAAATTAAAATTTACCGCATAAGAATGAATAAAACATTTCTATTTTGGAAAAAGTGACTTTCTTTATAATTAAATGGAGTAGTTTTAATCTAGTTTGTTCCTTTTCATGGATTTTGTTGTTTAAAGTCACTTCGTAATTTGAAGACATAGGAACTTCAATGAAAAAAATTAAAAGCTTGAAAGCAAGAACTGTTACAAGGGTTAGTTTACATTCCTAAAAACTTTCCATATGTTGTGGGAAATTGGCTAAAATCTATATGGTGTTGAATTATGATAAATTTGCAATACAAATTATATTCTAAAGAGGCAAAATGAGTTTTGAAGAAGTTCTGAATATCAACAATTATTCAGTGAGGTTTGACTATGACAAATTGCCAGACTTTGTGCTGAACATTTTCCATTTGCTCCTGCAGGTGCACATTCTACAGCTAACTTGTTTTCTACACAGTTAAGCTTCGCCGTGCAAATGGCAAGGACTCCTTATTCCTGTTCTTCCCTGTGGATCTCACTAATACAGTTCTTTAAGAGAAGGTTGAAGGGAGGGTGAGGCTGAAATGTCTTTCTGACTCTTCTTATGGGATTGTTGCAAACCAGTTACACTTTTCATCAATTTCTAGCCTCTTGTCAGGTAACAACCTACATAAAAATGAATGCATTCAGTCTTCTCTGCGTCCTGCATATGGTAGTAATTGCTCTCAGTACTTCTTTAGGTCTAGGAATGTTAACACAATATATATATGAATATATATAATTATATACTCTATATAATATATACTTGAATGATTACACTCTCTGTTAGGGTTTTTTTTTACTGCTCAAATCTTATAGATATTACTTTATTAAATTGTTCCTCAATTTAGAGTAATTTAAGGGTTTTATTCTTTTCTATTGGGACCTTGACTAATAAAGTGTGCCAAATTTAATAAACACAACAGCATATATACAACCTACATGAAAACTATGAAATGTAATGATGAAGCAAATAATATGAGTCCAACATGGAGGAGATGGCACAAGAACTAGGGCAATAGCTATAAATTACATGTCTCTAGATCACAATTTTTCCTTCTCTGCTGCTTCCACCCAAACGTCAGCATTATCTGACTATTCAACAAGTTTATGACTCATAGACTATATACAAATTAAATAGCATAGTTTTTCTTCTGCCTGATTCTGAGATTTCTACAAATTATAAATATATACAAATATTGTTATGCTATCAATCATTGGTTATATTTGAAAGAGGAAGCCTTTCCCCATCCCTTCTCTTCCTATTTAATTTCCTAATTTTATTGTCATTTTTCCTTCTGACTACATTAGGAAGTGGACTGCAATTTTTTTTGAGATGATACTATTAGAATTTCTTAGGTTGAAACATATTCGAGCACTGATGTTCAATTATTGTTATATTTAAGAAAAGTAATTTCATATAATTTAAGCTAACAATTTGACATTACATTAAATTCAGTAATTAATTTTATCATTTATTTCAACATATTTAACATTTCTATTGTAACTTTTACATGTAAAAGTGCCATAAATATATTTTGAAAATAAAATGGAGATTTTTATTTTTATGCATTATTTATTTATTGAGTTAGGTCATACTGTTGTTATATTCTAGCAGAAGTTATTACTGTATAATGTCAGGTACAGCTGACTGATATTCATTTTATTTTAAGTAATTATTTGAGAAAAAGTACAAGCTCAGGAGAAATGCTGTTTTTGTAGTAATCTTCTGTTATCCATCATACTAACCCAAGGGAAAAACTTAATAAGAATATATAGTTCTAAGTACCTAAAATTCTAACTTTCTCTGTTATAAAAAGGAAATAAAACTATTTCTATAAAATACTGTTATATAATGAATATAAACCTATTTCTATCAAAAATATTTTCTTAGTCTCTTTTCTCATTACTGGGACAAAATAATAAACACCTCAATTTAAAGTAGAAGAAATTTTTTTTTAGCTTTAGCTATAGTGCCTGATTGGCCCCCATGAAGAAAGAGCATGGTGGATGGGCCTGGGCAGAAGACAGCTGTTCACTTCATGGAGTCCAGGAGCTGAGGGAAAAGAGGATCCACAGAGGGAGCTGTACCTTTCCAGGTCACTTCCCAAGTGACACAACTCCAACCAGGCTCCACCTCTTATTGGTAGACCATTAGTGGATGAATCCAATTATAAGTAAGTGCTCCATGATCCAATCACCTTGCAAAAACCCTACATCTGAGCTACTTTGGTAATATTTTACATCGATATAATGAGTTTCTGGTGTTTACATACAATTTTATGTAGTATCATGAGTATAATGAGGTCTATGTACCTCATTAAATTGTAAATGTCGAGTTTATTTAGTAATTAATTTAAACAGTAAATATGTTTTAAGCACCTATAATGAGTCAAGCACTGTCTTAAGCTAGTGAATACAGAAAAATAAGTTGTTCCCTTCACTGAGCTTGTAGTATAATGACAGATATGTTAACAATTAAATAAGTAATATATTTCCATATTACAAAAAGTCCAAAGCAAAGAAGGGATAGAGACTGATAAAGAATATAGTCCTCTTGAGATTGTTTGGCTCAAACTTGTGTTCCAGGGTCAAATACAAAATCAAGTTCATATTAAGAATGTGTGTTTAAAATAGTTAAATCAGGCCACACCATAAAAGATACTGTCTCCACCAATGTTACACTAATTTTCAAAAAAATTCTTTTAGATAAGGATGAAACATCACATTTTTACTGATTTCTTTGAGTTAATGTATTGATATATTCTTTTCCGGCAAATGTCAAAGCTGTGCTAGATCCAAGAAAAGGTAAAACATGAAAGATTAATTAACAGAGACAAAAAAGGAAGGAAGATAAAATTTGAACATGTAATATGTAGTTTTAGTTTTAGTTTGAAATCTCTTCTTGGATTTATCCGCTGTCTTCTGACATACAAAACTTCAGTGTTTCTGTGGCATTGTCATCCTTTTTCCTGACTCTTCCCTCTTCTTCCTCATCTTCCATTTTCCTATAAATATATTGTAAAGTCGTGCCATTGATTGTTATCACATTTTTGTATACTGCGCTTCTTTTTGAAAGATCATTTTGAGTGTGTGTGTGTTTATGTTCTGTCATGTGGTGAAGAATTGAAAATCATTATTTGTATATGATTAATATCTTCTCTGAGCACCTGATCTAAATTTCTACTCTAATGTTTTTATCTTTAAGTATTGGTTTTTTATTTATTTTTTCTTTATTTTTAAAGTAGGAAGATATTTATTGATAGAAAAGCTCCTGAGGGCCAGGAAGGGTCCTGCACGGGTAGCCAAAGACCTTACTTTACAGAGAAGTTTTATAGGGTGAAACCCACATGGGTACAAGGTGGGCCACAGCCATGAACATCCAATAAGGTTATGAATCCAGGCTTCTTTTTCCAGTACCGGGGATCAAACTCAGGACCTTGCACTTGCTAGGGAGGTGCAGTACCTCTGAGCTAAATCCCCAGCCCTTATATTTCACTCTTGGAAATCTCAAGCTCCTCTCCTGGGTATAAGATTCAGCTATTACAATTTTGTCCACAGTCAACATATGCTTGAAGAAGAATGAATACCCAAGATAAAATATATAAGTATCCAGAGTTTGAGTATGCATTTTTTGTGTGTTTTAGTTATTTATTTGCACGTGCTTTACTTCCTAACCAAATGCAGACCACTTTGAGAAATTATTTGTTGGTTACTGAAATATTATTTAACTAAATATCTTAAATTTTAATTTGCTAAATTTGGCAGCCTTTTGATTAATCATGGTATTTTATTCATATGTATCTACAGATTAATATATAAAAAAACTAAATCAAAATTAGGAAAACTGGTGCTATGTGGGGAAGACAATGTTGGAATACATTCAAAGAAGTACTCAGGAACTTACAGAGTACTGAATAAGTAATAAGATGTCAGGTAAGTCCAAAAGAGGAACACAAGGTCTGGAGTATTGGAGGACATTAAAACGTGTATCTGTTTATTCTAAGGGCTTTAAAATATTGATCTGTAGTATCAATAGTTGATACTTACTGAATTTGAAGACATTTTATGAATACTTTCTTAGATTATATTTATGTATTGTTTTAAAATTATTAATAATGAATACAAATATCTTATGAAGAGGAACAAGTTAACTCAGACTTTTATCCTTGCATATATTTTCTTCATACTATAGACATTTGTAGGGCTGGGGATTTGGTTCAGTGGTTCTGGCTCCTGCCTCACAAGCGCAAGTTACCGAGTCCAATCCCCTGTACCAAAAAAAAAAAAAAA
>NW_004624730.1:41897599-41917446 GCF_000247695.1 Heterocephalus glaber | reverse complement strand
GATCAAGGCTATTTGGAGTCCTATATCTCTCACTTATCTGTTTGTCAAGGTCTTTTACCCAGCCTGGGAAGTTTTCTGCAAATACCTGTGTGAAGAGGTTTTTTTTATGTCATCTGCACTCTCTCTTGTTTCTTCTTTGACACCAATCAGTCTTATTTTATTCTTCTTTGCATCGTCTGGCAGCTGCTGGATTGATTTCTTATATTCCCTTACAATTTTGAAGCAATTTTTCTTTTCCTGGTTACTAATTGCAATCTTATCTTCCATATCTGAAATTCTATCCTCACATTGGCTCATTCTGCTGTGTAGACTTTCAGTGGTGTTTTTCATCTCCTGAAAATCTGTTTGTATCTCTTTTCTGGATTCCATTTGTTTGTTATGTTGGGATTCCGTCATGTTCCTCAGTGCCTCTCTAGATTTATTAATCATGCCTTGTACTACAAGCACAGTCTCTGCTGTTATCTGAGAAATTATTTCTGATTTCATTTTTTCTAGATCCTCTTTTGTTGCCAGTTCAGTGGGTCCAGGTGGTTGAGTATCAGTGTGTTCCATGTAATTTCCTTTTGGTGTTGCTGTAGGTGATCTGGAAGTCTGGTTTTGAGACTTATTTACATGTCTCCTCATTTCGACCTGCTGTTGGCGCCTGCGCAGCTCACCTCCTCTGAGCTGGGAGAGGTGGGACAGTAGCTCAGAAGCCCCTTCCTCTGGGCCGGGATTGTGGGACAGCTGCTCAGAAACCCCTTCCTCTGGGTTGGGAGTGGAAGACCGGATGCTGGCCCAAAGCCCTTTCCTCTGGGCTGGGAGTGGGAGGATGGGAAGTGGCCTGGAAGCCCCTTCCTCTGGGCAGGGAGCAGAGGGCTGGATAGTGGCCCAGAAGCCCCTTCTTCTCAGCCAGGAGCAGTGGCATGGTGGCTCAGAAGCCCCTACCTCTGGGCTGAGAGTGGTGGGACAGCAGCTCACAAGCCCCTTCCTCTGGGTTGTGAGCAGCGGGATGGACCTGGGTTGTTATTTTAAAGGTATATCAAGTTCCCAAATGAAATGTAATATTAACATTACTATATTAAGAAAATAAAATAAAAAGAAAAAGAACAATGTTGGCAAGATGGGAATTCTTAAGAGTGTAATGTTACAAACATTGTTATTAAGATATCAGTACAATGTATATTTAAATGAGTGATTTTAGCTGAACACAGTGACCCAGGGCTATAATCTCAACTACCTCAAAGGCTGAGGCAGGAAGATTACAAATTCAGTCAGCCTATGCAATTTAGTGAGTTCTTGTATCAAAATTTTTTTTAAAGGGAAAGAAATGTATTTCAGTAGTAGAGTACCCCAGGTTTGATCCCCATCAGGGAAAGAAAAAGATGATTTTCTGAGTAAAATCATATATTATATGTATAAATTATATGTATTATAAATATATTATAAATTATATAATACATATATAAATTATATATGAATATATGAATGGAGTGAGACATAGACATAAGAATGAGGAATACACAAAAATTAAAATGGATTAATTGTTGAAAGATGTAATTTAATGTTTATTTCTTTCTAATTTCCTTCAATTTTGTACTCATCTTTTGTCAAGGAAATAGAATTCACATTTTATATTCAAACCTTACTGTTTATGCACTGAAATTTGAATTTTGTACTAGAAATACCTTTAGAACAAAAATCAGCAAAGACCCTGGAGGAGGTCTCAACTTGAAACACAAAATCAAGTAACATTCTTAGCTAAAGCCCTATCTGCCATCATTTTGCATATGAATGTCAATGCAGAGAATATTCTTTTAAGACTTGCTTTAAATTTAATGTTTAAGTGCTAATAAGAAAAATATATAAAATTCAAATTTGTAAGCATTTAAATATTTATGCAAGCTTTACTCTGTGTAAACTATAATCTAAATGTGAAAAATACAAAGGTTAATTTGACACAATTTCTCTTCTGAGACAGTAGTAAACTAGTGTTACTTCTTAAGTAAATGGTAGTGTCATACTTAACTATGTATAATTCCTTCTACTTTTGACACAAACAAATCTTCATTGAGAAACACTTTCAATGGATAACTTTCTTTTTTTTTTTTTTTTTTTGGTACCTGGGATCGAACTCGGGTCCTTGTGCTTGCACAGCAGGCAGTGAAACCATTGAGCTAAATCCCCGGCCCTATGGATAACATTCTTGCTTTTTTTGCTTTTGTTGTTAATGATATTAAATGTTTATAGAAATAAATCATTGTGTTTAAAATAAAATTAGGTGTCAGACAATAGCATGAATGAAAATCCTCCTTAAAAGTTAATGGTGTGATTTTGGCCATGTAATTCAGTCTTTCCCTCCTTTATAATTTTCAGACTTCTACTGGGGAAAATGATGAAGCAAACGATATATCTAATTTGACATTAAAATGCTTTAATGCTATCATATAACTGAATGTAAATGTAAAAAAATATATACTATTCTCTTGGGTTTCATAACTTTTTTCTACACTTTTGACATACACATAAAATTTTGAATTTTTTTGACTCCCCTTTCCATGTCAATCAATGAAAATATGTTAACAGAGCATGAAATATGAGGTCTTTTAAATCTTCTGGTAACAGAAAAGACTAAAAAGAAAGGAAGAAAGCTCTTCTATTACCAATGATAAAGAAAGTAACATATTATTTGGCATAATTTAAAAAATGAAATTTCCCTCAGATGTTATTTTCATGAGATGGAATCTTAAGGTTGCTTATAATTTAGAGATGTACCACAGTCTTTGTGTGTTTAATATTAAAATTCATATTTTAATATTGGGAAAGCATATTGGATACCACCCACTTCACCTGCCCCAGTATGTAGTATAAGACTTGACAGTTAACATGTTATAAAAGACAAGCTTTTATAAAAGACAAAAATAACTCATTTGAAAAAAAAACATGTAGTACAAAATTTTTTTAAAACGTAACAATAAACTTGATAAAATTTAAAAAATAACTCATTTTAAACTTGTAGACTTAACACTTTACCAGAAAGGAAAGATGATAAACCATCCATGGCAGAAGTAGAGATGCCACTACTTATATAATCTTAAGTCAATTCTAAGAGTATAGTAATATGAAAGAGAAAGAGTAATTGGGCATGCAATAGTTAATTCTCCTATCATATGTGGAAGCTCTGTACATCCCTTAAGACTTTGTACTACATGTTTATCTGACATGCAAATTCAACCTATGTGTCAAATACATGAGTTTGATACAACATACTCATATATTTAACCCTTGTGTGTGTGTTTATATATTTACATAAACATATTTATTTGTAAATAGATATGTATCTCATGCTGTCTTCCAACATTTTAATTTTATATCTTGTTTTTAATGTGAAGTGAACACCACAGTTCCTATATTTTACATTTGTTCCATAGGCTGCTGTAGACTTAAATATGATTCAAATTAATTTGTAAACTTGTAAACAGCTGCATAAATGAAGTCGTATAGGCTTGGGATTCCAATTTTTCCTAGAAAGTTATTTGCTTCCGTTACCAGAAAATTTGACAAGAAATATTTTCTTTTTCTTTGACTATAGTTGAAATTTATTTTTCAAATCACTATCTGTTGAGAAAATAATGTTATCAGGACTTATACTTGAGAAAGATTTTTACTTACACCATTCATCTTCAGATGGGATAAGGACAGGTCTCATAGTCTTACAAAAATAAGAGAATCCCAGTATCTCTCTATTAGGGCATATTTTTGATTCAATATGTCTTTTGATAAATAGTAGAATTCAGGGCTGGGGATTTAGCTCAGTGGTTCCGGCCCGTGCCTCACAAGCACAAGGTCCCAAGTTCGATTCCTTCTACCAAAAAAACAGCAGAATTCAAATACCGTGGTGATTAGGGTGGGGTGTCAACCAGATTGGCTTTGAGATCCACCCAGAAGATTGAGGGAGCACTCTTCTTAGTATCTGGATGAGTCATGAAGTAATGGCATTGGGGTCTATGTCTGGATCTCCATCCCTTCCTCTCTGTCCCTGTTTCCCTTCTCTGCTTCCTGTCTGCCATAATGTTTTGGCTTTGGAGCCAGCTGACCTTCGACTGAGTCCTGTGAATCATAAGCTAAGTTAAGCTTTTCTGTCTTAAATTGTGGGTATCATGTATTGTGCCTCAGAAAGAGGAAAGTAACTAATACAATGGTAAAAATGCATATTATTTTATTGAGAATAGATTTATATTAAGTCAGTGTTTTGAAGATGAGCCCTTTCCTTGTCTTTCTTCTCTACAACTGGTTTGGCTTCATGCAACCTACACTTAAACATATTATTGATTGATCAGATATTTGGGAAAAATAATGACATGTTAGTATTATTTATAGTGAATAAGGGAAATTTTTTTTCTTTTTCTTTCAGAATATAATTTAAAAAGAAATACTGTAGAAGGGAGAAAAGTTTAGATTATTTAGCAATGTAGTTATTAGAAAACTAAGTATTTCCAGTTTATATCAAAAGAACAATTAATTTGACAAATATTAAGCTTCTAAAGATTGCAAATGAATTTTTAAAAAGAAAATGTAGATTTATTTCTTTATAGTTTGAGAAAAAAACCACAATATATAAAAATCATATAAACTTCGTTTATGGCCTACAAGAACACAGTATCAACAAAAGAACAATGAGACACAGAAAAAAGTTATATTCATAATGTTTCAAGAAATTCTATACTTCACAAATGAATGTACTAGAATAAATGGACAAATTGATAATAGCCATAAGCAGAAAATTCGCAGTCATGGGTGTGATTTCTATGTGTGAAATCTCCACACATTTGATAAATACAGGAATAGAAATACAGATACATGACTTTTTAAATGTTATAATGTCAAAAATTTTAAAATATAACAATATGCAGTGTTATTAAGAATACAAAGAAACGAGGTATTAATTTACCTTTTAAATGTATAAAAATTCAACAGAACTATAGCAATTTGCTGAAGTATTATAAAGTTAGAATCCAGACACTTCAAATGTACATTTCAAATTTAGAAAATATATCTTAAAGATTTTCTCTTATTCCCATGATGAGAAAATGTCAAAAGTGTTATTGCTTTTTAGGTTAGAAAGAGGTTTTGAAATAGTGTTTACTTGACACCCCACACATTTTCTAATGTTGCAATTTGTCAGTCAGGTCTGAATATTATGTAGTTACTTTTGTAAACCGTGATTTCTTCAAGGAATTTCAGGTATGATTTGCAGTGATATTCAAAAAATAGTCTAGATTGCTTATTTAAAAACATAGTATTTCTTATCTGAACTCTTTATAGTTTATCAGGATATTTTTCAAGCCTAGTATATAATAAAGCTAATTTTTTTATTAGTGGATTTTTACCCAATGCTTAAGCTTCTAGACATAGCTACAAAATTCTCATTAATTATAATATTTTAATATTATTCACTTGATGTGCCACAACTAATTTCATATTTCTTATAATTTTGTCACTTTCGGCTTAATATCATTTCAAGCTGTACAATAAATAAGGTGTTTTCAGGTTTTTTAAAATCACTTTGGGTTTACTGGGATTTTACATGATGTTATTTTTAATTTATCCCTGGCCATACTCATTTTGCCTAAAATTCCAATTCACCTGAAATTAGTATTGACACAAATTTTAATATTTCATTATTTCATATCATCTTTAATAGCTTTAGTTCTAAATAAAATCTAAAACATTAATTTATAAATCAATTTCATTTATTTTTTCTCTAATCTGATGCTTCTTGATTTAATAAAGGGTATTTGTTACCCTTATATTTGTATATGATTGTTTTTTTCAGGGTTTTTTTAATATCCTTTTCTTTCTCCTTTGCAACTTTATTTGATAAATATGAATTTCTTTATCTTTATTATTCTAACATTGAACAAAATATAGATGCATGGTTAATCATGATTGTCAACCTGACTGAATGAATAGATGGTATGAGCATAGAAAAGGACGTTTCTGAGTATGTTGAGGAGTATTTTCAGAGTTCACTGGTATCTAGGCCAGCAGACTGTAGATGATGGGTCCATCCGTCCAACAGGCTTGCAACCCAGATAAAACAAAAGAACAGGAGAGGGATAGCTTGAAAACTTGATTTTGCTTGAGAATGTGTGTTTTTTTCTGCTGCAGTTGTCTGTGGGCATTAAGACGTTCTTTAGCATTCAGTCCAGGCTCCCATCTGTGACTCTGCAGGGAGTGTCCATGCCTTCAGCCTCAATCTGGGGATGCATCCTGAGGGCCACTTGTTCTAAGGCTTCCAGCCTTTTGGAATGAGTAGCTGCTGGACCCTCTCACTCTCCAGCCTGCAGACAGCTACTATGGACTCTTCTGTCTCTGATCCTCTAAGTCTATTTAATCAATCCTCTTTTTATAATTATTGATTCTGTTCCTCTATGAAACATAACCAATATAATAGATTTCATATCTGTTATTGTACTGATCATTCATAAACTTCGCACACTTGAATTGAATGCTAAACTTCCAAATTCTAATATAATTCAACACTTTCTCTGAATCAGAGCATATTCTGATCAGATGAAATATTACATTCCATCTTCTTTGTTTTTATATTCTATAATTTTGGCTCTAATTATTTCAACAAAATCTAGAAATTTTCAGTGTTATTTTTAATTAATATTGCATTACTAAAATTATTTTTATTCTATGTAACATTGTTTTGTGCCTTTTTGTGATTCCATGCATCTCCAATGTTTTCTTAGCAAATTATTTACAAAAAATTATGTATTTAGAAATTGTTATCAAGGATAAGCAGTAAAATTATTTTCTGTGGATAGTGAGTAGTAAATCTTATCATGGTTTATGTTTCCTCAATATTTTATTTCTCTTTCATTTTTAAATGATACTTTAGCTGAAAATAAAACTTTAGCTTTGAAGTATAATCTATATAATTAATATAATCCAGATAATTATAGATTTGTAATTATTGTTTATCATTACTTTCTAAACATTAATCCCATAAGCTTACCTGATGATGTCTACATAAGAATAATTAGTTTCTTTACAGTAAACATTCTCTACCTCTAGTATGATTTCACACCTTTTTGTTTAGCATTTTTGAATCTTTTTCTTTATATGTTTCATATCATATTTATTGAATTATTCTATTTTCTAAATTTAAATTGTTTCTTTTACTTTTAGAAAATTTCAATGAATGTCAAAATATTTTGTAAACAAATATTATTTCCCTAAATTCTTCTATTATGTTCTAATTTAAAAAACTATTAAATTTATGTTAATGGCACACTATATTTCTATAATGTCTCTTTAGAATAATTTTAAACTTTCAAATCTCATTATTTCTGAGGAGTCATTAGCAGTATCTACTGTTTTATAAAATTGGACCAAAATAAGTTTAGTGTTTATTCCAAATAGTCAGGAAGTCTTCATTACTTTTAATGTATTTATTATACTTCACTGTGAAGATTTCATTTTCTTTTTTTATATATAATTTTATTGTTTTAACATTTTAACTTCTTAAAAGTTACCTTTAAAATATTTTTGTTTATTTCTTTTATTCTATCTAGAGCATATGTATGTCTTTTTTTCTCTCTGTAGGTTACCTTTTAATATGTTCTGATTACTTACAAATGTACAGGCAAAGCACACTCCCAAGTATTTAATACAGTATTGACTATTAACATTTACAGGATCTTTCAACCATCTGAAAAAAGATCAACTGTTGAAGATCTTTAAATATATTACAGAAACTACTGCTAGTTCTTGTAGTATGCTTACTCAGCAAAACTAAGGACAAACGATCCACAGGGTAACTGAATAACTCCGACCCACTCCTGCCAACCCAGGGGCCAGTCTCCATGAGCTCTAAGCTGTCTTATACAAAAGTTAAGGCAAAGTCATTTTCAAGTTTAAATAAAATTGAAGTCTTTAAATATTGGATGGAAATATTTAAAACTTAAAAACCTCAGTCTTGTTAAATAACATTTTGTGGAATAAACTGTATGGCCACATTTAGCAGGAAATATTTTCATGTCTGCTGCTTAGAATACTTAAAAGAAAACTTTTAGGCATTTTAAAACAAAATGATTTATATTTAACTTTATTATAAGCTTGCTAACTTTAGTTCATCCTTGTTCTTCAGAAGCATGGCATTTCTAGAAGTGAATCAATGAGACCCTTGTCTTGGAAGTAAAACGAGTAGAAATTTCTGTCCTCCACCAGCCAAAGTGGGAGAAAAACCACAAACACCATTCTCTCATGGTTGCATACTTTAAATCCATGTGCTGATGTGGAGGTACAGGAAGACTACACAGGGAGCTGTCTAAGATGTGAACTCCCTCTGAGAGTGCTGGGATAGGGCAAGGGGTGGGAGGACATGGGCAGAAATGTGCTGGAAGCAGACACACCAGGCTGGGAGCCAGGCAGCTGGCTTTCAGGGATCAAAACAACATTGTAACATTGTGGCTTAACTTTGTGGTAAAATGTCAATGGGTAATAAAGTTTATATTTTCATTTACGTTCTATTCACAATGTACTTTGAATTTATCTTACATAATAGCCACTTAAAACTGGAGTAAGAAGTTAGTTGCTTGCAGTACATCAAAACTCAAAGGTATTTGATCTTTCTAGGGTGATCTCCACAGGTTCATTCTGCCCACCAGGATCAAAAAATGACTATTTATATATAAGACCCGCTAATGGCTTAGATGAAAACATAGCTCCCATGCCAGTGTGTCCGTGCCCTGACACCACCAGCCCCTTCTTCTGCAAGGCTGAGGCTACACTGTCAGTACCATCAGCCTTCACCCAACTGTTGGGACACCTACAAATACACACTTGCAGACCAATTATTAAAAAAAAAAAAAAAAAGCATAGTTCCTTTAATTTAGAAAAATTCACTATGTATAGCTTTCATTCAGACCCAAATGGAGACTTAATAAAAAATACCAATTTGTTAGGATAAATGCTTTTTTTTATCCTGAAAAAAAGATCAGATTTATGCATCACCTCCAGTTAAGCACCCACCTAAAATAACCTTTATATTAATTAAATCCTGAAAAATATATTTTTCTCAAAAGGGGGACAATCTGACTCACAGAAAAATAACTTGCAGGCATCCCATGGCCCTCACAAACACTGCAAGCTCCTAACCAGCAACTCATTCTCTTACTGAGTGGGAAGAGTTTTGTTTGTGGTTAATACAGCTCTTCCCTACCCCTCCCAGGCATGCAGTTTTCACTGAGGAGATTTTGGGGGAGTGTTCTGTTCTCTGCTGAGATGCTTCCCAACAGCTGGGGGCGAGGTCTGTGCCCAGGTTGCCTCCTCTGGTCTTTGGGGCTCTGGAAGTAGACTTGAGGATATGGGGCTCCCTGTATCTCTCCACGGGCTCAACAAAAGCTTCTTTTTCTCCTTCCCACAACTGACAGTGTTCGGCTTTTGTTCTTTTTGTGGTTGCAATGGGAAGGAAGGAGGCTCTTTACTCATTCTCTGACAAATCTCTGCCTAACTGGGGTTTTGTAATTCCATGGTAGCTCCATTCACCTGCACCAATTTACACGTGGTTGTAGTAAGGGCAGAAGGGAGCCTGTCCACACTATGGGTTTCCTTCTGTTTTTCTACCACCTTGGGATCCTTAGGTACATGGGCTGGGGAAGGGGATCATTCATATGTTGCTGATACAGCACAGGAGGCTGGCACTGAGGACTGGGGGACTGCAGGATTAGTGTTCATACTTGCATCTCCATTAAGGCTTCTTTCTTTTGATGATCCTACTATCAAACTAGAAAGCCTGCTTTCAAACAAGTCTTCTGTCTTCAAATTGCCTGCAGCTCCAGGTAAGGGGGGGGCAGTTGGACAGCCCAAGTTCGAAGCTTGGTGACAGAGGCTTTGATAGCATTAGAGACTGAGTCTGGCTGCTTGCAAACTTCTCCTCTCTTTTCTTTCGATAGCCAAAGGAATTTTTCCTTCCTCTCCCTAAACCAGGAGAAGATCCAAGACTACTTGGTTCCACATGCCCAGTTCCAATATCTCTCTTCCCATAAGCTGAAGGGTTTTCTATTTGTGTTCTATTTTGCCCTGTTTGCCTTGTCTCTGGGCTCCAGACACCGTTAATTAATCAATCTGCAGTGAAGTTAAATATTGAAGTGCTTTCTAGCAGCCCAGGTCCTCTCTCTGCACTAGGAATTGCATGGCACAGATGAGACTTACTAGGATTCCTGCTTCTAGGAGGATACTGTCTGAGTGAAGTCAAAGGAGATGTTGCATATTTGGAGGTTGGAGATATAAACCCATTTATAAGTCCAGTATTTGGAAATGGAGTTACCAAGGGTGGATCAAGATAGCTATGCATTGCTGACCACATCTGGGGGGTAATCAGGCTGTACAGAGGAAACTGCTGCTGGGGACTGTATATTGGAGGTGAATAAAATGATGTTGTGTAACACTGCTGTGTATAAAGGTTCATGTCCAGAGGTCTAAATTCATTCTTTGGCAAAAATGTATTTATAGCTATTGCCTTTGCTTTTATCCGTGCCTTAATTGGTTTTTCTTGAAGAGTTTTGACTTCTCGCAGATATTTGTAAGCCTGCTTGCATCAGCTTCTGTTTCAAATGTAATAAACCAATTATCATTATAGGCAAATTCACAGTTTATGAATTTTGGTAAATTACCTCCTTTAAATAGTGCTTCTACTTCTTCCACAGGGGTAGATTCAGATATTTCATGCAATGTTACTATGCAATGGTTTTGATTTGGCCTTACTTTTTCTCCCTTCTCATCCACTTGGACTAAAGGTAAAGATCTTAGCACTTCAACAATCAAATCCACATCAGTACTGAGTTTCTTGATACGGTCAAGGTTAGCTACAGTTGTAACTGGCACATACTGATCACTATCCATCTGTGATATAAGATACATGTCACTCGCAAGATTCTCCCTAGATAAACAGAACTCTAATTTTTCTTAAGTACTTCCCAGGGGTCTTCCTGGCTTTCTGGTTGAGATTCATTTCCTCCTGTTTCATTATTTTCAGGCACCTAATCGTATTCAGAATTGCCCAGAGCCAGGGTGTTCATGTCTGTCTGGTCTGACTCCTGTACATCTGGGAATGCTGCATTCTCATGACTTCTGTCATCATCACCATTGCCATCTATCCCAGTGGGCTGCAGTCTGCTTGAGAGCTGGGAATCTCTTCCCATGTGGCACTCACACCAACAGCTGCGTTACTTGCTTTTAAATGTAACATGTGTCCCCCCCATACTTTTGCATTAGGGTTAAGCTCTGAAACCTTAGTTGTTGGTACCTGACTGACTCAGAGTTGGGATGGAACTTGTTTGAGAAGTGGTTTGAGATATAGGACCATTCATCCTTTCCCTCCTGGATTCGCTGAGCCTGCTGTTCAGCCACAACTTTAGTGTCCTGATCAGAAGTCATGGTCTCCACTGGTAGAAGTTTAATGCTAATCTCAGGATGCTGTAATCTCAGCACCCTGGGAGGCTGAAGTAGGAAGATCACCATGTATGTCTCTCTGAGTTTGAAGTCTACCTTACAGCTAGTGTTAATCATGCTAAAAAGTTTTCTTATGCCGATCATTGTTAAGGTAGATTGGTTGCCTGTTTGTTTAGTTTTGTGTGCTCTCATCTTAATCTCATACATCATTTTTTCTTAGACTTGGTCTTATTGTAATGATTCATTTGGTACCTTATATTGATTCCAATGGCATTTTATGTATACAATTTCTAATTTCCATCATTATTCATCTACTGACATGGATTCTTATTTTATTCCTTATTTATGCAATGAGAATGAATCTACAGCACCTACTGAAGGCATATCGCTACTCTCAAGTCAATATTTTACTGGAAAACTGATTTTTCTCAACTTCTTTTGAAACATGATCCAATGCAGTGCTTCAGCATAATAACTGTCTTTGTTTCTGTATAGTTTTTTATCATGATTTCTTTCTCATTATTTAGGTTTTTTTTTTTAAATCATTAAGTTTATTGGTACATTTTAGGTTTATAATACAGTAACATTCATCGTTGGGATCTTATACCTTTACACGATGTATCTTGGTTCTTAGTTTTTCCCCATTCCCCTGCCCTGCCTTCACCCCCTCCAACCTTCACTATTCACAAAGACTTTGTTTCCATTTTTTTCCTTTTCTCATATTTTTTCTTTTCCCTTCTTTCCTTTCCACTTCCCCACCTACTTCCCCTAATCCTTTAGGCCTTTTCTTCCTATTACACAATATAATTATACATTTTGATCCTTTTTTACGCATTTAGTTTTCCACACCAGGGAAACTATTCAATATTTACACATGTGTCCTATTTATTTCACTTAAGAGTATGGTTTCAATGTGCATCCACTTAGCTATAAATGTCTCCGGTTTCTCATTCTTTATGGCTGAGTAGTACTCCATTTTATAAAAAATCCATATCTTCTTTATCCTGTCTCCAGTTGATTGGCAATTAGGCTATTTCTGAGTTTTAGCTATTACGAACCGTCCCCTATAAATGTGGGTGTGCATATATCACTGTGGTATGATTCTTTTAATTCTTTTGGGAAGATATCCAACAGAGGAATAGCTGGGTCAAATAGGACATCTAATGCTATTTGTTTGAATTATCTCCATATTGATTTCCACAGTGGTTGCACCAGTCTGCACTCCCACCAACAATGAAGAATGGTTCCTTTCTCCCCACAACCCTGCCAGCATTTGTTGTTGGTTGATTTCTTGATAGCAGGCATTATTTCTGGGGTGAGGTAGAATCTGTGTTGTTTTCATCTGCATCTCTGGGACAACCAGTAATGCTGAACATTTTTTCATATGTTTATTTGTTGCTTTTACTTCTTTGTCTGAGAAATGTCTGTTCATTTCAGTTGCCCATTTTTGAATTGGGTCTTTATATTTGGGAGGTTTGATTTTTTTGAGTTCTTCATATATTTCAGATAGTAGCCCTTTTTCTGAGGAACAGCTAGGAAAATTTTTTTCCCACATTTTAGGTTGTCTCTTAGCTCTGTTGGTGGTTTCTCTAGCAGTGCAAAACCTTTTTAAAAAGATGAGATCCCACTTGTTGATTTTTCCTGGTAGTTCCCCTGCTATTGAGGATTTGTTTATAAAGTCTTTTCCTATGCTAATGTCTTCAAGAGTTCTACCTAACTTATCTTCCAGGAAGTTTAGTGTTTCTGTCTTAATATTTAGATCTTTGACCCACTTTGATTTTAGTTTAGTGCATGGTGAAACATAGAGGTTTAGTTTTAAACTTTGGCAAGTTGAAATCAAGTTTTGCCAACACCATTTATTAAACAAGCTATCTTTCCTCCAGTGAGGATGTTTGGCTCCTTTGTTAAAGATGAGGTAGCTAAGTATGTCTGGAATTGTTTCCGCATCTTGTAATCTATTCCATTGATCTTCAGGTCTGTTTCTTTGCCAATACCATGCTGTTTTTATCACAGTCACTTTGTAGTATAGTTTCAAGTTGGGGATTGTGATACCCCCTGCCATGTTTCTGTTGCTAGAATTGCTTTTTCTATTCTAGGTTTCTTCTGGTTCCAGATGAATTTTTGGATTGTTTTCTCTAGTTCTGTGAAATATACTGTTGGGATTTCAATCGGTATTGCATTGAACCTGCATAGCAGTTTTGGAAGTATGGCCTTCTTCACTATGTTGGTTCTTATTACCCAGGAACAAGGGATGTCTTTTCATTTTCTTATATCCTCTTTGATCTCTTTTTTCAGAGTATTGTAATTCTAAATGTACAAGTCTTTTGCTCCCTTTGTTAGATTAATTTTTAGATATTTCATTTTTGGGGGATGCTATTGTGAAAGGGATTATTTCCCTAATTTCTCTCTCAGTGAGTCTGTTATTTGTGTACAAGAAGGCTATCGACTTTTGTGTGTTGACCTTGTGTCTAGCTACTCTACTGAATCTGTCAATTAAGTCTAGAAGTCTTTTGGTGGAGTTTTTTGGGTCTTCTATCTAGAGTATCATATCATCAGCAAATGACAGTTTAACTTCTTTTTTCCTAATATATTATTGCTTTTATTTCTTTCTCTTGTATAATTGCTGTGGCTAATATTTCCAGAACTATATTGAACAGGAGCAGTGATAGTGGACATCCTTGTCTTGTTCCTGATTTTGGTGTGAAGGTTTTCACTTTTGACCATTCAGTATGATGTTGGTTGTTGGTTTTTCATAGATAGCCTTTATTAAATTGATATAAAGACCATCTATTCCAATTTTCTGCAAGGTTTTTATCATGAATGCATGTTGAATTTTGTCAAATGCCTTTTCTACATCTACTGAGATGATCCTATGGTTTTTGTCTTTAACTCTGTTAATATGGTGTATTACACTTATTGATTTACACATGTTGAACCATCCTTGCATCCCTGGGATAAATCTGACATGGTCAGGGTGTATGATCTTCTTGATGACCCTCTGTATTCTGTTTACCAGTATTTTATTGAGGATTTTTTCATCTATGCTAATTAGGGAGATTGGCCTGTAGTTGTCTTTTTTGTTGGGTCTTTCCCTGGTTTTGGAATCAAAGTAACACTTGCCTCCAGGAATGAATTTGGAAGTATTGCTTCCCTTTCAATTTCATTGAAAAGTTTAAAGAGTATTGCCAGTAGTTCTTCTCTAAGTGTCTTGTACCTCTTCTGTGCTACCATTCTCTTTCCAGACCAGCAGAACTAACTTCCACTATGAGGAAATTATTAATCTTCTTCCTGGACATAATGGAATGTATTATGTGTATAGTGTCAGTAAAAATATTACAGTTACTATATTAGCCATTCCTTAAATGGCCCATTCTTGTAGATTAGAAGACATGTGTACAACTTCTCTAGAATTTATTTGCCTGTAGAATGTATCTATATAATTATTACCTTCAGTCCCTTTAGTTACTTAGTACAGAGCTATATTTTCACTTGGAATAATTGTTTTACATTAATATTCTTTTAGACATGTTCTGCTAATGATGGATTTTTCCAGCCATTGTATTTCTCAAAAAGCCTTAATTTTCTCTCTGTTTAAGAAAGATCTTTTCAGGCCGGGGATTTAGCTCAATGGTTTTGCCACCTGCTGGGCAAGCCCAAGGACCAGAGTTCAATCCCCAGTACCAAAAAAAAAAAGAAAGATCTTTTCACTGGTAGAGAATTTTAACCTTGAAATTTTTTACTGTGCTTTAAATAAATTCATTTTCAATTATTTTTTAAAAGAAATCTGAAGTTACCTTTCAATATTTTTTCTTGCACATAATATATTATGATTTTTTTCATTCTAATTACTTTACAAAATTAATTACATATATATATATATATATATATATATATATATACACACACACATTCTATTATGAAAGAAAATACAGAGAACTCTACCATGACCTTTTGCCAGTTTCATTTGATGGTAATTTATTACAAATTACAGTATAATATCAGATCAATTTCAGAATGTATATAATGTATACATAGTAATGTTCCAAACTTACTGTCTTTATTCACATTCCCCTAGCTTTAACTTCTCTCAATGTCTTTGTATGTGTGTGTGTTTGTGCTCACATGCACACATGTGTGCATGCACACACAGGTATTAGTTGTCTTCATGTTTGCTGAGCTCAAGAAGTGATGAGTTTCTTGAATCTTTAGATTTTTTTTAATCAGATTTGGAAATTCTTTTTCATTATTTCATCAAATACTAATTTTTTCAATAGAAATTCTTGTATATAACTGAGAGAAAAGAATAAAACTTGAAAAAATAGTGTCCAAGTTTAAAATTAAAGTAAAAAGTGAATATATTTTTGGGTCATAGTAAAAATGAAAACTATAAACTCCCCCAAAAATATCCATCTTGGAAGACTATTACAATTATTTTTAGTAAAATTAGAAAAATTTTGACATCCATTGTCTAAAACACTCATAAAATCATTAAGTTCCAGACCACATGTGGCAATGTAGAAAAACGCATCAAATATTTTATTAAAAGAGACAATGAGTCCAGTGACATGACTGAATTGTCCCTTTCACTTGACAGTCTGCATGTCTAGTCCATGAAATCCTGGATAGTAAGATAAAGAAAATTATATGATCAAAAATCTGGATACATTTAAAGAGATTTTAATGCCCAACAATAACATGTTCATCAATAACAATAGGATAGTTGTTGAATTATATTTGTTCCTCTGCAAAATAAAATCATTATGAACTATTTATACAAGTTATTTAAGGAAAACCTCACAAATAATTCAAATATAAATTTTTGTTATCTATAACAATCTGTATAACTCCAGATCTGTTCATATACCTTCACATAAAAGGGTCAAGCAGTACAAAAGGCTATACAAAATGTTAAAAATATGATGGGAATAGTTGTCTTGGTAATTTTCCCATTTTTAATTTTTAAAATATTAGATTTTATGTATTTAAAAAGGTTAGTTTGAAAACCAGGGAAACAAATAGTGAGAGTAAACCAAGATGAATACTCAAAACAGCAGACTGCAATGATTTTCAAGATCAAAATCATATCTGAAAGGGTAATTATAATGAGAAAATAACTCGTCTTTCAAACACACGTGATACTTCTTTCAATGGGCATTGAGTAAACAAGTGTCAGACAATTTTAATCACACTAATAAAGTCAGAAATATTAAAACTTTTCTGTGTATGTGTGCTTATTTTTTTACTGTGAGTCATGAAATCTCTCATCCACAATTTCCTTACATATTTTTACCTCCATGTTCTCTCCAAGTATGTGAAACATTTCAAAACAGAACTCAAATATGTACTGACCTTCTTCTATTCACTGTTTACTTAAATTATGTAAATATATACATTGACTTTCACATTCTCGTGTTCAAAGTGTATAAATAATCTTGTGTCTTCCTCTAAATAAACTGACATATCAACATAATCCTTAGTCTTTAACATGATCTTATTTACAGTATGACTTCACTCTTCTTCATAAGAGATCTTTCCAAATAAAATTGTATATGAATTAAAATTTTTTACTATATAGTGCTAATATTATGTTTATTTGGGCACAATATATTTGCTTCCTATGGAGTTTTCCAGGAAATTTATATTAAATAGAAAACACGTTTGTAACAGAATTCATTGGTGCTTTAAATTTTTAATTTAATCATGTCAACAATATGTGTAAGACCCTGGAGTCTGAGAAATTATATGTTCATTTTATAAAATAAATATTTAAGTTGTAAAAAATTCGGGTCATACTCTAATATATAATACATTTACAATTTTATATGTATAAAAATTGAAGGGTCTATTCTTCATAAATTAATGCAATATAATGGAAAAATTATATATTTATATATATATATATACCACAAGAAATTTTTACATATGAGCTCACTGTGTGGCTAAATTAAGCCAATTGGCAAGTCCATTATGTCACATACTTATCATTGTATTGTAGTAAGAATATTTAAAATGTACTTTTACCAAGATTTAGGAATACAGTATGTTATTATTAATTATTGTCATCTGTGTTTTTCCATAAATTTCCTGAACTTATTTTCTCCTTCTAACTGAATCCTTGTATCATTTGATCAATCTCTCTCATTCTTCCCCCATATACCACCTTTTATAATCACCATTTATTCCTCTCAGCTTCTGTAAGTTTGACTTTTAAGTTCCAGATAGGTGAGATCATGGTCTTTTTCCTTTTGTGCTAGACTTGTTTCACTTAGAATAATATCCTCCAAGTTCATTCATGTTGTTGGACATGAATCATCTTTCTAAACAAAATATTCATAAGAAAATTTTAAGAGTGCATGTGAAAATCTCCTAATCAAAAGATAAAAAAGATATGAGGTCCTATAATGAATATTTTTCTCTGAAATACATTTAAGAATAAGATAAAATCATTTTAAGAATCTACATTTTATATCCTCTACAACAAATATATCCTAAAAAGAAGAGAATGAAATATTGAAAAAAGAAAGAAGATGTAGAGACCACCTGAATAGAGCCCATTTAAATATGGAATGAAACATATTTGGAGAGAGCAAATAAGTTTCTAATAGGAAAAAAAACACAAAAGCAACATGAAAATCCAAGAAACTAACAAAGTAATGCAAAGGAAATGTTGGTACAGCAGTCATAAGTTTTAGAAGTGAAAATTCAAAGAGGTAAAAATGATAAAATGATAAATAAAAACTTTGTCTTAAATAATATGCCCCAATAAAATCACTAGAAATGAAAGCACAAAGTAATATCAAAGCTATCATCAAATAAAGTCTTGCTTCCCAAGTGAGTAGTGAGAAATAAATGCTTATCTGCTTTAATATGATTAATTGAAACACACACACATACTCAAATCTGAAAATTTAAAGTTGTAAAGGCAGTTTATTTCCAAAGGAATTATGCAGTTTTTTAAAGTGTTAATCATGTTAATTGAAAAGTTTGATACTTTAAAGTAGAAAATGTAAGAAAAACTTCAAAGTTATTGAGAACAGTTTCAAAAACTATCATTTGTCATGAAAAGGGATAATGAACATAATGAAGAAACTGTTATTTAATAACTTTACATGATGGACCAACAGATACAATGTACATAGATACCATAATTCCCAGAAAATAAGTCTCAGTTAAAATCATCAGCCATATCTGGGTGTGGTGGCACATGTCTGTAATTCCAGCACTCAGGAGGCCAGGCAGGAGGATTGCCATGAGTTAGAGGGTGAATCTGCACTACATAGTGAGTTCCAGGCCATCCTGAACTATGAAGCCAGACCCTATCTCAAACCACCCTACCCCTCAAAAGAAGTTCAGCAGCCAGACAGATACATTTAGTATATCCATTGCAACATGCGATAGAGGTATGGATTTATAAAATAATAATATTGATACATTAAATATCAACATATACACATATTAAATATAAACAGTATTATTGGCAGTAAAATTTAAAATGAATGATAATGTAAATTATAATTAAATATTTGCAAATACCCAAGCAACACATGACAAACATATTGAATTATAAAGTAATATTAATTTTCATTCCCAGCCACAGCGCAGGAGGATTCCTCTTTCACCACAGCCATGCCTGCATTTGTTATTGTTTGATTTCCTAATTATTGCCATTCTTTCCAGAATAATCTTAGCATTATTTTAATTTGCAAACTAGTATAACCATTATGGAAATCAATATGAGAATTTTTCAAAGCACTGAAATTAAAATTAGAAATTTCATGTGTCCAACCTATCCCTTTTCTATGTAACTTTCCCAAAGATCTTCAGTCATCATACTAATATGATACTTGGATAACAATGTTTATAGCAGCACAATTCATAATAGCTAAATCCTGAAAATAGCCTGTATACTCATTAACAGATGACTGGATAAACAAAATGTGGTATCTATTTATAATGGAATATTACACAGCTATAAAGAATGACAAATTTGAGATATTTGTAGGAAAATAGATGTGCCTGGAAAATATAATGTTGAATGAAATAAATCAGACACAAGCTTCAATACTATATGAGAGCTCTCATTTGAGTGAGGCAAATATAAATAAAGAAAATGATAAAGGAGGGATAGAAAGGGACAAGGGGACAGATCTCATCCAATTGGAAAGTGGCCCAAAGAAAGAAGGAGAGGGGTAAAGGGAGAGGGAAAGGGGAAATGAGAGGAATAAAGATGTGCCATGTAGATTAATAACTACAATCAATACAAACATTAGATGTCATAACATGTCCCAAGACAAAACAATAAACAATTAAAAAATGGTGATGGGCCAGGGATTTAGCTCAGTGACACCACGCCTGCCTCACAAGTGCAAGCTCCTGAGTTCAATCCTTGGTACCACAAAAAA